>KZ651536.1:225641-250816 GCA_001010745.2 Gerris buenoi
TTTTTTTTTTTTTACCCATCCAAATTCTAAACCAAATTTTTCCAATATTATCATAAGCCAATAATACGCAGATTTCTTTGAAAATTCGCTCATTAAGTCATGGTGCATGACTGGACTTTTAATAATAATTCTTTTTAATAATAATATAAATGGGGCAAATTTTTTTTTGCACACAGTAAACTATGTGACAATTTACTGACTGTAAAATTGCTAACATTGACATCCAAGGATAATAAAAATCTGACAAGTAGTTCATAAAAAAGTTGATCAGAATAATAAAATCTCGATACATTTCTTTAAAAAGCTCTGAAGGATTAATGATAAACAACAATTAAGTATACGATGCGAGATAAATTCGTTAAGCAGAATAATCAAACCGAATATTTGCTGAAATACACGTCGAGCTGATTACAAAAATATATAACTCTTTAGTTATAACTTTGATAGGGCGAGTGTAGGCAAGTTTGAAGTGGGTGTGAAAAGTGCCCCCCCCCCTTTATCTCGCTCATTGTGAAGTACAAAAAAATCTCAAAAAATTCCTGAACATTCTTCGGCCAAAAGTAAAGATACCACTTTTTGGAAATTTCAAAAAAAAAATATTTTATTTTTTATTGACAAAATACGTTGTTTTTTTTATAATTAAGGTCTTTTCGATGTATTATGGTTGTTTTCCGGTTCAGTGGCATAAAATACTTCATCAGATCTTTGTTTATGTGTTTTGGGAATATCAGACCCATAGGATAATTCAACGTAAGCTTTTTAGCATTTTAAAAAAACACCATCAATAGGGTACTACTTAAACAATATTGTGCTGCCTACGGACTCTCTCTGTGTGCTGGCTAGCACACACTTGACCTGTTTATTTAAAGATTGTAACAGTAGAGGAATATTTTTGAATTTTCCTATGAATATTTAACATAGACGTTAATATATCATGACAGCACAAGAATTCGTTTCATGTTCCGGGAAATTTTATTGAAAGCAGAATGGTCAAACAATATTTCTACTTTTCCTTATCTAAAAGAAGAGTTTTGTTTTCACCCAAAACTCCAAAACTAAGAATTCAACAGCTTTTAGTGACTTTAAGATGGATGGCTGTCTTTCAGCTTAGCCACCATAGTTTTTTAGCTTAAGAAAATTTAAAAAAGTTGAAAAGTTTTCCAATTGCGCTAGGATGTGCCCTAATTTATACCTGTTTATAAGAAAAATAAATTCACTAAGTTCGTTTTAATATCACAACAATCGATTTTTGAACATTTAAAACTTTGCTGCTAAATAATTTCGATACCGTTTTTCCCATCATTCTATAATATAAAATAAATAATTCCTTCATATCAAACAACTTTAACTTGAACTTACCTGGCGCCATTTTGGAATTATTTAGTAAGGATAAGTTCTAAGACGCCCCACGTAAGATTTTTGTTTTGGCTCCTATTACAATTGCATTAAATGTGTATATGAATGTGTTTACATTTTATAACTTTTGTTTTGCAATGCGTTCTTCATTGGTTTTCACCAATTATGTTAGTTGGTATATGTTACTATAAAAATATGTTAAATTATTTTGTCTTTTGATTATATGATAATTATTAACAATATTTTAAAAGTGTGCTGTCTCTGTGTATAAAAACACAGGTAATTGCACGGTAAAAACAGTTATCATCTGATATTGAGTGAATAAAAATTGAATATGTACTATAAAAGTTATGTAGTTTATTACTCCTAATAAAAAATCCAGAAATCGTTCTAAATTTTACTTCAATAAACTTTACTACAATGTGAGCTAAATTTTACTAAAGTAACTTTAGTTCTCGCACAATCATCATAGATGATGGCCTGGAAAGCTGAAGGATGTGGTAATGAAAGGAAAGTTCATCTAGGAGTAACGTATCAGCAGCTGCAGAACATAAATTCATTTATAGTGTCAAATCCAATCTAATGTTGTCGTTTCTAATTAAGAACGGTTTCAAACACTTGGTTTAACACGAGTATAGGTCGTGAGTAAACTAAATCACTTAAAATACTGAAAGGAAATAGTTGGATTACAACATTTAAGTGAATTATAAATTATAATCCAACAGTGGAAAGATATAGGTAAATTTTGAACAAGGGAACTCATGATAATTTCATTTAATATATACTTGAAATACATGCTTAGTTTAATACAATTATAATGATATACATTAATGTATAAGTTAATTCGAAATCTTCGCACCTGAGAATCTAAATACTTGTAACATTAAAGGGATACTTATCTTGGCATTACTAAATCAATTTTCTTAGCCACTTTCGATAAATTAATATAAAGGATTTTTATGGTTTCGATGCTTCAAAAAAAAAAAAAAAAATCCTATAGTTTCTGTTCTGTATCTGTCTGTCACTCTGCGAGCGGTTCCAATAACTTTTAAATATATAGAGATGAAAACATGAAACTTAGCGGTATTAAAGGTCGTTTTGACGCGTACACAGCAAAAATATAGTGGTCTAATAAAAGGTATCGGGGAGTAGATTACAAAAATATATAACGCTTTTGGATAGTTTTGAATTTTGTCAAAAAACATCATATTTTGCGTGCCAAAAAAACTATATTTATGATGATACTACAAAAATTTCAAAATGTGCGGTCTGCTTCGTAAAAGGAAAAATAGGAATAGCAATTTGTAATTAACTGGAGCGCTCTTAGCCCCATTTTGTTTAACTTATATATCAATGATTTAAATGAAGCTCTATCGGAAGGGGTATCCATAAATGGGAAAGTAATAAAGCTACTCATGTATGCCGACGACTTGGTACTACTAGCACCGGATTCGATCAGTCTGAAAACAATTATTAAAGAACTAGAACAATTCTGCGAGCGATGGTTATTAGTGGTGAATTTGGACAAATCGAAAATCGTGGTTTTTAGAAGCGGCAGCAAAACTTCGAGGAAAGAAAAATGGTGGTATAAAGGCGAGGTAATCCAAGTGGTGTCGGAGTACAAATATTTAGGGATAACCTTAACATCTAACTTAAACATGAATCAGCACTTCGAAGAGAAATTAAAATCAGGTAAATGGGCCATCAACAGCCTTTGGTCGAAACTATTTAGCCAAAATAATATTCCTTTCCCGGCAAAATATAAAGTCTTTAGGAGTGCTGTGGAAGCGATTGTCCTATACGGACAGCAGGTGTGGGGGTTCATGCAATCGGAAACAGTAGAGAAAATATTACGCTACTTCCTTAAGAAGATATTCATGCTACCAACGAATGCGCCAAACTACGTTCTCCAATTGGAAACAGGGATTCAACCGCTTTACCTCACAACACTTAAGACCAACGTCAGCTATGTGACCCAGGCTTTAAACCTACCTGACGCCAGACTCCCAAATTTCTTGGCGAGAGAAGCGCTGTCAAAAAATNATGCTTATTATTGAGTTAGTTTAAGAAGAGTACTTCAGAAAATAAATTAAACAAAGAGATAACAAAATTATTTCATATCTTCTAAATATTAAATAAAACAACAACATGCATATCTTTCTAAGATAAATAAAAACAAAATATAATAAATAGTCTACACGAAGAAAACAACTTTTGTTTTTTCAGCTGAACAGAGAACGGCAATGAATTATCTAGGGGGATAAAAACAAACTAACAGAAATTACGACAACCTGTTTTCAATAATAGATCTGGATGAATAATAGTAATAAAGAAAAACCCACAACCACAAATAATATATTATCATACTTTTCGCCGGGTGTATTGTCTGTATGTAATATAGTATATGTTAAACTATTACTCAAAGGAATAAAGACTATTATTATTATTATTATTATTATTATTATTATTATTATTATTATTATTAATTAACTGGAAATCCGAAATGGCGGAGGATAATTCATGTTACGAGGGGGGGGGGGGATATATATTTTTAAATGTTAAGTGGGGAATAAAATGAAAGCTACTAATGAATGGAATATAAGTACATATTACACTTGTGTAATTTTTTAATTTTTCACGCCATTTTGTCAAAAATCATCAGTTCACAATATCAACGAAACACGTTTTACCGATACTTCACGCCCAATTATCATATTTAATTTTAATAATAATATTAGAACAAAAATAATTACTATTTCATGTTTATATTGCCGTATTGATTTACGATACTCTTAATACTACCTTTTCTTATGTAATAAAAACACCAACTAAAATAAACTTAGTCTTTTAAAATAAGATATTCATTCTAAGAAATAGACAACCTAAATTTAGCAAGCTTCCTTTTTTATTTTATTTCTCACCAAAATAAAAATTGATCAAAAATATCCTTAGAAACCATTTAAAAATAAAACTAAAATTGAAATTCTTTTGAAAAAAAATATATATATAAAGTAAATTCTTTCTAATAATTTTTACCCTTCGTTTAATATTTTATCCCATTTAAACAAAAAAACTCTTATTTTTCTTTTCTCGCACTCTTTCGCTTTCTAAAAGATAAACAAGTCAAAGAAAGTTTTTTTGGACCTTTTAGCAATTGAAAATTTAGATGTTAGAATAATTTCTCTTCGACCTTCTCTTTATTAAATTGGTAAGAGTTTTATTTTATTTATTTATTTATCTTTTTTTTAAGTAAAAACTTTTTTTTACAAAATTATGCGAATGGCATTGGGAAAAAAGTTAATAAGTAAAAAACGGCCAAAAAAACCTTTAGCTCTTTTTTAATAAAGTTAATTTAGTATGGAATCCCCTTAAAAAATCAATAAATTCTTTTATTATTTTTAATTAAAAAGAAGGAAAAGGAGGTTTTTAAAGATAAATGTGACTTGATTTTCTAGATACAAAACTGTTAATACCCATCATAAAAAAAATTATTGAAAAACTCACAATTTTTTATCAAAATGCGCCATAATGCATCTCTCTTTAAAATCATACATATCATTTTGGAACTTTTGAACAATTGAACAATTTAGGAACAATTGAACAATTCGTCAATAGAAGTTTTTTTCCTTTCTTTTAAATTAAATTAAATATTCACCTACAACATCACTATTTTTTTGCTCCTTCAAATATGTTGGGGCATTCGTGTTCTTACTACTACAAAATATTCTTATAGAACTTATAATATGCATTATAAATAACGAATGTATTAAGACAATCTTGTAAAGTGAGTGACAAATTCACCTGATTTATAATATTTTGTGTTTATTTTTGTACATCAGAAAAAAACAACCAAAAAAGGTATTTTTGTTGTTTCCAACATCTCGGAAGAATAATTTAACTTAGCAATTAATAGGATTATGACAGCGGATTTGGAGGGTTAATCTAAATTAAAAACTCTAAGGATAGGTCTGCCATAAGTATGGCACCTAACTTCCTCTCGTCATTTTATTTCATGTTGAGTAAAGAATAATTAGATTCACTTATAATGCTTGCACCAAAATGCATAAGTAAAATGGATTTTTAATAAAACTAGTATTTAAGGGCTAGTACTATTACATTGGTTGTATTAAGTATAATAAAGCATAAATGATGCTAAATAATTCTCAAAATATAATAATTACCGAATTCTAAATACGTGTGAATTTCATACATGAATATTTTATAGAACTATAAATATATTTTGATTAATAAACCGCATTGTTAAAAAAAAAGAAAATATAACGAGGTAAAAGAAAAATGTTTGTCAGAGATATAAATAAAAAAGAAGATTTTTTGACTTTGACATGCTCGCTGTGCTTGAATATTCCGATATACGGAGAGCTCATGTATGTAAATCTAAAAGCTTGTCAATCAAGAAATAGCGATCTCACACACAGCCCCAGGACTGTTTTCACTTCTATTTAACTCAACACGGAAATCTGTATGGGGTGAATTTGATGTGACAAATGGGGTAATGGTCTAAGGAGTTCACTTAAAGTGTCACAACTCATTATGCATGCTTACCAACTAGTTGACACAGTTCGAACACAGGGAAAAGGGTGTGGGAACATGGCTTTATACATTAATTTCCTAATTCTACCCGTACAGTTTAACACGTCTCGTATCGCAAAATGGTCAAACCAACGCCAAGTACTATACAAATATATTTATGCAATCCTAATCTGCATAGTCCCAATAACTGTTTATAATGTTTTAAAATAATATGCAAAATAAACGTAATTGTATGTTTACGGTTTATGCTAAATGCTAACCCTTTTAAATAACATTTATCGAATAAATTTGAAACAAAAGTAATTTTAACTTTCCTTGAAGCGATGAAGGTATAATGGCTAAAATAAATTGTAATCAAGTTTAACAAATTGAGCAGATGAGATACGTGCAGTTTCAAATTACTCTTAAATTTACACGAAACAATAGGATTTCGTATTTAAGTGCTATCTTATTTTAAATTTAAACTATATAACTATACATAACTATATCCCTGTGTGAAATTGTCTGAGTTTCTAAAGAAATTTCATAGTCTTATCATGACATGAGTATAATCAAAAAGGTTTAAATAAAAAATAGTATGCCAATTAAAGTAGAAAATAGCTTCCACGCATCCTAAGGCACATGTTTTTATGATTTAATGCTTTTACATCCAATATAAATTATTTTTGATTTTAACATGAATAGAAGTATTTAGAAAAATTTAATTAGCCAAGAGGGTTGAGATTATTATGGGACCAATTAATCGGCTACATTCTAAAAACCATAAGAAGTTCTTAAAAATCAGATAAGTACTTCTATAGAAATAGGTTGTGATAAAAAATATATGTCGAAGAATCAATGGACATAGAAGGTTAAAACTTTTAAGGGACCAACAATAAATTTATTATGATCTACTTCCTAAATTTCATTAAAATTAAACGAGTATTTTTTAATATATCTTGTTTCGTATAAAACAGGCAGTTTCTGTGGACAGACAAGAGACCAAAGATTTTTCATAATGTCTGAAATGGATTCTATCTTGGAGGTTCTTGAATTAGAATAATTAATTATTCTAATCTTGAGGTTCCGTTACCTTAGGTTATTATTTATAAGTGTTAATTAATATAGGGTCGGTAACCAAGTGAATTATTACCATTATAATATAAATATTAGAATATTTATATTTATAGATATGTATGCGTAGTTCGATCTTAACTTACTCAATTTTTTAAAAACTTCGAATAGAAATAACACGTCTCGTTTTAATATTTTTAAAAACAACGAGAAACTAAAATGAACTGAACCCAAAAGTGATATTATTGTGATTGTTTGCAGAAACAAGCAGCATATAAGCCGAATAACAGTTGTTCTCCCCTTAGAGAGCAACAAAATCGTAAAATCTATATTATCTCTTAGCTAAAACATGCTAAGATGTTCCCCTTTTCAGGTTAACAATAGAGAAAAATAAATGGATCTCGAAGCGTCTCAGAACTTTTTCATAGCAAATATAAACACAACTGTACATAACTACATAAATTACAACCAACTGGACATCTGAAAAAATAAAAAATATTAAAAGTTTAAAAATTTAAACAAGCTCTTTCCTTTATCAAATACTAGCTGGATACCCGTGCTTCGCTACGGAGTGTTTTTATATTTGATAAGTTTATAAACTACCAGGAAAGCATACAAATTATTTTACTATTCGAGAATATCTAGATTCTATCCCTACTACTTATATCCTTCTCCTCTTTGATAATTTAATTTGCAAATATCCTAAAATTATCCCCTTCCTAAATGAAAATATGACAAAACTGTACATAACAACAATTAGTATACTCTTAAAGAGCATTTCAACGATATGCATCATGAAGATGAAGGGTATATTCATTACTTGTAACCCGTACCCCTTTGAACCAAAATTTATAGTTCGAAAATTCGTGGACAGTTACCTTCCCCTTGCTTTGAAGGTCATGTGTGCAAATTTTCATCAAGATCGGACTAAAACCGTAGATTTGTAAAAAATAATATACATATGTACACACTTATAATGACTTTTATATACATATAGAGATATAGATATAGATATAAATTTCCATTTTACCTCTCCCCCTTTTAAATGAAAGTAAGACAAAACTGTACTTAAGAACAATCACTTTTCTCTTAAACAGCTTTTCAACAATTTGTATCATAAAGGGTATCCATTACTTTGTCATTTGTACCCCGTAGACATTACACCAATTAGTGTACTCTTAAAGAGCATTTCAACGATATGCATCATGAAGATGAAGGGTATTCATTACTTGTACCCCGTACCCCTGTGTACCGAAATTTTAATTTCATTTAGGCAGTGACCTTTACCTTTTTTTGAAGAAAAAGTGTGTAATTATTCATCAAATTAGGATAAAAGACATACCCTCATACTCTTCTTTTTATATAAGATATAGCTATATTTTTCAATCCCCCCCCCTCCTAAGTGAAAATATGATAAAACTGTACATAACAACAATTACTGTCCTCTAAAAGATATTTTCAACGATATGCATCATGAAGGGTATTCATTACTTTAACATTTGTACCCCGTACCCCTGTGTACAAAAATTACATTTCGAAAATTCATGTTGACAGTGTTTTTCCCCTTGCTTTGTAGGTATATTGTGCAAATTTTCATCAAGATCTGACTTCAACTGTAGATTTGTATAAACAACATACATTCGTTGACTTTTATATATGTATGGCCGCCATCTTATATCAAAATGCCAGATTGGTTTACCATTTATCTAAAGTTACTAATTTGATATAAGAAAGCTAACTTCTAAATTTCAAGGTTATAGTACAATTGGTTCCGGAGATATCGTCTTGTCGAATTTTGTATATAAATGGTAGTAATATCAGAATATCAGGTTAACAGGATGTCCTCCTCCTCCAGTCATCCTCAACCGAGGAGTCATCCCTCAATTCTCTACCGTAAGATAACTAGATCTCCATCTTGTCCAGAACTCCATCCACCGACGATTGACTTGGGCTCTGCACACCAAAACTAAACGTACATACACTATCAGAAAATACAAACTCTTATTTGGTCGACTAATCAACCAAAGATACCTATCCCTTTTAAATAAACTCCTTATCTACAATGCAATACTCAAACTTATTTGGAACTATGGAATTGAGCTATAGGGCAGCACCATGCGCTTAAATTCTTATTGGATCCAATCCCTTCAATCAAAGATCCTTCGAAAAATCACTAACTCTCCCGAATACGTTTCCACTATAACTATTCACAACGACCTCAAAACTCAAAATTCCCTTTGTGCAAGACCTCGATTCTTCCCACTACACAAAATTCCATGAAAACCCAAACTATCACCCTAATCCATTAGTTACATTCATGGCTTCCATCCATATCTTTTACCTCCCTCTCCATCGGCTGAAGAAGTTTTGGCCACGAGATTAAAATAATAATAATAATGTACAATACCTGATGATTTGGCGACTCTACTTGGTGACTTCAGATTTGAACTTATTTTTAGTCACTACATCTGAGTAAGAATCAATACCCACATTCACAGGATTTAATAATTAATAAAAAGTCCCCCGGAAAAAAAAAAAAAAAAAAAAAAAAAAACCTCTCCCTCCTTATTAATTTTAGTTAAAGGTCGATATATTCAAACTAGATTGTGGATATATTTAGTTCTAGGTCACGTATAAATTAAAAGATGAAGTGGAATTTAAATAACAAATTAATTGATAAATTAATCACCTAAAAATGAACTTTTAATATCAAATTTATGAACATTTCAATATCCTACATTTTCTACGAAATGGAACTAATCAAGTAATAAGATTAAAAATGAAATTATTCCTCAAATTGACATTAAAATTTTTATAAGGATTTATTTTCTATAGTATGTTGATTTGAAAATTTATTTTTTTAAAAAAAGCAATTATAATATGATATAAAAAAGGGCCACTGTTATATATGTTGCCCTGTTTGCACACTGCAATACGCTACACAATTTGAGTGAGTGAGAGAAACCCAGGGATAAATCACGCAAGCGTGGAATAATAAAGAATGCAACATTTAAAAAAAGCATATATAAGTATATATATTTTTAACCTACTCTTCAGCAGCTTTCATTTGATACCCCACTCGAAAATTAAATTTTAATTTAAAGAATTTTGAGTTACGCGAATTACGCATGCGCATATTTAATTTTTAAACCTGTATATTTTCCCTATGGTCGAGTCAAAAAGTTGCATCTGTGTTTTAAATTTCAGCTCTTTAGCTTAAACGGTTCGGGCCCCATGAACCAAAGAGGAAAGGATAGGCGGACACATCACCCTCGGCATAAGGGTTTTGAGAACTATTTACGAAACCCTAAATGTTCAGGCAACACTGAACAATTGACCCGCATCACAAGTTGCCAGGTGTATTCATTCAGTAAAGGCCCTGCTAGCATCTAAGGGGACCCCCCCCCCCCTAGTTCTTCAATTAGAAGTTTGCCCCCTTGATAATTATTGGCAAGCCTGCACACCCTGGGGATTCCTTCAAATAGGGAAATTCCTAGGATTAGGCAAGTGTGTGTGTGTAGCCCTCCAATGTGACAATAACATTTATTGTCACATTTATATCCGTTAATATCCTAGTCATCCAAGAGATACTAGTGATTAGTGATATACCGGGATTACCATCTTGTTCTTCTCTTTATCCTGGTTTTAAGGAAAGTGAAGAACTGTTTTACTTATGATGGATTCCAACTCTCTACCACCACCTACAGGAGATATCACCATCGGCCACCGCACTTCACCTCACCTCATCTCTCCACTCCAACCAAGTTATCACGAGCTCACTGGTGCGAACACTAAAAATTATTATTAAAAAAAAAAAAAAATCTATCTGCGTACAAATAGATTTTCCACTGCTCCCTTCAACACATGTTCATAATAAAGTAGTAAAAGGGAGGAAAATTCTCAAATTGTCGTCGTCGCATATACGACACCATTTTTTAATATTAACTAAATCCAATATGAATGTGCTCAAGGCCAAAACATTTATAAGACACCCTGGTATAAGATGGTTGGAAGATGTAGAAAAATATAAAAAGAAACATGAAGTATGAAGGTAGAGAAGGATGAGATGGGAGAGGCCGACTTGTAACACAAATTCTGAAGGATTTCAAGACCAATGGTTGCAGCCTCTTCTTCATGGAGAATTAAGGTAAAAGGCAGAGGGATTCAATCAAAGATATTACATATTTTTATATATAATATACGGTAACAGTCTCTTTTACTCTTTGGTTACTTCCTTTTTACTGGACCTTTAACCAAGTCCTCATACAATATTACTTTATGGGTGATAAAGGCCGGTAAGAAAGCTATGCGATGACCGACTGACCAGCGTATATACTTCAAAGAGTGAAGATTTCGGAGATTACTCTAATTGAGTACTGAACCCTTTGAGATGTTAATACGCAGGGTCCGGTAGGGAAGTGTTCCGTTTTTTCAAAACACCAACACTCATTACCAATTATTTTCAATTTATATTTTTCCAAAGACTTAAACTTAAAATAAAATGTAATTTAAGAAAAGCACGAAAAAAAAAAAAAATTGTGACCGAAGTCCTACTCCACTTCACATGCAATGATATTAGAAGGCCTGGAAAATGTTGCTTTAAAAAAGCCATGGATTCCCAACGCTCCATGGCTACTAAAATAGAATTTAACAATGACTGTATATTGTATATCAACCATTGCACATGTGCAGGTTCCCTAAATTTATTGTTATTATACCTGTCTCAAAAATGTTTCACCCCTCTGCCGAACCCTGTAAAGAGTCAATTTATTGCACAACGCAATTATTTGTTATTGTATACTTCAACTATTATATAAACACATGTTATCGCCGTTTTAAGTAATTTTACAAAAAGAATTAGGAATTATATTCGTACAATTTTCTATCTTTAGCAATACCATTCTTGATTTTAACGAACGGTCAACTATAAGATATGTATACATTTAATATATCCCTTTAACACATAATCAAAAAGTCGCCCTAGTATATAAACGTTTTATTAAAATCGTTCCAGTATATTTAACAGGATTGTAAGAGAACAAATGTACTACAATCAATTAAATATACCCTAATAAATATTCGGTGGAGACTCTTCTCTTATACTTTGTTTTCTTAAGATGAGACTAAGCAGAAATGTAATTTCACTAAGATTTACTACTTCCACTAAATTTCAAAATCTCTTTTAAAGGTGAAAATATAGTTAATTGAACAAATAAGTCAAATTCAAAAATAAAAAATAAAATAAGCAATAAATACTTTTAATTAAAAGAAAATAAAAACTAGTTAATTAATTTATAAAAATAAATAAATTAGTTTTTGTAGCTTCAATTTAAATTGAAATGGAAATATGTTGCAATGTTTTATTAATGCATTAGAATGCTAAAGAAGAGAATTTGTTCAATTAAAAAAAATCGTCTGCCTATTAGTGTGGCACACTTTCATGAGCCCTGTTATTGGAAAAAGTCCACATGAGTTTAAATAATAAAATAAAATCCACTGGGAATTGAAATCGCGTTTGTTGGGGCCAGGTTTGATTTCCAGTGGGACACACACATATTGGAACTTCTTTAGATTGTTACTCATTTATTTTAGAATATAAATAGATATAATTATTTATAGATTTCTTCGTGTAAATAACTATAATGACAAAGGGATTTTAGTTCAATGTACATTGGGACAAATAATATCACACTCCTGTTTTTATAAGGGGAGTAACAGACTAACAAAGTTCCTATATTATTTTTATTCAATGAACAGACGGTGGAAATTAATATAAGACCATTGATAGAGGACAAATATTTAATATGAGGACAAACTAATACGAAAGCAAATGTCTAAAACGGTTTTTTATAAAAGGGATTTTAGAATAATGAGACATAAAATCTTGTTTTTTTCAGAATGATCATAATGCTTTCATTACCTTAATCTCACCTCGTTTAATAAGTTCGTAAGTAAAATTCGATTTGTCTTTATTTATGGAAAACAAATTGTGAGCTACACATAATTTCAATTCAAAAATAAATTTTGTTTAAAGTTTAAATAACTTAAACAAACTAAATGTAACTTCAATTAAAAAAAATACAGCAAAGACAAAAGTAGATCAATGTTTTGTAAATAGCGTAAAAAAAAAGAAACAAGACCTAAGGAAAAGTACGATATATGTTTTTGCCTTTCGAAATTAGTATTCAAGCAACGTAGCACAGAGAAATGACGTGCAATTTGAACGCTTCGTTTGATTGCTTTCGATTTGTTTTACCTACGAATCGCATAAAATATACTACCTTTATTTTTTTATTAGGGCACCAAATTTGTATTGATTCTAAATTTTGCATTGGCAATAAATCATTAGTGGTTTATTTTTTCACTCTAAGTGATTTGTGGGTTTTTACAATTATTGAATTTAGTTTGTCAAAGTGAATTAGGTTATTGAGAGTTAAAGAAAATACCATAATGTTTTATTTTTTATTTCCGACCTTACTAAAGGTAACAGCAGGTATGGGATCTTTCTGAACATACATTTTTTATTGCTCCGATTTTAAAAATTACAAGACAGAAATCTGTTTCAACTACTCGTCCTATTTTAATAAAATTTAGGTGGTAGGCCATCATACACCATTAAAGTATAAGTGATTGGACCGCGACGAAGCAATGGCAGAATATTTTAAAATGGATCTCCCCTCCCCCCGCTATATAGGCAAAGGAACGTATATAGAGTAGTGTATATATTCCTTAGTCTAAAATACTATAATGACAAAGGGATAATTAGTTCATTATACCTTCGGAAGGAACATCACACTCGTGTAAGTATAAATATGTGAATATTTTCCTTTGTCTTATTAAGAATTAAGACAAAGGAATATTAAATATATGCTAAGAAAGCTGTTGAACTTGTTGTCCCACAGTTTTCTGAATATGATTTAGTCTTACATATATTAAGACTCGATTTTAAAAAGGTACTTCTTTAGATTGTTAATACCCTCTGTTTTTTTATAAGGGGAGTAGCAAAATAAAGAAGAGCCTTTAAAATAGCGTAATTAACTGCCACTGGAGTCAAAATGTCTTGGTGAGACAAACACACAAACCTTTGAGACTTCTGTAGGGCAGACTATTATTTAGAACCAAGGGGGGTGCTAAAGTAAAAAACTGCCTTTTAAAATATTATCATGGCTTAATCTATATAATATAAAACTAAGAGTGACAGTGACTGACTCATCAAAAATTCTCCTACTTCCCATTGACCTAGAGATTTGAAATTTGGTATATAGATAGAGTGTACCATAAATAGAAAAGTGCGGGTGTTTTGATTTCGATATATAGCCGCCATATTGAATTATAGCCGCCATCTTGGATTTACAAAACACATGTATATTTTTATGTGCCGTATATCGTTTTAAAGGCCTTGATTAATACTTTAATGCTGTGGTGTTTTTTTTATTTTTAAAAAAAAATTGTACGGGTACATTTGTACCGATTTGTACTTTTGGTTCAGGTTAAGAAGGAGAAATAAGTTTTTTAAATTTTATTTTTAAATTTATTAGAATTCATTAGCCTAAATAATGGGCTTATACATGGTTTGTTTTTTTAATATATTTTTGGTATCTATTGGTACACGGGTACAAATGTGCTTTTTAACACAACACCTACTTTCATGTATATCGTTGAAAAACTCTTGAATAGGCCTTTCAACGTAGTTATGTAGTGTTTTGTGATATTTTTACTTTTTAGGGGGGTAAAATTGAAAAAAGTCCTTATATAGCTGTTTTTTGACAATGGATCCTTAGGTTTTGGTTGAAATTTAAAACATTGTTATTATTTTTTACTCTCCTTTTCGAGACGTTTACGAATATACCTCATTTATTTTGTTATCATCATTTTGACTTTTTCGGGTAAAAAAAATCACAGGGGTTGGCGATTTTTTGGGAAAAAATAAAGTTTCTGATATTTATAAAATTAGTCATGCTTAAAAATAATAAAAATACAAGACGAAAGTACTCTTGGAACTTTCTCTCCACGACTTTTAGTTTTCGAGAAAATGCCACTCAAAGTTCATATTTGGCAATTTTTGGACTTTTTGATTGACCATTTTTCGGGCTTTAAAAGTGATAAATGAAAAAAGAATGGCATATTCGTAATCTACTCGACGGGGGCTTTAAAACGACGTATAGTTTGTATGGGGTTGTCGACAACTTTTTTTGCCCAAATTTTCCGGTTCGAAATCTGGGCCCAAAAATAGGGAAATTAATAAAAAATTAAAAATATGAGAAATATTGATTCGATTTGATTTAAAATTTGTATGCATGCCTTATTTAATATTAGGAACTCGGAAAAAATTAATAATTGAACATATTTGTACGCATGTGTACTTTTGGTACAAACGGTACCTAATGTGTTATTTTAACTTGAGATTTTATGTTGTGAGAAACAATGTGTTATTAGTAATGATTTTATTAAGTAAGCTTTATATAGCCATTCAGTGAATTTAATTTGTTTTAATATAATGTTGGTACCTATACGAGGGCCACTAGACGGACGCAGGCTGACCGTAGGTCAGCCGAGACCGGCTAGTTAAAAATATAAATGTAGTATTAATTTATACATATCACATACATACAATACATACTCAGCTAAACACATCGATTTGTTAATTATATGTAATGTAGTTCGCAAAAATGCCGTAGATTCGAAAATCTCAATATAAAAAAGTTGTAACGTCTAATTATATAGTATTACGTGGGTGTAAAACACCTCACGTAATTATGTGCTGAAATGACGCGTCAAAAACCAATAGTCGCACTAGTTGTATCAGAATTTATATAAAATGTAGTGCATCTGACAAAAAAAAATATCTGTACCTAAATCATTAAACTTTATGGACAACGGTAAAAAAACAAAAATGATTATTAGACACGAAAGCCTGTCAAAACAAAAACTTTTTGCAACTTTGTTTCACTGATAATATTAATATTAAGTTGAACTTTTTACAAAATTATGTAATAGACATTTTTTAAAAATCCAACTTTTTTTAATTTTTTATTTAATCAAACTATTATATCTCAACATAAAGCGGGAACGGGAACACAATTATTAAATAAAATATTTTCATACACACACAAAGTTCTAAGCAAACAGTTCATAGTGCTCAATAATAATTAGAGCAAAATATGAGAAATTGTGCACAGTAAGTTTAATTTGAAGAATGTATGGTTATTTCTTGTGCAAAGCACATACAATATGGTGTAAAATTGTAAACCAAACATAAAAAATGTATGGTTATTTCTTGCGTAAAGAACATACAATATGGTTTAAAGTTGTAAACCTAGCATAAAAATGTATGGTTATTTCTTTTGTAAAGCATCGTTATAAATGTAATAACTAAATATAAAATATTATAAAAATAACTGTATGAATATAACTTCCTTTAATTAATATTCGTTCTCAGATACATATATACCAGGGCCGTTTTTTTACTAGAGTTTATTCCTCCAAATAAAAAATCATAATAAGAACATAATTATTAGTGTAGGGAGGATATAATGATTTGTACAAGGAAAATACATATAACGATTTGTAAGAAGAAAACAAATGATTTGTATGCCGCGAAGAGTATGATTTATATGGGACAAAATCATAAATGATTTGTTGTTTTTTGTTGATTATTTTACTGCTAGAAACAAACATTAAAGTTTCTACAATACAAGTAATAATTATCATTACTGCAATTTTTATTTAAAAAATAAGTAAGTATAGCTACCTATTTCGTAAACAAGTAAAACAAACCCCGTCGAAAGTCCTTATAAAAGAATTGTAAAAATATTGCGGTATTCTTGCGAAGAAATTCACAAGGGTTTTGAGTTCTTTCCGCATCGAATAATGCAAATCCATGGTAACCCGTGCTCGTATCCTCAAGTAGTACATGTCTGTATAACAAGGTAGCATGCGAACCTTTATCCGAAACATTTGCTCTTTCCCATGCCGGCTGGCAGGCATGCATCCCTTTCCATTTCTTCTCACTCTTCTTCTACCACGGAATTTTATTTTTTCTGAATCACCTTTCCTTTGTCGGAGCCTCTAATTTATTCTATTTATTCTCTGCCCCTTCTCTTTAATTTATTATCTAATAAGACTAAAACATTCATGCTTTAATTGATAGACCATCGATGATATTAACTCAAAAAATGTTTAGAAAAAACAAAAGCCTATTTAAACGCATTTGTCATTTTCCTTACATTAATTGTCATAACCTTTGCCTTAATTTTCAAATAGATAATGCTCTGTTTACGGAATCTCACCAATCCTCTCACTAAAAAAACTAAAGGTAAAAGGAGTATCAAAAATTGCTGCTGAATCGTTTTGGCTTTATGCATATCAAGTCCAATTTTAATTATTTCCCAATTTTTTACGATGCTGAGGTAAGGGAGCATTTGTCACTAAACCATGAAGCAAAGGTTTAAATTGAAAACTCGATACAATGTAAATATATTTAAAGTTTTAATCGAATACATAAACATAGTCTATAAATATATATTTCATATTCAAAGGTTATACAATATCCGATTTTTATAATTTTATTATCTTAGCACTATGCTATTTTTATTTTAGGTAGCACTGAAATAGTACAATTCGGGTTTGGATAAAAATTTAGACCGTAGATATAAAGCAATTTTCCAAGAAAAAATCACTTCCCTTTAAACCAAATCAACAAGCTTGGCGACTTTAAAAGCTTTTTGGAAACTTACAAGAGCTATCTGAAACCTCAATGGAACCCTTTTTGATACTGTGTGGACATAAATTTAAATCAAAATCATCGATACAACTTGTAAAACATCAACTAGCCGCAAGCAATATTTATGAAAAATGTTTATATATTTTCACAAAATATCTTCTTTAAAGATTTGTTATTATTTTATTATTTTATGTTTGTTAAAATGTAATTTTTTGTAAAAGAGTTTTAATAAAAAAATGTTTATTTTTATAGAACCTACTCAAGCTAGACAATTTGGTCTCTTAAAATAAAACAGATTTGTGTCGTCTTTCTTATCTACTCGCCTCAATTTCATATAATAAATTATTTTAAACACATTATAAACAAATTCATAAATGCTAAAGATAGAGTTAGAATTATAAAATAAAAATGAAAGCTAGAGTCCAAGAAAGACTAATTAAAGTACCGGTATGGAAATCCTACACATGACTTCCATGAAATGTTGTGGTGTCAATACGTGAGCCATAGAGAACTCCGTATTTACACCCGCATTTTCATGGAAGTAAAAACATAAAATGCCAATACATCCCAAACCGCTTGTCCGATTTTGCTCAATAATTAATAAAGCCTACATAGACCAATTTCGTGTTTAAGTGACTGCAGCTCCAAAACGTCTACGATGTTCGGGTTTGCGCCATCAGTTTTTCCGACAAAAGTTCTAAAAAATGCCGAAAACCGCATATCAATACGATGCCTTGAAGCGATGTAATTAAGGTTTAAAGTTCCGTACGAACGTACATACATTATACGGACGCACGGACATACATGTATATGAAACGGATTTTAATGATATCCCCCGGTTCCAAAGACCCCTCCTTCACAGAGATCTCGGAATCACGTTTTGGAGGGTATCACCATACTTCAATTTTCATGGAAGTAAAAAGAGCATATAGTGCTTTCGAAAGAACTAGAGTTAAATAATAAAAAATAATATATAGTGGGCGATCATAAGATGCCCAAGACTAGACTGATCCTAGTGGACACTCTAGCCAGGAATCTCTGACTTCGTGAATTCTGATAATCCCTAAGTTCTACAGAGAGTCGGTCGAGTCTGCGTCCTTTCTAGTGTTTGTTTATTAGGACTAATGATGGCTTTATAAAAGCCGAAAGCTGCTTTGATGAATAAACAAGTATTATCTTCCGCCGGAGAGACTGTTTCTTTGTATTTATCTAATCATTATAATGTTTATTATAATCCTAAATGCAATACTATGATACCTCTTTATGCTCTAAGTTAGTTAAAATAAATACATTGATGTTTCAAGTTGATTTAAATTAATCATTATATTTGTATAGAACAGTTAATCGCATCAGTGGTGTTTAAAAACGAGCAATTTGTACAGTTTATTATGTTTGAATAACATGAAAATTGAATAAGTTAAAACAGTTAGGGGTTGTCATGAAATGAAATGATTTTAACGACACTCAGTTAAAGCTTCCTGACAGGCTGATGTATGTACAGCTGCCTAACAAATCCCCCGTTCTCATAACTCATTCCCACTCCTTCCACTCAATCTACAGGCCTCTATTTCAACTAATTACAGCCTTCAATTTACTTCATCCACACACACACACACATAAATGTGTGTATAAAGTAAATTGAAGGCAATAATTAGTTAAAATAAAGGCCAGTAAATTGAGTGGAAGAAGGAGTGAGGATTATATATAAACAAGCATTCGCCCTGCGCTTCGCGCGGGGTTCATGCTTGCAATCAGTGGCTGTATATTATTACTATTTTATATTTACTACTATCATATTGGTTAATTGAGTAGGCCATTTAATTATATATAATACTTTATACTTAATTATTTGTTTAGCTTAATATAGAAAATATGAAAATTGCACATTAAATTAAAATAAATTACTTGAAATTGGGTCCTCCCACAATAACGCAGGACTTCTTCCAAAATGATAAAAAATGAGGATAAAATGTAACTCCCTTAATAGGAATTTCCTTGGCATCCGGAGGAAACATATAGCTAGGCCACCCCTAAAACTAAAACGTAATCCTAAAAACAAACACTGTATTACACAAAATACTATTAACTATGTAGTAATAGATCGTAAACAATATTCCGTGTTTAAGCAATTGTAACCTTCTTAGATTGTACCAAAACTTGTATTTACTATGATGTAAATTGGCCGCGGCTTAGGACATGTTCCTGAGATCCACGTACCAACAAAAGATAATGTTTGGCCCTGGGATTTATTTCTAATGAACTCTGATAATATATAATATATAACTAAGATGGTTTTCTAACTTGAATGAAATGTTTAGATACTTATTTCAGATATGCCTTAAAATATTAGAGATATTGCTCGCTATTAAAAAGTACTTCAGGAGGATAAACGAAATCATTAAGGTAATTTAAATCTGTTACATATGCAACTCTATTAAGAGATATTATTACGTACGTCACTTCGTATACCATTTCTTACTCTTTCTTGAGATGGAGGAACCATCTTTAATTTTCAATCAGTGGCTGTATTACTACATATTGTTTAATTGAGTAGGCCATTTCATCAAATATAATACTTTATAATTTGAGATTCACACTAACAAAAACTTATTTTTTACTGGGCAAATTAATAGAATAATTGGAATTATGAATACCTGGTTTAATAGCATTAGTGTGAGGTTTAAGCACCCGAATCGAAAATTAATCGGACAATAATTGCTCATGCCATGAGAGCCCCAAGTCAAAAATGTAGCAAACATTGATTAAATTTACTTTATTTAAGGTAGAACCGATGGTCGTAAGCGTGAGGTTCATGCTAGGAATCGCCGGCTGTGTCACAGTGTTAATATATTAGAGTAAATTGTAGGCTGTCATGAAATAAATTTCATTATATTTTATTAGTTTTATTACAGAATAATAAAAATAAATATAGAACCCCTGTCAATTTATTTTATTATTTATTAGTACTCGAGATTAATTGAAACATAAGTTGTTAAAGTCAAGGAGAAATAATAATTGCATATATAAATTCAGCTACATCATATAAAAAAGAAAACAATGTTGTCAAAATAATTTGCCATATTAAAGACTTCGTTGCAATCTAAAACACACGACTAAACTATAAATTACCCTAAATAAACATTCATTTAAATATAGTGAAACAATCACTTAAATAAAGTAAAGTGTTCAATTGTGTTAAGTAAGTGTTAAAGTGTTCATTTAAATGAGGTAAAATTTATTCATAAATTAAATGAAATAAATAAATAAATAAATAAAATAAATTAATTGTCATAAATCAATTCAAATAATAAATAAATAAAATAAATTCAATAAAAATCAATTAAATCAAATCATTAAAAGAAATTAAATTAAATAAATTAAATTAATTAATTAAATAAAATTAATAACTTAAATAAAATAAATAAATTAAATAAAAATAAATTAATAAAATAAAATAAATTAATTAAATTAAATTAATTAATTAAATTAAATTTATTAATTAAATTAAATAAATAAATTAAATCTATTCATTTAAATAAACTAATACATTTTCTTAATATAGGATTTAACAACCTATTAAAAACAATTCTAGTAACAATAATATGGTAATAAAAACAATGAAATAAATAGTTAACATAAGAATAAAATTATATGTACCTTAATAAATGTCGGTAGTATAACAAAAGATGTGGGGAGTAGAGATACGCATCATGGCTGCAGGCAGACGCTCGACTAAAGCCTGGTAATGTGACGGAGATAGAGAGGGGGCATTTGTTTACAAAGTGTGTTTTCGCGGAGACTAAATGTATTTATTATCATTTACCTACCGAACAACATACTTTATTATTCAATGTTTGTTTATATTTATTTATTCTTGTTTTTAACTATAAAATAATAATAAACATAAGCTTATAAAAATTATTACATATGTATTTATTAAAAACGTAAACATGACGTTATTTACGAAACTTTAAATTCGTTTTTCTTTATATATATACTCGTTTTTCTCGGCACAAAATACAGATAATTTAAATAATAAATACTCGTTTTAAAGAGCATTAACGTAGGATTTAAAAATACTAATTTTCAATTAAATTGACCCATAATTACTCCCGCTATGAGAGCTCAAAGTACAAAATTTAACGAAAAAATAACAAATTTACTCGATTTAAGGTAGAAGGGATGGTCCTACGACAAAAAGTCATAGGACCAAACTTGTAGATCTTTTAAAATCAGTTACCGCTGGTGCTATCCGCTTTTCGATAGGACTTACCGTTTAGGAGAAATAGCCCTTTGAAGAAAACCCTAAATTTGCGTCCGCCATTTTTATTTTTTTAAGGGGGGTAAAAATAATTTTTTTCCACTTTTCAGATTTTTCTAGACGGTTTGAGCCGATTCTGGACCAAACGCAAAAAACCGCATGTCTCTAGGTGGTCTGGAAGTGCCCAATAATTTTGATAACCCGATCAGCTGATTAGCCACTTTATATATATAATAATAATGTACTGTGTGAAAGAAAAAAAAAAGTTAATTTAAGGGTTTTCGAGAGAAAATTGTTCTTTATAAAAAATACCCCGTAGTTTTTACTTTTAAGAACAAACAGTTGTACTAAAACCACACACAAAAAAAGTTACTTTATTGATTTTAAATGCGTAAACTGATTTTGAAACTTAAATAGGCCAAGTATGTGCTTTTACCGAACACAAATGGTCCGTATTCAATATAACAAATAGGACGACTTCGTTAACCATGCATGAATTTAAAAGTTTGCTTTAAATATAACTTTTGAACCATTTATAATAATGACGTGGAACAAACACTTTCATACGTAATGAAACTACTTCAAAGTGTCTCCCACGAAGATGCTACCAACAAGATGGTACCAATAACGCTAACACTAAAAGTTCGCACCTAATTTTAATAATAATATTATATGATAGAACACCGATTGAATAGCAGTTATAAACTAATGGAGATAATTGCGCAAATCATAGCCAATATTATCAGCACGTTCAAAATGCTTGTAGAGAATTAATAAAGAAAAAGTATGTGGCAATATAATTTTTTAACGATATTGCCTTTACTTGTTTTTCAATACTTTTTAGGGTTTTATGATTGCTGTTTTCTAATCAGGGGAGAAAATTGGAATTTAATAATTATTTGAGGTGAACTTAAACAACAACTTTGTTGTTATCTAAAGGCCCCCATACACGGTCAAACATTTTGCGCAAAATGTTTGATCGAGTATGGGGCATGGAGGCCTTTATGTTTGTATACATAAGTTTGTAGCGAATTTTCGAAGAAAATTAAGCTATATCAATGGCTTCAAAATTTTTGTAATGAGAATTTTTGAAAATTTTCTCCATGGAAATCCGTTTCAGACCATTCTGAATCGATTCCTAAAATTTAACACTTTTTTATGTATGTATGTATATGTATGTATATATGTATATATGTATATAATGTATATAATGTATATAATGTATATATGTGTCACTCCAGACGATATCTCCCCTTAGGATACACTTAAAAATTTCAAACAAATTTTAAAATGTCAAGAATATCAAAAGAAAGGATGAGTTTGTTGGCCAGAATTTTTGGAGTCCATTTAGAGGTCAAATTTTGATCATTTAGGGGTCAAAAATAGCAGAAAAACATGTTTTTTCTATTTTACCCCCCTCCTATACGAAAATATGACAAAAGTTTACATAACAATTACTGTACTCTTAAAGAGCTTTCCAACGACATGCATCTTGAAGGGTAAATACTATTTTGACTTTTGTACCCCGTACCCCTGTGCACCATTTTTTTTTATTATTTTTTTTATTAAACCCATCCAAATTCTAAACCAAAATTTTTCCTATATTATCGTAAGCCAATAATACGAAGATTTCTTTGAAAATTCGCTCATTAAGTTATGCTACATGACTGGACTTTTTTTATAATATAAACTCAAATTTAATTATTTACCTATGTTTTTGAAATTCTAAGCCACAGTTTTAACATATTATTTTTTTTATATAATGAAATAAATATTCACTAACGCTTGTATGGAAAATGCTGCGAAAAGAGGGTTGTAAGGGTGAGGAACATCCTAAAAATTCCGATGGATGCACTAATAATATGATAAGAAAAAGAGAGTTGATTATTTAAAAAGACTAATAAGGTGTGTAGTGGTCATTAAAATCGCTTAGCTTTTTCATTGATAATAAGCTACACTTTCGATTGTAGATTGTAATGGAAAAGCTGCTGAATGTCCTTATTGTTTTAGTATTATTTATCGTGAAGGATGAATACTTCTAGTTACTACAGCAGCCTATCACTGCAATAACTCTTATTCCAAGAACAAAACGTGTCTATAAGTATTAGGGTGGGTCGAAAAAATTTGTTGCGACGTACTGAATAATAATTGACACTAAGATGTTTCAAGAAGAACTGATTTGTATTTGTAACATAAGAATATAGATAAATTGCGAATGTAATTGGATGAGAAAAGTTCATCCTTTATATACCATTTCTACGACAGGTTCACTCTGTGACTTGTTTAAACTTGTTGAAGCAACTTGTTAAAACAACTGAGTTTATTTTTCAACACTCCCTCCTAAACTCTGCGTCGTCGTAGCTACACCACATTTCTTCACGAGTGTTTTGAATTGAGGTGAGGGTAGAGGCTTAGTCAGGAGATCAGCTACTTGATTGCTTCCTTCAATGTGTTCTATGATGAATTCGTTGGTTGCAATCATTTCTCTTATGTAGTGATACCTAACGTCCACGTGCTTTGTTAGTTTGTGAAAACCTGGGTTTTTAGCTAACTTAACAGCACCCAGATTGTCTACCCAGAGTGTCGGTGTTCCCTGGATGTTTTCTGTGGAAGATACTTCTTTTAGCAGTCTTCTTAGCCACACAAGTTCTTTAGCTGCTTCATTTGCTGCTATGTACTCAGCTTCTGTGGTTGACTGAGACAGTGACCTCTGCTTTCTGCTTCCCCAGGTTATTGCCGTGCCTCCAAACTTTGAAATAAATCCGGATACTGATTTTCGAGTAACTGGATCAGAAGCAAAATCAGCATCTGAATACATTTCAAGACCTTCTTTTGAATTGCTGTAACATAAACCATAGTTAGTAGTACCCTTAAGATACCTAAAAATACGTTTTACTCCAAGCCAATGTTTCGTCTGAGGTTTCTGCATGTACTGGGCAAGATGATTAACAGCAAACGTAATATCTGGCCTAGTTGCTACACCTAGGTACATGAGACAACCAATCGCCTCGCGGTAAGGTGTTGATTTTTCTAGTGAAACTCCAATGTTACCTTCACCCTGAACAAATCCAAGTTCCATTGGTGTACTTATTGGATTAGCTTCACTCATCCTAAACCTTGATAACAACTTCGTAATATATTGGCTTTGTGTTAACATTATTTTGTTTTCAGTTTGTTTGACTTCTATTCCTAGGTATTGTTGTACTGGTCCTGACGTGATCTCAAACTCCC
>KZ651536.1:288121-300426 GCA_001010745.2 Gerris buenoi
TGAATAAATAGTTTGCACACAAATAAAATTGTACCTTGAATATCGATAGTATATGAAAAGATGAGGAGGGGGGTATATTTGTATATTTGATAGTATCTTTGTCGGGATTGGGAGAATTTGTTTAATCTAGTTCCAAGGTGTGTTTATGTGGAAACTAATTTTATTTATTTATTATCATTAACCTATAGAACAAACTTTATAAAAAAAAGTTTATAAAAAATAATTATTTGTTAAAAAGTTAATAGTTAATATGAAGTTATTTCAGAAAATTTAAATATCTTATTTATTATAAATACTATTTTTTCCCCGTTTTAAAGTACATTAGGGAAAGGTTTAAGCAACCGATCAGAAATTAAATCAGTCAATATTTGCACACGACATGAGGGCTCAAAGTCAAAAATTTACTCCTTTAAGGTAGAACCGATGGTCGTAACCGTGGTGTTTATACTGGGAATCGGTGACTATAACATAGTGTTAACATATTGGATTAAAATATAGGCCATTTCATGAAAAAGATTACAATATGTTTGAATACTTTTATTACAGTTGACAATAAACTAAAGGCAAGGAAATAAGAAGAAGAAGGGGAAGGAGCATTGTTTACATCTTGAGCCGGAGATGTGTTTATGCGGAAACTAATCTAATTATTAATTACTTATCTTTAACCTTGCGAAAACGAAACGTTATTATTTAATGTTTGATAATATTTTCTTTGTACTTGTTTTTTAGTATAAATTTATAAATATGTGTTTATAAAAATGTTTATTGGTTAAAAAGTAGCATGACGTCATTTACGCAATTTTAAATTCGATTTTTCTTTATAAATACCTATTTTTCTCGGCAAAAAAGACAAATAATTTTATAAATAAATACTTATTTTAAAGAGCTTTAGTGTGGGGTTCAAAAACCCAAATCGAAAGTTAAATCGGCCAACAATTGCTCACGCCTTGAGAGCTCAAAGTACAAAATTTAATGAAAAATTATCAAATTCACTCGATTTAAGGCAGAACCGTTGGTCGTACAACAAAAACTCATAGCACCAAAGTTGTAGATCTTTTAAAATCAGTTGCCGGTGGTGCTAGCCGCTTTTCGATACGACTTACCGTTTAGCCACAATAGCCCTTCAAAGAAAACCCTAAATTTGCGTCAGCCATCTTTTTTTTAAGATGGTAAAAATATATATTATTTTAACTTTTCAGATTTTTCTAGTCGGTTCGGGCCGATACAAAAAAGTCTCTAGGTGGTCAAAAAACGCTAAATAAACCATGGGTAAAATTTTAGCCGTTCTCCCACAAGCTGAAATTTTATGATTTTTTTTATAAGATCGCATGCCTTTGCAAACAAAAACATTTATTGCTCCAAAAGTATAAAAAAATCTTTGGTTTCGTTGCAAAGCTGGCAACATTATTTTTTCTGTATTCTTTACCTATATTGATTCTATGTCTAAAATTTGGGGAAGATTGAAAGTCTGGAAGTTGTCCGAAATTGGAACAATAGGTGTGCGATGAAACTTATACTAAGCAAAGTAAAATAAGACCATTCTTTTATTTATTTATTTATTATTATTTTTTTTTTTTTTAAATCCAGGGGTTAACATGCGAAGACATATACCACAAAGTTAGTTCTTTGAAAAAACCCGAAATTAATTTTTTTTATATTCTTTTCTCTCCTTCTCGGGCTATAAGGGATGTNAAAAAAAAAAAAAAAAAAAATCGGGTACGTGGTACCTCAAAACTTTTCCTCACTTCAGAGCAGCAGGAGGGAGCAGCATTGGACGTCGTCATTACTTGGATGGGTGACCGTTCTAAACTAACTGAATTATTATCATTCTTTAAAAAAAAACTTATTTTTAATACCTATATTTTATTTTATTATTTGAAGTTTGGCGGTATTTTGACATGTAAACAAACTTTGACGTCATCAAAATTATCGCACTAATAAATAATTATATTCACTTAAAACTTTTAAACTAATTAATAGAATTTCGTCAGGTTTTTTTTTATATTTGTTCCTTCATTTTTTCCGGTTCCAACGATATGGTATATAAGTCAAATTATATATAAATCAAAAACCTATATGTAATTTCAGTATTATTAACCGTCAAAGTTTAAAAATTAAAACATTTATAACTTCAAACTGGCGGCCAATATCAAAATGAAATTTGGCGGGCTTGTTTATCATACAGAACCATTTATCAACTCGATCAGGACCATTCTCGATTTATTACGATTTTTTTTAAATTTTTGCTTACTAAACAAACTGGGTTCAAGATGGCGGAAAAAGTTGATTTTCCGGGCGGCACAACTACAGGTTAGGACTGATTTTTCTGCCAAGTTTCAACTCTCCAGGTTAAATACTTTGGAGGCTACGATGATAAATGATAACACACTTAAACACACACATACATACGTCATGCTGAAAACCACTCAGGAGGTCTTAAAAACACCTAAAACGGATAATTCCGTTGAAATCTCGAAAACAAATTTTTTGGTGAATACAATACTTTTCCTACTATTAATAGTGAGGAAAAGTAAAAAAAAAAATCAAAAGAGAGATAACGCAACTTAATTAAAGGAAAATGTTTGAAATAATGATTAAAAAGACGCATTCAAAGGTGGTAGTATTGACATTAAAAACCGACTAGCTAGGTCCATAAACCGTGTAGCTGTTGGTATGAAGCTAAAAGAATTGTACCAAATCGTAGCTTATACAAAATGACAAAACGACATACATAAGAATTATTTTAAAAAATATTTAACGGTCTCTTTTATAAATTAAAAAAAAGTATTAAAATGCAGAAAAGAACAAGCTCTAGAATGCCATGTCGATGAATGGAACATCGACAGCGTTCAGAGGAATATGAGAAAAAAATCACTAAAAACAAATTTTCTTAGTCACAGATTGAAAGAAGACCTAAGGCAACTAAGGCCAGGAAGATATTGTTACCAAGATAGAAAGTAAAAGGTTACTAAGACTAAGTAAAGGTTATTAGACCACATTCAAAAGATTGTATTGAAGATATCCTATTCGAGGATTGCCTCGAAACCCTATATAAGGAAAAAATGAAAGATCTTATGAGGAGCCCTCAGCAAAGAAAAATGGAGAAGAATTGTTGAGGCATAACTAGGTTCTAGGATAAAGAACTAGAGGCGAAGGATAAATTATATTAATTAAGTTTTTCTACTCATCATAATAAATCTACTTGCGCATTGTAAGAAAGATTAGTTAAAAACATTGTTACCAAAAAAATAAGAAGACAGTTATAAAGTTGCCTTTCATAAATATCTTTCCCCTCTAGTTCATATATTCTTGTATCTGGCTTCATAACTTCATACACCTTAGTAATCCTCCAATCCTCCAAGCCCTATAAGACTACATTTCGTTAAATTCAATGCGGAGCTATATAATTTCTTGTAATGCGGGAAATTACACTGATATCGTAGTAGATGATGTGCGCCTCTATAGGTTATAAATACTCGCCCATAAAACAAACAAAATAATTGATTAAATGTGAAATTTCATATCTGAAGGGGTAAAAAAGTTGTGAGGAGACCGCATCAGTTAAAATAAATCGAGCAAAAAATGTATATCATAGGGAAAAAATGTAAAATTTAAGGATTACTTACCACTAAAAGAATTACGCAGATAAAAAAAGTAAAAAAATGGAAACGTTTAAGAGATAACATAAAAAGTAAAATGAAGCTAGAAGTGAGTGCTTTAGCAGAGGGAAAAAATTGTACCGAGAGAAAAAATATGTCTAAAATAAATAACGAATATTAAAAGAGCAGAACAAAAAGCCCGTTTAAGTATTTCTCATCCTCCTAAAACATTCTTGATCATTGAAATCTTGTTAGAGATTACAAGATTGTATAGTTAAAAGAGGTTATTATTCTTCTTCATAAAAAAGAAGAAATCAAGACAAGGGAAATAGGTCTGGAGGAGAAAAACTTGCGGTGTTCTCCCTCCCTAAGAAGTTTAATGGGAAACGAAGTTGGGTTTCTTGCAGCAAAACTTATTTCATTAATTTTCATTAACGTTTTAATTAATGGGTGCTTAGGGGTTTTTTTCTGGGGTAAAAAAGGGGAGGGGCAGAGAAAATATAGCGTGGCAAGTCATGAAAAATTCTCAGATCTCTTGTAATAATAAACATAGGCGTTAACAAGATATGAAGTAATTCAAAACAAAGGAGCTTATCCTGGTTTAAATATTGCATTTTTCTACGGAAGTAAATAGTTCATTATTAATTTACAGTGAAATGGGTAATTTTTTTAACCTGACAGTAAAAATATTAATAAAATATAGATGTTCTCGTAAAATTTGATAATAATTTAATTAGCACTGAAGAATCAATATCAATATAATTATTATAATGAATGGCATTTTATTTAATTGTCATCAGTAATTAATTAAAGCCTGAAAATTTATTGAGTACAATATGTTTTAAAAAGCCCTTTTATTGCCTACTTAGTCCACAGTCTATCTACGAGTTTCAATATGCATCATAGTGGTTTGAATCAAAATCCCACTTCTGTTTATGTTGTTTTTTGTTTTTTTGTTGTTTTTTTAATGTTTTTTTTTTCCTTAATAGAATTACACAACTAAATTAGATGGGTTTTAATGATAGGTACATCGTTTTTTTTGGAGAGTGAATTCAAAGATTAAGGTTATAAAATTGTGGTAAAAATAATAAATAAGTTAAAAATAAAATAGCGAAAATAATAAGTTGTAGGATTACTTAAAGATTATTAATTATTAAAGTCCCTGGGCCACATCCTACTCAGGCGGCGAGGTGGGTTACCTGAGATGGGAAAGAAAGAAGTTGAACTAAACGATCGATAGGATTAGATAAGGACTCGTAAAATGTTTGGTATCGGGATGTAGATAGGTCTCGAACAAAAGAAAAGGTATCCGGATGTAGATAGGTCTCGATCAAATGAAAAATTAAGATCATTATGGAGAGTGAGGTAGGAAATATAAAAAGGAGCATCTGTGATTATTCGTAAGAGCTTGGATAGAGAGTTTAGATTAATCGGTAGATGGAAGGCTTGTTTCAACCCATACTTCCAGACCGTAGGTCCAAGCAAGTTGTAATACTAAATAAATTTAATGCGACATATATCTTGAGATTCCAGTTCGTTTAGTTTCTGTGAAATGTTGCCAGGTGAGTGGACCAAAGTAACAGGTAACAGGCATTGTTGGATAGAGGAAGGACTTAGTTAAGCATGTGACTGGAGGATGGTTCTATGTCGGAGAGTAAAGGTGACATGTACACTTCTTTCTTCCTTAATCCGGATCCTGTATTTTCTTAATTAAGGTTCGAAATAGGGAAGGTGAAGGTGACATTGGATGTTACTAGAATGCAATTTGAGTCTCTTAGTAAACAGATAGGATTTCCTTATCAACTTTGAAGGCGGCAAAGACTCATAAAGGGTGTTAAGGGACTTCATGTGTGAAGAAATAATATAGGAGAAGTCCAAGAATACTGCCCTGAGCCCTGAGATACCCCAGTATTACAGGACAAAAGGATGAGGAAGAAGTTACACAGGCATTTTAAAACTTGCACAGGCATATCTATCATTGATAAAGTACTTTTAGGTACTTGCGTGATTTTTCCTAAATAATTTGTCTATTAATCAGTAACTACTAAAACTTTTGGTGACTATTAAAATTTGAAGTAGTTACACGCTTTGCGTCTACATACACACTTAAGAACTTTATAGAACTAAAGTAAAGATTGCCTGAAATGTGTAAGTCTTCAAATATGTATGTGTATATATAATGTTAAGTGTAATAAATTCGGTCTTTAAAAAAGTCCAGTCATGCACCATGACTTAATGAGCGAATTTTGAAAGAAATCTGCGTTTATTGGCTTATGATAATATAGGAAAATTATTACGATTTAGAATTTGGATGAGTGAAAAAACAAAAAAAAAGTACATGGGGATAAGGGGTACAAAATTAAAAATAGAACTTACCCTTCAATATGCATGTTGTTGGAAAGCTCTTTAAGAGTACAGTAATTTTTATTATAAATTCTTTCATCATATTTTCTTAAAAGAGGGGTGGGGGGGGGATAAAATGGGAAAAACACGTTTTATGCAATTTTTTTACCCTAAATTGTCAAAATTGGACCCTAAATTTGACAATATTTGACTCCCTTGAATGGACTCCTAACATTCTGGCCAACAAACTCATCCTTTCTTTTGATATTTATGACATTTTAACATTTGTTTGACATTTTCAAGTGTATCCTACGAGGAGATATCGTCTGGAGTGCTACATATATGTACTATACATACATATATACATTAAAAAAGAGTTAAATTTTAGGAATCGATTGAATAGTCTGAAACGGATTTCCATGGAGAAAATTTTCTAAAATTCTCATTAAAAATTTTTGAAGCCATTGCAATACCTTAATTTTATTCGAAAATTCGGTAAGAGTTATGAAATCCTAACAAAACAATTATAGGTAGGATATTTCTCTTGTATTTCTTGTGCTTTTATATTCTCATTCTCACTTGCGAGTGATAGTAAAACACGACTTAACAGTTTTAATTAGAACCTAACCCCGTACCCATTTAGCCTCTAGTTTATTTATTTACTTTTATTCAGAAAGAAAAGGAATTAGATTTTTTACCAATTTAAGAGAAACATTGTAGATGCTGTCGGTGTGCAATATATTACACATAGGGCGTTTGTTTAACTCAAACATAATGTTTATATTATTTATTTTTATTATATTTCGCATCGGATTTATAGAGGCAATGAAACTTTCTTTTTTCATAGGTGACTAAATGAAAAAAATATTTAGATGAAATGTTAATATTTTATTCTATTTGGGATATATCATGGGAAAAATTTAAGTAGTTTTGAAAAATAATACCTTACTAATAACTAAGTTGATGTTGGTGCAGTGATTTAACAAATTTCTGAAGTTTCTGATAACTCTCTTCAGCATAGCAACCGGAGTAGGGTCATCTCGTCACAAATATTGTTCTTAAGGGCTTCCAGGGTAGTGGGGCGGTTGTTGTAAACAATATATTTTAGATAGTCCAACAAAAAATAACCACAGTGGGCTACATCTGGAAAGCGGGCATCCCTTAAAAGCCTTGAAGAACAATATTGGTGGAAAGGGAAACCCATACACCGGTTGCTATGCTGGAGAGTGTTGACAAACTCAAAAAATCGCTTAAAATTAACTGCATTGACATTAACGGTCGTCACTTAAAATATAATTTTTAAAAACTACTTCATTTCAAACTTCCAATGTAAAATACAAACATTTTAGTGTGATCAGGGCAGCTAAAAGTAAAACTATTTGCTGGGCACTTTAAAATTGTATTTCCGACTGCATAGACGAAAAATTGACTCAACCTTATATGCTTTAGCAAAAATATTAATAATAATAAATAAATGAGCAGTCGAACGGGACTAAAAACCCAAAGAAAAAAAAATAAATAAATGGCTGGCTAATAAATCAATAAATGGGGCCGGCGTGGCTGAGTGGATAGCGCCCTAGCTCTGAAACCAAGGTCCAAACCCCGACGTGAGTTCGAATCCCGGAGGGGTCAGACATGTTTCACACTGATGATCTCATCGAGCAGATGAGTAAAGTGGTCGGATAACCCCCCCGTCCTGTAATGACCCATTGAGCTGTGGAACGGGACTAAAATAAAAAAAAAAAAATAAATAAATGTCTCAAACTAATAGCTGTAATTTAAGGCACACCAAACCTCAATCATAACAATTGGAATTTGCAAAATACCAACATAAAAATACTATTAAACCACAATAATTTTATTGCTCTAACAAAACCAAACATTAGAATTTTTCTCGGACAATGTATAGACAATATACTAGTGTATTAAAGAAATTGTGTCGTATCCCTACTGTACCGCAACATATAATCCTTGGTCATTTTATGCACCATTCTGTAACCTCATATCACTGCCAAGTAGGTGATATATTCCACATAAACTGCAACACTAAAACACTTTGGGCATTCCTCGGAGCTCGCAAATGTAATGAAAATGATCATGGACTCATGGATAGCTTCCACCACCCACATCCTCTAAATTTCAAGCTTGGGAGGTCTAATTAATTACATAAGGAATTTCTCATGTGAATGCTATGGACACCGCGTTTCATCTTCGACCCTAATAGTAAATCCGACAAAGTAGTGGCTCTACTCGTTGACTTGAAACGAGGGAAGAGGATTTTTGGATCAATCAGAAATTTGATCACACTACTAAATGCTTTAGTGTTCTATAGAAATTAACGGTCTAATTTCTATACCCAAATATATAATCCATGAAATTTTATATTTTCAGACTCTGACGTGAATAAATCCGACAGAAATAATTGTTACTTTCAACCCCCGAATGATGTGCCCGAAAGGCAGCCTCACGTGTTCTCCGCAGTTTTAAGCCAACTGTGAGGGACGGAACTGAAACAAACCAAGAAAACGGAAGAACCAGATTCCAAAATAAAAGGAAAGTAAACGAAAAGAAGAGAAAAAAGTTCAGTCATGCACCATGACTTAATAAGCGAATTTTCAAAGAAATCTGCGCATTATTGGCTTATGATAATATAGGAATATTTTGGTTTAGAATTTGGATGGGTGAAAAAGTTATTTGGATATTTTAACCTGATAAAAGTCTAAAATATTATAATAACCAAGAAGTTACAAAGTTACTGTTTTCCCCTCCTTTAGTTCAATTTTTAAATCAATATTTTTTCCCAAAAAATTGTATGCTTAAACATGGCTTAAACAAAAGTCGGTCTATTTTCTAAATCCCAAATTCCCTATTCTTAGTGAGAAAATTGAATATTTATATTAAAGCAAGCCCAATCTCAGAGAAAAAGGTAGAACTTGTCACGTCTAGAGCCTAAGAGAAACCAGGAAAACAAATTTAGAGGCCCTGATAGTATAAAACAAAGCAGTATATTATATTACCTTTAAGAAAATGAGTATAACCTTTAAAAAAACTAAAAAATAAGAAAGTGTATATTGTTTGCAACCTACTTTATAAACAAATATATATACTCAGCATCTGAGAATTTAAGCATAACAAATTTATTTAAAACTCTTTACAATTTATTAGCATTTCAAAAGGTACAATTTATTGTTTTATGTATAAGTTAATATACTTATTAGTTACTTTTTTAAGTCCTAATAAATTTAATTATTATTTAACATCTGATCATGCCTCGAGCAAAAATTAGTTGGCTGCGCGAGAAAGGACTAAAAGCCTCATTAAGCATTTTTTGAATAAAGCAATCTTGTGATATTTAATAATTAATCATTTTTGTTCCGAATATTAATTCCAGCAATATTCTTTGTAGAATGATTAAAATATAAAATAATTGTCCCCTTTGAAATTAAGCCTAAGGATACTAAAAAACAAACAAAATATAAGGAAAATCAATAATCTTGTAAGCTTAAAAGGTAAATTTAATTTATTTTTATTTCTTAATTAATAAAAAATTTTGAATTAATAATATAAAAATCTGTCGTGCTTTCATTTTTTCCAGTTATCATGTTAAATTTAATTATTATTAAACATTATATTAAAATTTACCCAAAGACTAACTTCTCCCTGGCAAGTAACGGAACCCCGTTCAAATTATACCTACTTATTAGTTGCACATTTAAATGAGCAATATTTTAGAGTTGTTAAATCAAAATCGTAAGTACAGTTTGTGAGATTTCGCCTCGAGGTATATGGTTACTCTGAATAAGTATTAAACATTTTTTTATCGAAATCGGCCTAGTAGTTACGGATATAAAGATATTTCATAAAAATTAGGTGATCTCAAAACCAGTTTATTATGATTTTTTTCACTCTAGTTCTCTAAGGAAGCGTTTACTGACACAATGTTTTGTGTCGAATTCAAAAATCAAGCATCGATCGAATTTTCAAGCCATCTCAATACTTTCTATTTATACATTCTACATATATGAGCAAATAATTTAAAAAGAAAAAAAAGAAAAAATATTCATTGAATGCTCTAAGAAAAGGAAATAGTCATGTCGAAAAAGTTCTGCCTTCCGCCGCAATGATCTACCAAATCGTTTAAGAATAAATGAATAGCGGCGGCTAAAAGAGACTAAAACAAAAAGTCAACCAGTAACATTGGAAGGGGGCTTTCTCTATTCTTCTAAGTCAAAGTTTGAAGAGGATCCATTCACTTGCAAATGAGATATGTAGATTTTCTTAATTCAAGGCATCGAACTCTTCTAATGAGACTTGAGCTATTCTTCCACGCACATTTAATATAATTCCGTTTTAAAAAGTCCTTCCGATTAGTGTAGCAAATAGCTTTCTCCTATGCTATCAGTAGTTACATGGCATCCTAATATCATCGAAATCGGACAAGTATCTTGGAAAATATGGGTGTTAACGACACAGTGCGGTGCATCCCCATTTGAAAGCGTTAACGATTCACTAACAGCATATGGGTCATTTTCAAATAAAATGTACCTTGAGCGAAATCAAGGTGGTCAATTTACAGAAAATTAAAATAAGCCTTAGACATGATATTATTAATTATTCTGACACATATTCAAAACAAAATATTCTCTTCCATCCCACCAGAAATATTTTTTAGCTCAAAAATATTTGCATTTTTTAAAAAAAGTAATGAGTGTTTCATTTATTATCTTTTAATGTTTCCTCAAAGCTTCATAATTATAAAGGATTTGTTTTCAGTGCATTGTAATGGAAGTTCTTATTATAAAGAATAAGAAAAAATATTTTTTCATCATTAAGAAATTGTTAACCTAAAATTGATAAGAATTTGATTTTATTCAAGTAACACTCATTAAATTATATGGTAACACTCATTACATATTTATATTTTGGACCTAAAAAAAAAAAAAATCAGCACAAACTTTAAAGATTAAACTTTTATTTACAATTTTTTTTTCTGATCAATAAACCTAAAGGTTTTTTTATTTTTCATTAATATTAATTTTTTTAGTTCCAATAAAATTGTAAAATCTTGGGACAGAAATGGTACATTTCATTTGAAAATGTCCCATATATGACTGTAACTAACTAAAAATGCCAAAGATAAGCAGCCCATGTCTTCTAGTGCCAATTGAATTAGGAGTTGTTCACGTCCGTGGCTTAGCCGCAACGTCTTACACAACAAATGTCAAAGTACTCTAGCGACCGTCCGTTCATCTGAGGAAAAAAACTTAACAGAAATAAATCATTGGCAAGTTATTTCTTTGTCACGGCCAATTCATTTATAAAGTTTGTAGTTTCCAGTTCTAAGCGAAAAACTAAAATAAAAACAGTTCTATTGCCAATTCAAATTTTATCAAATATCAACACGCTCTAGCGCCTAAACCGTTCTTATAACAAAAATAACTCAAGACACATAAATCTTAGGCAATTTTATTTAGTTTAGCACACTTTTCTCTAAACGGCCGAATTTTGTAAACTGTAAGTGAAAAACTAGATATAAGTTGATTCTTTTTTTTCAGTTTTTAACATTTTTCTCAGAATGCATCACTTTTACGAGCTAGCAAAGTTGAAATTCGGATTCAGCACCAAAAAACCAAAAATTGAGTACCTATTATATTTTTTCCCCACCGAAAATAACCATTTGACTAGACTAAAAATTGAGACACAAAATATTTATAGTCAGGGTGCCCACAGGCAAAAAAGTCAACTCTTTCCAAACCTCTAGTTTGGCTTGTTTAGACCAAGTCTGACACCGTTTTCCTCTGTGATTTTGTTTGGTTTTATGGCGTTTTTCATTATTTGAACCCTATTATTTGACCCCTAGAGTATGGGCACCCTGATTATGTTTTGTGACAAAATGGCATGGAAAATTAAAAACTTTCCACAAGTGTTTATATTTTTGTAATCTACTCTTCCCCTCCCAAAATTAAAAAAAAAAAAATATATATATTCCGGGGCAGGAATTATTCGCCATTTAAGATTCCCAGTAAATCAGATGAAATTGCTATTCTTAGTTTTTCTATGGCCCAGCAGACCACACATTTTTTTATAATTTTAGTAACAGCAGAAATTTTTTTTTTCGACATGCAAAATTAAAAAAAAAAACGAACGAAACCATAAGGGTTTCTTTTTTTGGTTTGACCAACAAAACCCTAAAAGATTTGAAAATTAAAAAAGAGGCCTTAAGTTCAAGAATTAGTTTTTTTGGGGTGCACTGACCATGTAAAAGACATGAATATTATGTACCTAATATATTAATTTAATAAATGTTGTCTAAAAAGTCTAACACACACACACCCTCACAAATATTATATATATATATATATA
>KZ651536.1:307995-325715 GCA_001010745.2 Gerris buenoi
GGCTGACTTGAGGTGCTGCTTCTCTTCCTTCCATGAGGTCTCGTCGCTGATCCTGAAGCCCCTTGACACTAAAGAGTGGATGACGGCTCTCTTCTGCGTCGGATGGTGATGTGACGCTGCATTCAGGTACCTATCCGTGTGCGTGGGTTTCCTGTAGACGGCGTGTCCTAGAGTACCGTTAGTCTTCTTCGTTACCAGCACATCCAGAAACGGCAGGCAGTCCTTCTCTTCAATCTCCATGGTGAATTGAATCTTCTGGTGAATAGAATTCATATGGCGGAGGAAATCATCCAAAGTCTGTCTTCCGTGTTTCCATAGGAGAAAAACATCGTCGACGTATCTCCACCAGCAAGACGGTTTCAGGGCAATCTACGGTCTAGGAAACCAGTATAAATACGCCGTTCTTCTCTCCAGTCGTCAGTTCATCTTGTGATTGCTTCGAGTCAACACCACGATGCACCACAACCCTGAAGATGCTTCCAGTATTGGAAGCGAAACGTCGGACTTCATTCCCTTCGAGACGCGGATTCCACCGGAAAACCAAGCTGTTTATTACGAGTCTACCCGCGGAAGCCTACGCACCAAGTTATCTAATTAAGAGTTTAAATCGTTCCTAGAAGAAGCACATACCTCAATTTTACTAGTATGTAAAATCAAATTGCTCTACTTATATACTATGTTCATTAAAATGAGGGTTCGTTAGTTTCAAGATAAAGAAAACACTAGAATTGTTATTACTTAGATTTATTAATGAAATAGCATAATAAACCTTATTTAAGTAATGCATATTGTATACATCATTTATTAAATACGCAACATACCTATTGAAAACAGCTAATTGGACAGCTTTTCATCGCCAAATGCTTCTCGAAGCATTTGGCGATGAAGTCGTGGATAAAAACCAAAGCCTTTGAATAGTTTAAGTGGCTCTAGAATGGAAGGACGAGTGTGGAAGACGACGAGCGCTCTGGGTGCCCTTCAACTGGAATCAACGACCAAAACATCCAAACTGTGCATGAAACAATTCTCCAAGACCGTCGACAATCAATTCACGATATCTGTAATAAAGTTGGAATGCCCTATGGCACAGTCCAAAGAATTTTTGCAGATGAACTTGCAATGCACAGAATTGCTGCAAAATTTTTCCCCGTCTGTTGACACATGTTCAAAAGCAAAATCGTGTTCTCATTTGTCAGAAACTGAAAACATGTGCTGAAAATGATAAAAACTTCCTTTCCTCCATCATTACGGGTGATGAGTCATAGGTGTACGGGTACGACCCGAAAAAAAAATACCGTCCTCGGAGCGTTGCTCTTTCATATCGCTCATTACCCTATCGCAGAACACAACTAATAGTAACACAGATATCACCTCACTGATAAGACAAAAGAACACCAAAAAATCTGAAAACGATAGGAGGGGTTTGGGAGAAGTACTAGTACCGAAACCTAGCGGCAAATCGATGTAATACAGTAGTTAGAAGAGTTACACACAGAGTACGGGAACTTTTGGGTACCACCTCGTATATTAATATAATATATAAGGAATAAGGAATAATAATTAACAATTAATATTATATATTAATTGTTTTAATAATACCCTGGTACACCAATTCTGTTTATAGATTTGGTATGTATGGTGTAGAGCAGTGGTAAAACATTAGGCTCTCATCCTAGATCATTAGGCTTTTCATGTTTTTAAAGCTTATTATGAAGCTCTTCTTTTAAATCAGGAAGTACGCTTTGTTAAAGGTTACTGAAATCCTATAACATTTAGAACTGAAATTATTCAGATCTTCCTTGCTGGTTACAACGGAAATTTTATATGAATATTTTGTTCGTTTCTTGCATCTATATGCTTCCCATTAGGTCATTAATGCTAATGTTACATTAAAAAATCACAGGGCGTTATCACCGATAACTCACCAAGTTATCACGCCTTGCACTGTCTATACTATGGTAACAAGTTTGTGGGCACGCGGATGGAAGCAATGGGCGTTAAGGTTCTTACTTTATTAAAATCAGATTAGAAGTTTTTAAGATGTGGTAGTTCACAAGAGAATATTAAAAAAAGAAATATTAACCAGCTAAAAGTAGTTTTGATAAGCAGAATTGTTTTCAGGTGACATCCAAAACATCCTCAAACTTCTAAAAAATCTTTAAACTGACATGTTCTTGTCAGATAAATTGATTTTACAATTACAAAACAGAAAAATTTGTAACACATACATAAAAATATTCCTACTGCAAATTTCTTTTAAACTTTCATCATTTTTATTTTACTTCGAAACAAATAATTTATTAGCTCGAAATCGTACCTTTTAAAATTGGTGACTTTTTTATGACATCTACTGCAGCACTCGATAAATGATTCATATTTTCGTACTGCGCATTGGTATTCGTTTTATTCTTTTCTTTCTGCTGTAAACACACATAAATTATTTTACATTTGTCAAGAAGTGATTCTTTTCTCCGATATATCTGAAGCAGCTTTTTGCTACAGTAACCCCTAGTTACCATACATCATTGTTTAATCAAATATTGCCGTATTGAAGGAGTGATGGCTTTCATTCCAGTATCTAAAACTTTATCTCCTAAAGAGTAAAACATAGAGATACTGAGAACTGTACAGGAAGACTTGGATTTGTCTTAATGCATTTATTATGTCCCCGAATAAACTTAGAGTATAACTAGATTTATGCTCTCTTCTAACAAAACTTTATTGAACTTCAGCCATGTTTTCCATTTTGAAACGTGTTTGCTAAGAGAAAGATGAGCCAGGAACTTCTATTCTGAATGATTTACAGTGTTAACATAATTTTATGTCATCGTTCCACATCACTTTTAACTCAAGTTAGCAAAGGTTCATTCCCAGACTGCTTACTGAGTCAGACATAAAAGTTAAGAATTCATAGAAAATGTGTAACAAAAAAGTGTTTGGTTTTTTTAATTCAAATAATCTCATCTCATGCAAAAAAATTATGATGCTAAGATTTTCAAGATTTTTCAAATTAAATAAACATCATTTAGAAAAACCATAAAGAAATATATTCCGGCAATTAGTGCAGCAGTCCTAGCGTCCTATCATGTATTTTATTAATGGTATGCATTTACAACCTATTATTGTCTAATTTAATTAATTTTCCGCCTTTTTTGGGAGAAAATTAATCAAATCGAACAATTAACGATATTGCGAGGTTTTTTTGTTTTACCAACGAAACCTTAAAATAGTCTCCCATTTAGTGAAGCAAATAGTTTCCTTGCGTTCAGTTTCACATAGTTTAATGATTTTATGTTTCTACAACCTATTCTTATCATATCAAATGTATTTAATTTAAAAATGACCCCTGACCTTTATTTTAAATTTGGAAAAAAAAATTTCGATCTTAATACATGAATTACTTAAGAAGTGTTGATTTACCAAAATTTAAAGAGCGTTGACGGTTAAAAAAATAATTTTGTGGCTATCTGCAGGCTACTTTCAACAAAACATCTCAATTTCATAAAAATCAAATGAGTACTTTTAAAGATAAAGGTGTAAATAATATTTATATATATTTGTGTGTAATATTTATATATTTGTGTGCATGTGGAAGACAATAAATATAATAAAAATGAAGGTTAAAACTTACATGGAACCGCAAATGGGCTAATTATGAACTAATACAGCCAAATTTAATTTAATTAGACGAGTAGTTTTAGGTTTCTGTACAAAGTACAAAAAGAACCTTATATAACGGCTCTGTCTGTCTGTCTGTCTGTCCGTTGGTGTCGTTTGTCCGTTGGCTTGTTTCAATTCATGAACTACTATAGCTAGAATCATGAAATTTGGCACACGGGTGCATCACGGCATTTTAGACAACTGGACCCATAATATGGACCCATTTGGAGTTTTTACACATAATATTTCCAAGATGGTGGCCCGGCCAATATGGCGGGTGACTAAAAAAAAGTTTTTAGTTACCATGGCATGTTATAAATCAATTTAAAGGTCTTGAAGTGTAGAAAAAGAATATGCAACTATTAAATTAACACACGTAATATTTTCAAGATAGCGGCCAATATGGCGGACGACTGAAAAAGTTTCTAGTTACCATAGCATGTTATACATCAATTTAAAGGTCTTGAAGTGTAGAAAAAGAATATGCAACTATTACATTTAATAATTTTAACTTAAATAATTTAAACAAAAACTTTTTTCTGTTGTCTTAAACGGAAAAAAATTCGATCTTCGGAACTATCACATTTATAGCTTCCGTTATCTTCAGCTTTCATTGCCTTATCCGGAAACAAAATAATAAAATAACGGAAGTTGAAATAAGTAAATATGAACGTAAAGTAAATAGTAAATGATTTAGAACAAGGAAAATCATTTATTTGACTTTCTATAAACACATAACAACGGAAACTGCTTTGAAATCTGTAATAACATTTCTCTGCCCTAACGAAAATACTTAGCATTTGTTAAAACACACGTTTCAAGGAATATTTATTTTTACGAGTCTCATTATAATTTATTCAAAACGATATTAACTGCTTTTATTGTAGGAAAAATGTTGGAAGGAGAAATAATATTAAGTAATGGAAAATGTTCGTAGCAACTTTGCTCGTTAAACTGTTGGCCTACATTCTACAATGATACCAATCTTCTTCAAACATTGTAACTTAATTAATTAAGTTATTTAAGATAACACACGCAGACAAACATGTTATAATATATATATATATATATATATATTAATATATATATTTGCATAAAAGGGTAGAATTGNGTATATATTATACACACACAAAAATATAGAAAAAGCTTACATCTACTATATAACCTAATAAATGAAGAATCATGATGAATGTTTGTGTTAGAATCGGCAGTAAGTATAAAAAGAAAATATATTCTCGGGTTTCGTGAAAGCTTTGTTTACCTGATGTTTAAATTAATTTCTCGAGGAGTTTCCGGCTTTACGAAAATCCTAAATATAAATTATTACAAGTGTTAATCATCTCTTATGGCAAGGTCACCTGGAAACATTACATTTTTGAGGTGATACTTGATCTTAGCGTGGGGGGGGGATCTGTCAGATGCAATTGGCACTAAACTCCCTCATGCACGAGAACATAATTAGTCCGTCTAGTGTTTTCATATGATAGTTGTTTAGTGGATTTAGCGGTTATATTGGAATGTTATTGAACAATTTATAAGACTATAAAATACAAATATTTCCTCCCCAGTGGTAATAGCCCAGTCAATAAAGGATTTTATTCGCAACTAGTTAGGGGAAAGCTGGATTTTTTCCTGATGATAGACCATGATAAGAGGTACATTTTCTCAAAAGTCCCCACTTTTCCCCCTTGTGCTTCTCCCCCTACCCCCTCTTAAAGTTCAAAATTTACTTATTTTTCACTTTTTACGCGAAACTGTTTATTTTTTTAAGAGAAGTGATATTAACAAAAAATTATGATTATAATTTGGATTATTTAATCTTAGATTTATGTTCTTTATGTTCAAGTTGGAACACTGAAGGGCGGTAAAGGAGTAAGGGCAGGAATCTGCTGTTTTTCGTACTATTTTGAGTGCGATAGCGATAACAACCATTTTATCGGTTAACTGTAGGAAAAAATATATTTCATGCACCTCAGGAGATGTAAAAAAACAAGGGCATTAGCCCATTTTTGCTTCCAGGGGCAGTTGCAATTAAACATCAATATTTTCTATATCATTCATTCTATTAATATCTTGGACTACTATTTTTTCCCCCGGTTGAATCATTTACATGATTAGAGCCGAATTAAAATGGACTAATTTTTTAATCAAAATCGCCAAAAGCGTTTTCTATTTTTTCCCCCTTTCATTATTTTAGAGTTTTTGAGGATAGCTACATTAGGAGCTAAAACTAATTTATGGATTTTACCTTTTAGTATAATTTTTCTAAACATTTATGTCATATTTAATCAAAATCAGTTCAATATATTTGGCTCCACNAGTTGAGCTGACTTTGAGTTCATGCATTCATTGAAGTGAGAAGAAGAAAAAAAATATCACAATGCATGCACTATTTTATGTGAGGTCAGAAGCAACTTTTTTATGTTATTCATCATTTGTACACCACCATTAATAAACCTATATCTATGTTCTTAAATATATTATGGCCTGCGTTAGGTTGTTACGATATTAAGTTGTCGAGCAGTCAATAGGCTACAATGTTCCCTTAATGTAGTCATGTCTATATCTACAATAACACTTTATCCATTAACCCTGTATAAGATATGAGTAGGGTCACATGTGTGTGAATGTGTTTGCGTGTTTTTTAAACGAGAATATTTCTGAGGTTTCTTTGCAGGTGCGTATAACTGGTTTCCTAGGCAGTCAGTGGGCATTTACCTGGGGGAAACCGTAGGTATATATATAGCCCTAGGTATATATATAACCCTGTGCATGTACAGCAGTGAAACCGCAGAAAACCTCACTTAGGGTTGCGACAGACATTATTAAAAACCACATTTTGGTCTCACGGGACTTTAAAACGTGTAAATCCATCAAAAGCCTAACATCAAATCTTCGCACTATCAGAATACTTCCTCTTTATGTATACTACGTCTATAAGAAAATGGGCTAATCATTAGGTTGTGGATTAAAACTGTTAGTCGGATAAATTGTAGGACCATTGTAGACTTACAACCGGCAAAAATTGAAATAAATAAATTCAACAGCTTTTGTGACGGTGTATGTTGAATACTTTAAACAAACACTGAAACACATTTATTTTGTGCAAGAAAATAAAAAAGATTGTTCGTCAAAACTCATCCTAAAATAGATTTTTACTTTTCATCTAATAATATTAATACAGACCGATGTTTTCCATTTCTGTTCGAAATCAATCTGATCACCAATGATGACATACTCTCGACAACAAACCAACTAACTGACTAAAACTAAATATGTACATTTTCAAATGAACTTTATTAATATTTCACTAAACAACTCGTTTAACTGAACATCCAAAGAATAGGTTATTTTAGTTTTTCTACGAAAAGGATTGACCAAGCACGAAGGAAATGACGTCACTTCTACTAATAAATAATTTACATTTACTCTATTTAAACAAAAGAAAATGTATTTATTAATAATAGTCATTCAATTCTTTAATCGATATATTTATAAGTAAGTAGAGCGCCGACCACGCCCAAATCAAATCTATATCTAAACAATTATCCTTTATTTATTGTATCTTATATTTTTCTAATTTAACTTTAATAAATTGAAGAAATAAAAAGCTTTAAAATATGGTTTTGCAATAAAGTTCATTTGTATTGTTTGGATATCTTGAATTTTAGAGGCCCTAATATACCAAACCCCTCTCATACTACCCTTTCCATTTATTGATCGAAAATTTTATAGTGCCATAATCCGAAGCCGATGCCGTCACGGCTACTTCCCATTCCCAAGGCAGTGGTCTGGAGGGGGCATAGGAAATTATTGACCATACAAAAACTGATTACACAATTTCCTCCTACCTCTCTGTTGTCCTTTATTCGTATAAATTGTGGCTCTGTAAATATAACTTTTCAATGTAATATCGGCCTTATTTTTACAACCTTCAATAAGAAATAATTGAAAATGTATTGTGTATCGTTGAAATAATTCAAACGGATTTTTCCCCTTCTGAAACACAAGCCTGCATATTCATGAGCAATAAGATATCTGAGTACATCCTCTTGTTTCTCTACTTGCAGTAAAATGTATTTTATTTCTGTCTTTTACCATCAAAATCCTTGAAATTTATTTTCAAAAACGAATGCAACATTATTATTGTATACCGAGCCCTATAACAGTGATTCACAGCATACCATTGTCGGTATGCAACATAGCCCACAACTGTATATTAATAACAATACTAATATTATTGTTCTCGTAGAACAATAATGACTTCATCTAACATTAATGCAAAATAGATACATATTATAAGAGCTATTATGACGTAGAGACGAAGTTATGGTATACAATTCTTCCTCTATTATTAAATTTATTACCGGCATTATGTTTATTTAAAAACAATTACATTCTTACGTAAATCACCAAACGACGAAGAGTTTACATAGATGCTTGCAAATTTGGAAATCACTCGACATGATGGATAATGCTAAATATAATTCTACTTTTCAACTTCAAAAAGTCGAGCGTCTTATAGCATTTAATATGAGACTCCTTTGACGGGTTTTCCCCCAGATTGTTTGTATCCCTAATATTTAAAAGGAAGTCATATTGTACAACCTTTAGCCTATAATTATTCAGTCATATTGAACTAAAATATATATTTCTCATACATAGAATCAGCATAATATTTTACTAATTTCACCAGCTCTAGGTATAGATAATTTACGTGGTTTTTAAGGTTTAATCGATATGTAAATGAAGACTATTTATGAACTGATTATACAAAAAATACACTCCTAATTAGCAATTTTTTACTATCTTACAATACTGAAAATGTTATGGCCCATCAAAATAAATACTTTAAAAAGGTCAGTCAATTAATGTAGCACATAGATTTTTCTTAATTTATGCGATACAATAGAAAAAAATTTGTTGTTCGCGCATGTGATAGGATAGGAAGCTATGAGCGCTGAAGGTTGTAGTTATGGGACAATCTTCAGGCTAACTTGGTCCTACCATCGTACGAGTAAATTTGGAAAAATGTTAAAGGATAGACCAAGAGATGTAATAAGGCAAAAATATCCTTTGAAGTATGAAACGCATTTCTGTTAAAATTGTTTTCAAAAAATTGTTTTGTAGAATATCCTTTTTTTTCTTCAGAACAATCACAATGATTTCTTTACATTCGGTAAGAGAGGAAGCACAATTAATTACAACTAATTAATTACACGTATCTTTGACATTTTTTTTTCTCATATTTTTTTATTAGACTTTATCCATTAACCCTGTATAAGATATGAGTAGGGTCACATTTACGCAGCCACAATTGCCGTAATATGTTATTTTGTCCTCATAATATATACTTTTTTTACACTTATATATTACATTCTAACCCAGCTTACAGACCGGGTTACATGACACCTAACTTAGCCCGCTTTTTTTAACGCTCCTTTTTGTCCTTTAAAAACATAAAAAGGAAAAATTATTTAGTCACCTCCCACACATATTTAACATTTCATAACAATGGAATCAGAAAACTTTTTTGTTAGTTGTATAATAAAATTAAAAATTCAATGCAAAATGCCCAACTCTAGGGGCAATTTGTAAAAATAAAAGAAGTTACTAATAGTTATAGTAAGACAAAACCAGCGTATGTGCTTTCGTCGGAATCTTAATAAAGTTCATTTGCACATCAATTTTTTACTTCTATCTTTTACGTAGTTTTATTATTATTATATCCTCAATCTATTATTCTACTTTTGTATACAAATTCTTATAATATATCCAATCCTACTTATATAATTATCCCAGCCAAAATAAATAATAACTGGACTATTCCCTTTCTTATGCAAACTTATTCCACAAAACCTTAGATCTGTAACACTTATAACATGTAAAATGATGTAGTTGAGCTGACTTTGAGTTCATGCATTCATTGAAGTGAGAAGAAGAAAAAAAATATCACAATGCATGCACTATTTTATGTGAGGTCAGAAGCAACTTTTTTATGTTATTCATCATTTGTACACCACCATTAATAAACCTATATCTATGTTCTTAAATATATTATGGCCTGCGTTAGGTTGTTACGATATTAAGTTGTCGAGCAGTCAATAGGCTTCAATGTTCCCTTAATGTAGTCATGTCTATATCTACAATAACAAATAATTAATGCATTAGCTGTTCATCAATTTAAATTGTTAATAAGGTTGTCCCGAATTTCAATGCCAGCTTCAAGCAAGAGGTTTGCGGTCATGTTAACTTCAGTCGCTTTATGTATAACATAGAACAAATATAGTTGTTTTCTGTTTTGACATGATATATATCCAAGATGTAATAACAAAAGCATCTGGAATTGTTTAAGTTAACAAAAATAAGAGCATACTAAGCAAAAATCATTGTTAAAATTATTGGGTTTTTCCAGCAGATCTTATTTTTTATATTTCTAAATTAGAATTCTTATCTTCAATATATATAAGATTGAAGTGATGTCTGTACACTTATCCGATCAGGCTCAAATTTTGTATTTACACTAAATGAGTAGTCCTGATTACAAATTTAAGTTTAGAAGATTTTGTGTCTGTTTGTCTGAGCGTCAATCACGTCAAAACGGCTGGACAGATTTTGTTAGTTTTTGGGTACAATTTTAAGCTCAATTCTGCGGCTGTTACAGGCTATAAAACTTTTTGCTAGCTTTATATGGGGAAGAGAATTGGGCTTCTAAATAGATTTCAAAATTCTAAATTTATTTATTTATTTTTTTTTTTTTTTAATGTGTTAAACCAAAATTGCAGAAGAAGCTACGGACAATGTTTTATGTTCTGTCATTCGAGAAGTGTTTAATCGCTGTCCACAAATATTCTGATTAATTTTTTAAAACGTATACTATTTAAATAGTTTATAAATCATCAAGAAGACTTTTTTTATAAATCACATTACCATGCCTAAACCTTTATAACATAATTGTCACCACTTCTTTAAAACGCTAAAATAAAATCTTCGAGTGTGTGTATATAATAATTTATAAATTAAATTTAAGTTAGCAACCGTTAAAGTATAATTATATAGCCTGATGATGTAAATATATTTTACGACACTAGTAGGTAACAACATCTTTTTTTTAAACCGTATCTCACTAAATATCTCATATAATTATAATTTATAAATTATATTTATATCTGCCAATAGGGATTGTACAAAATTTTATTTTTTTGGGGAACATAGAGAAAAGTAAGAAAAGAAGGGTAATTGAGCCCAGACCGATCTTCTAACAATAGGAAGTTAATACTTGAGAGAGGGCTCCTTTTTTTGATGATAAACATAAAATGTAATATTACTCAGTAATATAACTATAATAACTCAGGAATGTGAAAAGACACGTGCGGGGATACCTACAGAACGAAAATACCGCTGTTTCCCCCCTAAAGTTAACATTTAAGAATTTTTTATCAGTAGTTGGTATTTGCAAATATAATATATATGCTATATACAATATGTAATATATATTTTTATATTATCAAAGGGGAGGGGGTATAGAAATAAGAGGAGGGATAGCATCTAGATATTCTCGATTAGGAATATAATTTAAAAGTTTCTTGATGGTAGGTATATAAACCCATCAAATTAAAAATAACACGCAAGGGTATCCAGCTATTAATTTAATATATTAATGGATATTATCAAAAGATTTTAAAATCCAGACAAAGAAAATGCATTTAGACAATGGTACCTAACAAAAATAATAAGCCTAATGCATCATTTTAAAATTTATTTTTCTTTGTATGAAACCCTTTTTTGAAATGTTCTATTAAAGTGTTGATGACCTTATGAGGTATTATTTTGTTATAATACATATTTCAAATTACTTATTTTAATATCGTCCTTCAAGTTTCTTCAGGATATAACATTTAACATCATTTATACGTTATGTTTATATTTTACACTAACAATTTTTAATTAACACTAAGTTAAACACATAAAACTTAATTAATGTAATTTTTGGACTTGTATAAATTGATATTTACGGAATACTTTGTACAAAACTACAAGGGTAGTTAGTCGTCAATACATTCAATTTAAAGTATTCACGGTGAAGTTTACTAATGTCAATAATAAATATACGTAATTAAAAAACTGTACAAATCATTGCTAAATTAATTTGCAAATGCATAAAGTTGAAAGTTAATTTCCACAAAGATCATCTATTCTAACAGAGGGGACAACTACAACAAACATGGTCATTCTTGTCCTAGAAATACATTAGTCTTAGATCAGATATTTGTTATTACAGTCTAAAGCAGACGTAAAGTGGTCCTATTATACAAAATTATTAAGAACTCAGATTTCTTATCTTTACATTTTTTATGAATCTCAAAGAAAAATAAGAGAGCATTGATTATTTTATTAACCTTTATCTTAAACATAACATTACATGCATTAAGCAGTCACCAGAATGATAAGTCTTTACAACTCATGTTGAATTTAACAAACAATATTGATATTTTAAATGAGTCTAATTATGACTAGAGAGGTTTATATAAAGTAACATGACAATATTGTAACCACAATTTTGATAATAAAACATACGCGTTTCCACATTTATATCATCTTCAGTGTTCCACAAAAAAAAAAACTGAAACTGTTAGCATGGTGAGTGAAAGACTACTAGAATACACATTGACTTTACAAGCTTTATCACTTAAAATAACAGTACCAAGTTGGGGTAGAATAGGGCTATAGAATGAGGAACCAAAGGTAAGGGATAATGGGGGCAGTCAGTAAACATTATTTTTCAACTGCTTAATTCTACTACACCTAACTTATATGTACCTTAAAACTAATATACGTTATTTGCAAAATTATTAAGTATATTAGTTTAAAGGAACATATATAATTTAGGTGTATTAAAAAAAATTAAAAAGATTATTGTTGCTTAGCTTTAAGCAGTTGAAAAATAATGTTTACCTCACTGCCTCCATATCCCTTACCTTTGGTTCCGTAATCCTTCTATAACCCTATTCTACCCTCACTTTGTACTGTTATTTTAAGTCATTAAGCTTGTGAAGTAAATATGTAGCCTGTAGTAGTCTTTCATTCACTATGGTATAAATTTCGAAATGTCGCTATATTTTATTATATAAAATTGTTGTGTTACTTTTGATTACCCTCTTTATTTGTAATAATGAAGAGGTAATGACTGAGGAGAAAACCTCAGTCAACAAATTATTTGTTAAATGTGTCTATCACGAGTTATATAAAAAGTCTGTTAAACTTAACTTGACACTACAATTATAGCATTGACATATAAAAACATACGTACCCCTGGACTGTGAACCTTCGTTATTTAACTATCCTTTTTATCTGAGGAATATAATTTTTAATCCAACAAATAGTGTTTTTTGCACGTAACATTAATCAAAAATAACTATATTGGGAGTTTTCCACTTGTTTTTTACTTTTGAAATAAAAATTTTCTTGTATTGAATTGAACTGCAGTGATTAGTTTGTAATTTTATAGAGGGATAGAATTGTTAAAGGGAAGTTCTCTTGATTATAATAAATTAGAAAACAACTTTTGTATTTCAATCCAAATTAATATTAAGTTTTAGACAGTTGTTTTCAACGCATCAATGATAAATTAAATCGATGGCGGGATAGAGATAATGTTTTAAGATAAAACAATCCTAAAACTGCAAGTTTGTGATTAAAGTTTTGAGACTGAAAGACCTCATCCAATAACAGTTGCCTTCTATTTTACTAACAATTTTCTTAGGATACAGTTTAACAAAAAGTTTTAAAGGAATCAACTTAAAGAGGGGAGGAATTGAGCCCAGCCCAAACTAGTTTTGCCAGAAGGTTAACATTTTGATAAAGGCTTCATCTTACGACACAAGTTCCTATAAACGGCCATACATATTAAATATGGCGGTTTATAGTTCTTCTCATGAGCAACTGTACCGAATTCCTATTTTTCATCTTTCTATTGTAGGAACTTCTATATTTCCCAGCCTGTACTTGATAACTAATATTAAAAATGATGCTGATGTCGAATGGATTTTCCCTATGTCTAGGAAGTTTCATTGTGCATAACGTATAGTTTAGTCCTTACTCTCATCAGAAACATCAGCTCAAATTGAAGATTTACACTAAAAGTTTAAGAACACCTTATTAATTATGATGAGTAGAGATAATGATGGAACATTAGTCGGTGTAAATAAATTAACAATAATGTTGTAAGTAAAATTATTACATCAATATATGTAATTGATTGGGGTATGGTTGGACACGATACTTTTTACAATTGTGGTTGTTTTATGCAACAGTGGAATTTTTGTAACATTGGAAAATATTTTTTGTTTGTTTTAGTTAATATACTGACTGAAGATGACCCTTTAGGGTTGAAACGTTTCAGAATATAAAGTAATCTTTGTTAATTTATTTACACCGATTAATGTTCCCCATCATTATCTCAACTCAACATTAGCTCATTAAATGCTGACTGTACTTTAAACAACGTGTAGACCACCTCCGACCTCCACAGTTAGATTAGCAGTTTTATTAGTTTTTCACTTTTCTTTCCAATTTCCTTAAGGCCTTGCACCATTGTGGGGACCCCCCGTCTTATAGTTTTAACAAATCGCTCCGCGTGCCAGTTCGTAGGTGAATGGAAATGCTGAGTAAAATTATGTGTGTAAAAAAAGCTATAAGGTGGATTGTCAATGCGAAGACTGAAACGACTATAGCAGTACTCCAGCCACTTTTCAACCTTCAATTTAGCAGCTTAAGTAAGTAATGGAGGAAATATTGATGTTATTATCGTCTCTTTGTAGAAGAGCTACTAATTGTAATGCAACAGCAGTTAAGATATCCCCATCGGATGTACTTTTCGAAGGACAGAGAGGGATTTCAAAACATATTTATACAGGAACATCTATCGAAGGACGGTACTGTGTTTTGAAACACAGTAGTGTTTTTTTGATGCTTAAATATTGATCAGTTCATTTACGTAGCCATTTATTGAAAGTGAACTAACATTCTTGAGATAAAGTGAAACAACATATTAGCCCTGCTGAAAAACTAACACTAACACAGATATTATCGTACACCTATTTAATAGTAGTAATTGCTATAAATGAAATCACAATATATATAATAATAAATTGTTTACTACTATATTAATTATAATAAGGCTCTTCGATAACGCTAGCAAAATAGTGAAGACGTTAGACATGTGGCTCCAGCCACTTGATCAACTTCCAATTTAGTAGCTTCAGTAAGTAATTGAAGAAATATTGATGCTATTATCGTCTCTTCTTGAAGAAGAGCAACTAATGGTACTGCTACAGAAGTTAAGAAATACTTAACGGATGTACTTCACAGAATCTTACAGAAATACAGCATTGGCCATGATAAAAGCATTCCTTTTGATCCAAAACCACCCCGAACCCAGACTCATTAACAACTCTGGTTACATGAGAGGTTTGAATACACAACAGTAATAATTAAAATTAAACTATACTTTCAAAAATACAAATACTATGCGGCTACGCTGCTAGAGTAAGAGTTTGAGTCATACAGCTCAGAGCAACCTCACTAGAGACACTTCTGCTATGCGTGTCATTGGAAAGAGTTTCATTATTTCCCAAAGCCACATTTACAAATTCACAGTCAGTTCACTCGACATCATCTTTTCAATCGCTTCGCCGTTCGTGGCGCTCGCACTGGGTGTGGTTTTTTAGGACGAGACAAAGGCTTGTGCCGACAGGGCGATCAATCGGCGAGTGTATAAGCGGCCGGATCGGATAATGGAGACGAACGGAAGAACTCGCGAGTCACGAGCGCGATTTTAGAGATGCGGTTTAAATGAATCCTTTATCAGCCACGCAGCTTGTACATCAAAAGTCGTTTCAATGGTCAAATTTTGAATCCACATTCAATAGAAAACTTCAGGATGACCATTCTGATGTAATAGATTTAGAAAAGTGAGGATTTGTTCTACCCATTTAATGAAAGTACTGTATATTCAGTGCTCCAGCAAAGTCGAAGTTAGGTATCGAAGGTTTTACACAAACCCTGATAAGAAAAGTGCTTACTTGATTAGTTGTTATATTTTTAAGTCATCCTATGATGATTTTCTAATAGGTTAATTATATATTATAAATAGAATTTTACCTGTTGTCACAATTTTGAGAACTAATTGTTCTTGAGATTTTTGCACAACATACAGGCAAACGATACCCTTTATATTTAGTAAGATTTTTTGTTTCACTGATAAAAAGTCTAAGATGTTTAGTAATTTATTTAATAAATCTTAGTTTATGTTATTCGGATAACTTCTATGTACTATTAAAGAGATAATAAATATACAGAGATAGTCATCTCCCCTCTTAAGCAAGCTTCGCTAAGATTAGAGTGGGGGAGAACCACCTTCTTATAAAGTCTTGAATAGATGGTGGTGCCGTAGAATTACAAGGGAAAAGGGGAACTAATTTCCGTGTAAACATTAAAATAAAAGTTGGGTTTCTACCCTATTAGTTTCACTTCTTACTTTTCCTTACTTTAAAAAGAACTATTGTTTTCACCCAAAAAATCCGAAACAGTAATTTCAATGGGATTATCTGTTTCGGGTGATTTTAAGACGATTTGAATGGTTTTAAGCTGAATGTCTGACTGTGTTATATCGCATAACTTCCACAGTTTAAGCTAGGCAGTTGAAACTTGGTAAAAAAAAATCAGTCCTGACATGTAGCTTTAAATTTTTCGATGGCAATAAATTTGCACCCAATATACCTCTTTACAAAACAAATATCTCCACTGAATTTTATTTTGATGTATGCCACAATTTTTAAAATATCGACTTATAAACTTATAAACATTAACACTAAATAATTGTTTAACCAATGATACCATTCTATAAGATGATTAAGTCCTTCATATATTACCTTAATATTTACCGCCATTTTAAAAATATCGACTTTTATATAGCCAACAAACTTAGCCGTCCACATATTCTTACAAGGCACCAAAAGATTTACTTACACACATAATTCTAGCGTGGTGTTAGTGAGACCCCCCCCCCCCCCGTTATTTCCATTAAAATTGTTTTGATTTTTAATATGAATTAAAGTATCGACTAAAGAAAAATTTTAAGATGGCAGTCGATTGAAAGAAATCTGGGGCTATCTGCTTTTATTTTTTATTTTTATTTTCGACAAACCATCCAAATTTCGTAGAAATCATATTTTTGAAGATATAGGTGTAAAACAAATGTATGTTTGTGCGGATGTGAAAGAGAAACAAATAGGCGTAGGGAGAAGCTTCAGACATATATGGGATCAACAATGGCCTAATTATAACTAACTATCCGAATATTATTAAAATCAGACAAGTAGATTTTAAGATATTTTGATTCGTAAAAATTGACTGACAGACCTAACCAAAAATGTTCCTTAGTGTCTGAAATGGATTTTTGTCTTGAAAGTTTTGCTTCCGTTAAGCTCCGAAGCAATAAATTAATGTTAAAGGATTTTAAGTGCTTTAATAAAAAAAATAATTCAAATTGATTCGTATCTTAAATAATAGTTTAACCTTAACTTCTGTGCTTGAATTAAAATTAATTGTCTGTAAACTGTAAATCATAGGTAAAGTATGTGATGGGAGGAAAGATCTCTTTAAGTTTAAGCTTTAAGCTCATCCAAGTTTAATCCATTTTCTATTAATAATCCATTCTATTCTATTATTATCTAATTAATGGTACATTTTCGTATTTATGCATAGTAGATGAAAAACCTTTATTTAATTTTTAACTAGGGGGCTCCGCCCCCTACTCGCTTCGCTCGTTAACCCCTCCCCCCAATTACATTTTCTGTATTTATTTTAATATATGATTTACATTAATATATGATACAACTCCATACGAAGCTAATATGTTCCTGTATTCATTAGATAAGTATATTGTTTTCGTATTCTCAGCAATGTTGAGATTCATATCTCCTGTTATATCTGATTTTTATTTTTTATATTTAATCTTAAGTAATCATTTAATGAATTTGTGAATAAATTGACATCCA
>KZ651536.1:335994-350344 GCA_001010745.2 Gerris buenoi
TTAGTATTTATATATTACTGTATTATTATTAGTAGTACTATATACTGAAACTAACTTTCAGAAACATGACTACGTAGGCTTCCTCGGTAGTCTCCTCATAAATTGGACTTTTTGATGGTATATAATAATTGTAAACATTGTAAAATAAAATAAAAATCCCGTCAAGTTATTGCCAGTAAGCTACAAAATTGGTTTTGGTTTTCTTTAGCTTCTTAGATATACACTTATTTGGTTCTTTAAGGGGTAAAATGGCCGCCAATTTGGAAACACTATACATATATGTGTATTTGTGACTGATCCAATTTTTTTTTTTTTAATTTTTAATGTAGATTTTCGTGTGCTTTTGGTGTATCATAAATAAATCATCGATCTGTAATTATTCTGCTCTAGGTAGTTGAAAAAATAGTTTTAAACATTTGTTCTTCACAAAAATATTAAATTAAATAAATGCATTTAATCAATAGTAATAGAAATGATGTTTGAAGAAATATTTAAAGAATATAACAATATTAAACAATAAAAAAAAATGTTAAGATAAATATTTATGAAATTACCAAATGATGGTTGATTTAACTTATAGTGACTTAAGAGTTCTCAAGATATTTAAAGTTTTTAACTTTCTGACGTCATAACTAAAGGAGAAGGGAAGCATCCCTCTCAAGCAAGTCAACTGGTAGTGTCCCCTTGGGGAACTTTCTACTTACCCACCCTTCTTAAACAAGTTAGTGAAACTGTAACCTGCTAAAGCGTTAGCCACTGATATCACTATCCAAACTATCAATAATTCATGAGGTGTCCTAGAAAGGTGGTTAGAGATAACGTTTAATGTTAATTTTTTTTGAATATGATAAGCTCTTTCATCCTTTAATAACCTGTTAGTCTGGTTGAAAAGAATATAAAAGTATAACAGTCTAAGAATACTAATCGGCTAGAGTGGCCTTCGACCGTCCTCGTAGTCTAGTTTGCAAGGATTTTTAACCAAATTGTTACGAACATCAATACTAAGCTTGAATTATTTATGTTCTTAAATATTTGAATAACGCACAAACCGTAAAATTTAGGAGTAACATATTTTTTTTTCTCCACGTTAAGTCTATGTGTGCTATACCTTTAAGATGACCTACAAAGACGCTCCAATATATTATATAAAATTAAATATAATTTTAAAAGTCTCCAAGAGAATTAAGAGAGAGAGACAGACAAACATCATGTACTTGCACTGGATAAATTAGACCGGACAGTGGGAGACTTGGCTAAACCTGTGATCTCACAACTTTTCACGCGAGGCTTGGCACTTTTTGCTTTACACTTGTGTTTTTGTTGGGATAACTTCTTCCTGTCGCGTCGGGGAATAAATCACAACGTCTCATCTTTTGCATTTAAAGCTATTTACTTTGTCACTAGATTTTCCTGGGAAACGAAGGAGTACTATACTATTTTAAGCAATAAGAATTTATATGGTTAGATTTGTATTTAATTGGATATTTTAGAATTGTTTACTGAGTTATTTTTTACTTTCTCATACGAAGAGAAAGTATTTTGATAGCGTGAAAATTTGATTTTCAGATTTTGGTATGGATTTTCATTTTTTGAGGTTCCCCTGAGAGGAGTTAACAGGGTTCCAATCGAGCTTACTCTACTCTCCAGCAAAATGTTTGCCTTTTAAAATCAAATTATTGAAACGAAAAAAACCTCTCTTACCCTACTAGTCGTGTTTATTTACAATTATGTTTTAATTTTACCACCTAATGTTCTCAGAAATATGACGATTTATCGACTAATTCTAATGACTTTGGAAACCTTATGACTGAATATTTTATAATCAGTGCAAGTTTCAGCTTTCTAGTTAGTCAGGAAGAGGGTCAACATTAGGCGATACGATTTTTCCCGCACAAACATGTTAAGTTAATTAAAATCATATAAAAAATCGGAATTAAATAAACCTGGATGATAAAGAAAATATTTCTTACAACACCCTAAAGTACATTAACTGAGACAATTCGGACGCAGGGCGTCTCGGAACTTTTCCATACTATGCATAAACCTATAAATGACGACAGACAACAGATTTAATTATTATGTGAATTATTATTACATTTGTTCGTTAAAAGTTAAGTCCGGAATATGAGGTCCGTGATATTGAGGTCTGTTATTGTGACGTATTTAAAAATCGGTCCGAGGCAACTCAGACTAACTTTCTCATATATTCTCGGTCCCAGAACCCAGAAAACTTAAATAGTATATTGATTTCTATACAGATGGATACGCGTGTCGATCTACTAGCTACGACAGTCTACCCACCTATAAGAAGGTATATAGAACCTTCCAAGTGAAGTGAGAGTCCCACCCGGCAATAAATCGTCTAATCAAATCACTCTTTTAAACTATTAACTCATCATGATTAACTATAAATTTGCTTAATATTACATATTTATTGCATTAAGCTCGTTTCAATTATAAAACTACGGATGCTTAGTTAATATATTATTAAAAATGTACTCAACATCTCCTACATCTAACACGTACTCAACAGGTTGTTTACTTATTGTTTTCAATTTTCAACAAAATTAAATTAATTTTAATAAATATCTCAGAAACTAGATTTTTCTCGCGGAAACGTTTTATATCGTTACATTTGTATTTAAATGGACTACGACTACATTATAGAATTTATTAATCAAAATCGTCAGAACAGTTTTTGAGAAACACGTTTTTTAAGAGCTTTTGGGTGTAGCGCCCCCAAATTTAGAGAATATGATTCACGATTTCACCTTCAAGTATGATTTTACTGAACATGTATGATAAATTTCGTAAAATCGGCCCAGTAGTTAAGGGTCCACGCGTCTGCACAGACGACGGACAGACGTTTTATTAAAACCACTTTTTGGAATCAGAGGACCTCAAAACGTGTATATTAATAAAAATCAAATTTACGCGCCATCAAAATATGTTCTCTTTTAATATGACAAAGTAAAAATTTAAACAAGAAATTTCCTATATAAAAATCAAAAGTAGATATTTTTAAAATAGCCGCAGATATAAAAATAAAATGTAGAGGATCTTATCTCTAGAAATAGTTCAAAAATTATAGAGCGTCAAAGTTTCATGGTTTATAAGTCTATATTTCTAAAATGGCGGCAGATATGAAAATGATGTCTGTCCTACAATAAAGAGGTATAATTGGTGCAAATTTAAGCGCAATCAGAAAATTGTTGGATTTTGTACAAATTGTTGAAATGTTCAATGATTTAGCAAAATGGCAGCAACTATATATAAGGTCTGATTTGTATACAAAATTTCAAATCCCGAGGTTAAACACTGTGGGAGTTATCTGAGACAGAGACAGACAAACAGACATAATATAGGAAGTATAATGTTGTACTTTATACTGAAGTTTAAAATGCACTTACAGGTAAATCGAGAATGTTATGACTCATAAAAGGCGCAGTAAAGCCTGCTCAAGTTGTGTATATGGGCTAATTTGTTTATATTGAGGTTATGCATGTGCATTAATGGATTTGAGCTACTAATAACAAGAAATTTAACACTTTGCATTATATGATTTGATGATAATATCATTTACATATACAAAATGGAATGTTATACTATAAACCTCAATAAAAAAGTAAAATAATTATTTATTAAATACATTCGGATTGACGTTACGGAAGCTATTAAACCACTGACTACCATCTCTATCGTGATTATTATATCATTATATAATCACGAAATCAATGAGTTATTTTAGCGTTAAATAAGTCACATAAAATATTAATAGACAGTTACATCAATTAAACATTTAAGTGAAAGTGCCTTTACCTTTTTTATGAATTGTTTAAATAAATTACCTCTGACAACTAGAGCTTCCTTAATTGAAAATAGAATAAAATAATACACACACGCGCGCGCGTGCGCATATATATATATGTATATGTAAGTATAGATATAATATACTCCCCGTCAAAATTAACTCACCATTTTTATATTTTTATGCTTACACGAAAGCCGTTCAATTAGGATCTATATTCTATTGTTTTCATCTTGGGCAGACCTATTTCGCCTCTGTCGATCCTATCCACACTCCTGGAACCGCCGAAAAGCTCGGCCGATTGTAGTGAGACGCAACTACAGTAGACAACCAACCTTTTGAGAACAGCCTTTCTTAACCTAGTTCTAAGGCTTTAATCACTTCCTCCATAGTTAAATAACGAGGTTTATTCAATTTGACACATACAAACAACTTTATTAATGATTAACTACTTGCGAGATCTCATTTAATCAATTGCAATTAACAGTGACTCATTATTGATGATGTTTAAATATAATTAAGGATGATGATTAAATACAATTAATGATGATGATTAAATATGATTAACGATGAAGATTAAATATGAGATGATGATTAATGAATAATTAATTATTAGAATAATGAATCAGTATAAATTAGAGATAGTCGATACAGAGATATATAAAGGTGGTGCGTTAATTTTGACGGGGAGTGTATATACAAGATTGTAGTACAATTTATTGTTTCTAGCTAGTCGGGTAGTGGGTCAAATATAGGTTATAAGATTTGTCCCACGCCAACATGTAAAGTTAATTAATAACCGTGTAAAAATTCGGAATAAAATAAACATCAATGATTAAGAAAATATTTCTTATAAGCCCAGAAGATTAAATTAATTGGAACTAATCGGACGCAAAAGAAATATATATGTGTAAAAGTATATCAAAAATATTCAAAATAAAAATAATTTTAAATCTAGTTTCCATAACTCATGTGTACTATTTCCTCTTTAACTTATCGTAATATAATTTATAACTTGTCCAAAGAGCAATGCCAAATTATTTAAATAATTTTATATAATTATTATTTATTTTTATAATTAAAGATATCATTGAGAACTAACTATGTAATACATTAATTGACTTTATAGTTCAACAATTTTAAAACGCAATCTAGATAATCTGGATTTCACCTATTTACAGTTTGAAAAATGCATTGGCGCTTGGCGCATAAAGTACGCCGCCCGTGCCTCATTGTTTGGCCACTATAGCCGTGCCACTAAGAGTTAATAGTTTACAGCTTAATTCCTTCCATGTCCACGAACAAAATACAAATAACTATCCCCAAGTTGGGGGAAAATAGAATGATAATAAGAGAAAATTAAAAAGGAAGTTATTCACCAGGTAAATTAAAAAAAGGCACAAATTGAGTGTAAAATTATAGAAACCGGGTTGTAGCTTAAGTAGATAGGTGACGGGCAGGCTGTAAGAAGTGGGAGGGGATCAGCAGTGAGTTCAGATAAGAAGTGATCAGAAAAACTGAGCAGTGTGAGAGAGATAAGGGGATATTGATACCAGTGGGTCTGGCGGCACACTCAAGAAATAAGGACAGTCCGTCAGAATAGCAGCCAACGTAATTGAATTGAAGATTTGAAGTCGAATCACCAATCCGATCTAAAGCCTGGTTTACACGATGCCAATTGGCAAGACAATTGAAAGAAGCCAGTTGACTGGCATGAAATTACTGGCTTCGTGTAAACGTTTTAGGCCAATTGNATAGCAGCAAGGTTTGAGAAAGTATATCTTCTCCTCAGGTCTTGAAGGCAATGTAGTTAGTCCAAAAGAAACGAAATAGTTGTACATTTAAAGCTATTTCTTTACCGTTTTCAGGTCAACCGTAAAAATGGAATTATTAATTATTTCCGGCCAATAAATTGTTTTTAATATCAATTAATATTTCCTTAATAATATATATTTTTTTAAATAAACAAACATATTTGGGTTCTAATGTTATATTATATTAAATAAGTGAACAAAGTTAAAAATAAACAGAAATTTGAATGTTACATAAAACTATTAGACTATATCGATATATAGGTGGCAGTAATATCATATTATCGCATTGAATTAGAATCATTGCTTAATGCTATTTCACTTTAATCACGTATCTGCTTAAATGGACGGTTAAGCACGTCTATGCATGCTTATAATTATATAAAGTTATGCAAATTTACTCTTAATCAATAATTTGTATGGTGATAATCAACCGTATAGGCAAGTATATTGGTAAAGCAATCCGGTTATAGATTCAATATGATACAATGATTACATTTTATAATTACATTTAATTTATATTAAAAATAAATTAAACTAATTTCATTTCAATGATTGTGCGACTTTAATATCCATAAATATTTTTCATTATAAATTTATTTAATTTAAATAAATTTATGTTAATAATTTTACTAGTATAAAACTCATTTATTTTATATACCTATATAAGAACTACTGCAGTAACCAAGAAAATTAAATGTTTAAACGTACATACAGCCAAACTTTCTCAAAGACGTGAGAGAAAAACTATTGTGATAGCGCGAAATTCAATTTTGAAATTTTAATAGATTTACTCGTTATAAGGTCTATGGGTCCAATAAAGTGGTTTCTATTGTCTGTTGTGACGCATAGAGCCTAAATTATTAGGCATATTTTGATATTAAGAAAAATCATAATCCAAGGCAAAATCGAAAAATGCCTTTGTATTCGATGAAAATAAATTTGATTAGTCTAAAAATCAAAACTAATCGTAAAAAACAATCACTAATTGAATACATTTAAATCTGTTAAAAATAAATTGTTTAAATTAGATATTATTGGATTTAAATTGAGTTTTACTATTGTACCAATTCAAATCTAAATACAAGATCGATAAAAGTAAATCTCTGAACTCAAGATTTTAATATTTTCAAAAGTACAACATAGTTTGACATAAATAAAAAAAACGTAAAAAAATCCTCCACTTCTAACCCACTCCTACCTGAATTAACCAACTTGGGTAATTTAAACAAGGGTATTTTTACTCGCTACCTCAAGTGGATACACCATATGAACAGCACGTATATACTACTTCACCAGCAACCGTCCCCAGCTTCACTGTTCTAACTTTCCCACCTCGTTCTGGCAGCAGTCTCTCAATTCTATACAACGGCCACTCAACGCTCTTGATGTCATCTTCGATGAGCACCACATCTCCTTCACTTAGTTCTCATCTGTCAGTCTTCTTACGATGTTGTTGTAATAACTGACTGAGGTATTTGTTGCGGAACCGCTTCCTGAACTGGTCCCCTTATCTGCGCTGTCTCTTCTCAGCTTCCCGTATTACAGATTCAGCAGCAATGACGTCACACTCCCGCAACACCCTATCTTCTGCATCTAGTATGAATTTAAGAGGGGTTAGCGATGCAAGATCCGTTGACTCTTTTGAGACATAATATCTCAACGAACTTATTCATTACCAATTCGCAATAACACAGCACAGATGATGACATCAAGTACATACATTTAATTCTCACAAGTCAGAATTTCATTTGAGACAACATACTACAACTGCATTAATACCTTGTTTCTTCCTTACTTTAGCCATCACCATCCAACCAAAATGGGTTTCAATTACAATAAATCATTACTAAGTTCATACTTAAGACCTGTTTAAAAACTTTCCTGCATTATTAGCTCCTATTAGAATTTAAATCGGACTCTTATCGTCCACGACTGTTAATTTTATATTTATTCTTGAGCGTTCTTGCAACCATAATCCTGACTTTAACTGTGCTATTTTTCCACATAATCTTTTTTTTTATCAGTTTATAATATGGTTATTTGGGTAATATATTTAAAAAATAAATAAAATAAATATGAATGATAAAGAAAAGATTTCTCATAACAACCAGATGAAATAATTGGGGAAAAAAAATCTAAGTTATATCAATATCAGTTAATTTAATAAATACTTATAAAATATATTTTTAATATACTCGTAGTAACAAGAAAGAATGAACTGCAGTGTTAGCAATATATTTTGCTTTCAACCTTACTAATGGTCGCGGAAGATTGTGGTTGTTCTGAAGAAAAAATATTTCTCCGATATTCCTGGACAGAAATCTGTTTCAGACATCAGGGAACATTTTCGATGTCGTGTCTGTCTACCAATTTTACCTTTGCAATTTTGTAAACCGCCATATTGTAAGATTAGAAATAAGGTCATATTTAGCCCATATAGTTAGTCCTTCTTCATTGGATAATTACCTATTGCGCCCATTAGTTTCTCTTCCACAGACACACAAAGTTTATTTATTTACAAAAATATTGTTAAAAGTACTCCTCTGTGTAATAAAGTAGTGATTTTAATACTCAAGAACAAGAATGAAATACAGTATGTCAAATACAGTATGTCAATCAATGTCTGACACTCTGCGTGTCAGTGTCGTGCCAAATTTATATTTATGACACTTCTCCCTCACTCAAAAAGTTTTCAAGCCGCTTGCGTAGGTGATCTGCGTGCTTTCTCTTTATTTTTCCTTCCGCCTCCACTACGTATGAAAGATCTCCTGTCTTCCGATTAATTACCCCTTTCTTGTATTCTTTTCCTTCTGCCGTCTGTACCCAAACCGCATCGCCCTCTTCGAAACTCTTCTCCTCGGCTGAACGGTCATGCAATACCTTCTGCCTTACTAGACTGTCCCTAATGTCCTCATGTACGTTTGGTTTTAGATGGTCTAATCGTGTTCGGAGTCTCCTCCCCAGTAACATCTCGGCGAGTGATCTTCCTGTCGTACTATTTGGGGTATTTCTATAGCTAATAAGAAAGTTTTGCAACCTCTTCTCTCCGTCGTTTTCCTCAACCTTCCCGGAATTCATCCTACGTTTGAATGTCTGTACCATCCTCTCAGCTAACCCATTAGATCTTGGATGGTATGGTGTAGTCTTCATATGTTTGATATTATTGTTCTTGCAGAAATTTTTAAACGTTTCAGACGTGAATGTCGGACCGTTGTCACTGACTATTGCTCTTGGGATCCCAAACCTTGAAAATGTTGTTCTTAGTAGTTTTACTGTCTGATTTGCCGATAGGGTAGACGTTGGCAGAATTTCCGTCCACTTTGAAAATGCGTCCACTACAACCAGCCAGTATTGCTTTTGAAATGGACCCGCAAAATCTATATGAATGCGTGTCCACGGTTCCAAGGGTGGTGTCCAAGAAAATAACGGAGTTTCAGGTGTTTTTCCTCTGTTGCTCTGACAGGCCTCACACCGTTTACAATACTCTTCTAGGCTTGAATCTATTCCTGGCCACCAAACTAAAATTCTGGCCTGAGACTTCATTCCTGTAATACCTGGGTGACCTTCATGGAGTATATCCATAATGTTTTTCCTTAGGTTTTGTGGGATCACTAACCTTCCATGCCACATTACGATGCCTCCCTCAAAAGATATTTCTTCTCGTTTATCGTGGTACACTCTTAATTCATTTTCCAAACTACCTTTATCGGGCCAGCCCTGTTCAATAAAAGAAATAACTTTATTTAATATTTTATCTCCTAAAGTGGATTGTTTTAACTCCCGTCGTGAAACGTTTATCTCTCCTAATCGTAAGTGTTGTAACTGGCATTGATTTATTGATCCTAACTGTTCAACTTCTTCGCCGAAATTCGTAGAGACTGGTAATCTAGACAATGCATCGGCGGGCGCATTGTTTGTTCCTGGTTGGTACCTAAGTGTATAATTATAATTCGTAAGATGTATTGCCCAACGGCTTAACCTATTTGCTGCCATCCTAGGTAACTCGCAATTTTCTCCCATTATCCGTTCTAGTGGCTTGTGGTCTGTTTTCAAGGTAAAGTGTCTTCCAAAAATGTATTGGTGAAATTTATTTGTTGCAAAGATGATTGCCAGTGCTTCTTTGTCGATGGTTGAATATTTTTTTTCCGAGTTTTTGAGTGACCTTGAAGCGTACGCTATAGGGCGTAGGGTTTTGTCTGGGAATTCGTGGAATAGGACTGCCCCCAACCCCACATCACTGGCATCTGCTGTGACCACTATAGGCAGATCTTGGTTAAAATGTATTAATGCCTTGTTTGAACTCAATGTTTTCTTTATCTTTTCTATTGTTGCATCGTCCGCCTCGTTCCAATCCCATTTCGCCCCCTTCTTGATAAGTCGATGTAGACTAGCACATTGAGATTGTAAGTGTTTAATAAATCTGCTGTAGTAATTTATAGATCCCAGAAAAGCTCGTAATTCACTTGTATTCTTTGGTGTTGGCATATTCTGTATTGCGTGCAACTTATCATCTGTTGGGTATATGCCATTTTTATCTACTCTGTGTCCGAGGTATGTTACTGTGTCTTCCATCCATTTGCATTTATTCTCGTGTACCTTAAAGCCAGCTTCTTGTAACCTTGATAGAACTTCCTCAATATTAGTCATGTGTTCCTGTTCATTTTTCCCTGTTATGATTATATCATCTAAATAACAAGCTACCATGTCTATATCTCCAAGAATATGGTCCATTATACGCTGAAATATAGCTGGGGCCGAAGAGACTCCAAAAGGGAGCTTGTTATAGACGAAGAAACCCTTGTGTGTAGAAATGACAAAATACTTTTTACAGTCTTCTCTTACTAGTACTTGTAAGTACGCATCTTTAAGATCGATGGTGGTGAACTGTTTACCTCCACTAAGTTTTGCCATGATCTCTTCAAAACGTGGGAGTGGGTGTCTGTCGGTCGTGATAAACTTGTTAATTGACACTTTGAAATCAGCGCAGATTCTAACTTTCCCGGTTGGTTTCATTGCCACTACAATCGGCGAAGCCCATTCGATAGGAGTCTTAGAGGGATCCAGTTTTTCAATTACTCCTTCTTCCACTAACCTAGACAGTTCTGCTTCTATTATTGCAGGTTTCATCGCAAATGGGACCGGTCTTGGCCGAAATATTTTTGGGACTGCTTTATCTGTTAAGTGAATTTCAGCCTTAAATCGTCGAACAGTACCCGTCCCCTCTTCAAATAAGTTTTTGTGTTTGTTACGAAATTCCGTTAATTTGTTTTGAATGTTGTCTTTTTTTGATGATAAGGCACATATTTTGATTCCCTTAGGTAATGGTAAGTTAAACGATAATGTCCAGTCTAAACCAAATAGTGAGTAGTCGTTTTCTTTTATGACAAATAATGGTAACGTCTTGGTGATTTTTTCTAATGTAACATCTACTGTGCATTTTCCAAGAGTCTCAATATGTACGCCAGTGTACGCTTGTAATGAGTCTTTAATTGGAGATATTTTAGGTTTTCCTATTGATTTCCAAGTTTCCTTACTTATTACTGACTTTGACGCTCCGGGGTCAAACAACATCTCTATATCCTTATTATTAATTTTCACTTTTAATAACGCTTTTGTACCTTTCTTATTTCGACTCACTTCAGCAATTTCTGTTTCTGATTCCTCCGACGACCTTTGACTTTCCCGTTCTGTTACATGTCTTGCTTGAAAATGTTTTGAAACTACTTCTGCTCTCCCTGTGGCAATACACGCCTTTGCATAATGTCCAGTTTTGTTGCAAGCGAAACAAATTATTTCTCGTGCTGGACAGTGTTCTCCACCAGTATGTTGTTTGTAAGTGCATTGTAGACAATCAACACCCTTCACCAGTTTAAGCTTACTATTTGACGTATTCCTTGAATTCCGTGCCTCTTTATGAAAGATTTTTGCCCGTAAAGTCTTAGATGTGTGTTGGTTTCGTACATTTCTAATTGGTAAGTCTGTTATGTCTGAATTAATTTTTAAAAGTTTTTGATGATTTGTTGCTTGTTCTAAAGTAATAGCTGTAGTAAGTACTTGGGAAAGTGTCGTTTCATTTGACGGGTGTTGTCTAATTAGTTCTTGTTGCCACTTTTCGTTTTCTATTCCTAACACGAGTTGATCCCTTAATCTTTCGTCGAGTGATCGGTTGAATTCACATTGAGTTGCCTGACTTCGTAAAGCTGTCACATATTGTGTTACTGTTTCCTCTTCTTTTCTAATTCTCCTTAAAAACATAACCCTTTCTGCTAAAATGCAGGTTTTTCTGTTGTAGTACTTATTTAAAGTCTCCTTAATTCTATTATATGGAATGACTGTAATTTCCTCCGGAAAAAAATGATCAATTAAAATTTTGAAATGTTGGGGTCCTACTTTAGCGAGTAGTAAAGTACGTTTGCTGTCATCGTCGTTAATATTGTACAATTTTAATTCGTTTTCAAATCGTTGAATATAGTACCGCCAAATTTCTGTTTCGTTGTCGAATGGATCGAATTTAAATGATCTAAGAGATCTTCTAGAGTCATCATTTACCTGATGATTTTCTAGATTATTTTCAACTTGATCTTGGAAGTTTTGTCTGTTTCTCCTTGACATCCTGGGCTTTAATGTATATAATATATATATATATTAAGTATACATTAGTATCTTCCAGTATCCTCGTCGCCAAAATGTAATAAAGTAGTGATTTTAATACTCAAGAACAAGAATGAAATATAATAAATAAATATAGTATGTCAATCAATTTCTGACACTCTGCGTGTCAGTGTCGTGCCAAATATATATTTATGACACTTCTCCCTCACTCAAAAAGTTTTCAAGCCGCTTGCGTAGGTGATCTGCGTGCTTTCTCTTTATTTTTTTTTTTTAAATTGATGGTATTTCGAATGCAGCACATAAATGATCCATCATCAATTTTAAACGTATGCGCTCTAATTTTTGCTAAAGTATATGAAAGCTAAGTATGACAAATAGAAAAATTTGAAGTAGAAAATTCTAAAAATTGACACGAAGCATATTTGTAACTCCACCTAGTAAATATGAACACCGAAAAATCTCGGGTGAGATATTATGTTTCACACAGAAGTTCACAAAAAAATTATTCATTTTAATCAAATTAATAATATGTTTTCTCCATTATTTATTTCAAAAAAAAAAAAAAAAAAAAAAAAAAAAAAAAAAAAAAAAAAAAAAAAAAAAAAAANTGTTTTTCCTTAGGTTTTGTGGGATCACTAACCTTCCATGCCACATTACGATGCCTCCCTCAAAAGATATTTCTTCTCGTTTATCGCGGTAGACTCTTAATTCATTTTCCAAACTACCTTTATCGGGCCAGCCCTGTTCAATAAAAGAAATAACTTTATTTAATATTTTATCTCCTAAAGTGGATTGTTTTAACTCCCGTCGTGAAACGTTTATCTATCCTAATCGTAAGTGTTGTAACTGGCATTGATTTATTGATCCTAACTGTTCAACTTCTTCGCCGAAATTCGTAGAGACTGGTAATCTAGACAATGCATCGGCGGGCGCATTGTTTGTTCCTGGTTGGTACCTAAGTGTATAATTATAATTCGTAAGATGTATTGCCCAACGGCTTAACCTATTTGCTGCCATCCTAGGTAACTCGCAATTTTCTCCCATTATCCGTTCTAGTGGTTTGTGGTCTGTTTTCAAGGTAAAGTGTCTTCCAAAAATGTATTGGTGAAATTTATTTGTTGCAAAGATGATTGCCAGTGCTTCTTTGTCGATGGTTGAATATTTTTTTTCCGAGTTTTTGAGTGACCTTGAAGCGTACGCTATAGGGCGTAGGGTTTTTTCTGGGAATTCGTGGAATAGGACTGCCCCCAACCCCACATCACTGGCATCTGCTGTGACCACTATAGGCAGATCTTGGTTAAAACGTATTAATGCCTTGTTTGAACTCAATGTTTTCTTTATCTTTTCTATTGTTGCATCGTCCGCCTCGTTCCAATCCCATTTCGCCCCCTTCTTGATAAGTCGATGTAGACTAGCACATTGAGATTGTAAGTGTTTAATAAATCTGTTGTAGTAATTTATAGATCCCAGAAAAGCTCGTAATTCACTTGTATTCTTTGGTGTTGGCATATTCTGAATTGCGTGCAACTTATCATCTGTTGGGTATATGCCATTTTTATCTACTCTGTGTCCGAAGTATGTTACTGTGTCTTCCATCCATTTGCATTTATTCTCGTGTACCTTAAAGCCAGCTTCTTGTAACCTTGATAGAACTTCCTCAATATTAGTCATGTGTTCCTGTTCATTTTTCCCTGTTATGATTATATCATCTAAATAACAAGCTACCATGTCTATATCTCCAAGAATGTGGTCCATTATACGCTGAAATATAGCTGGGGCCGAAGAGACTCCAAAAGGGAGCTTGTTATAGACGAAGAAACCCTTGTGTGTAGAAATGACAAAATACTTTTTACAGTCTTCTCTTACTAGTACTTGTAAGTACGCATCTTTAAGATCGATGGTGGTGAACTGTTTACCTCCACTAAGTTTTGCCATGATCTCTTCAAAACGTGGGAGTGGGTGTCTGTCGGTCGTGATAAACTTGTTAATTGACACTTTGAAATCAGCGCAGATTCTAACTTTCCCGGTTGGTTTCATTGCCACTACAATCGGCGAAGCCCATTCGATAGGAGTCTTAGAGGGATCCAGTTTTTCAATTACTCCTTCTTCCACTAAC
>KZ651536.1:371599-412897 GCA_001010745.2 Gerris buenoi
ATAGCTCAAGGGTTTAAATTAAAGTAAACACTCATCTACAACAACTGGCTCGATATCTTTTTTTTTTAAAAAAAAAACAAACTGATTGGTGATATCTAAGGCTTCAATTCCATTAATAACCTTGAATAATCCAAACGTGTTATGTTTGGAGCTGAGCATTCTATAATATATAGCATCAATTTGCAAGTGTTAACAAGAGAGTTCTCAGATCCTGTAAATCAGGGGTACTCACTACGCGGCCCTCAGTACGATATATGTGTGGCCCTCGACCGTTCGTAAAACTCACGATATTTTCCCCGTTATCTTACGTTACTAGAAAATAAATTAAGCGCCTAAGAAATAACACTAAATAAATTGTTCGAAACTAATCCTGATCATATTTGCATGAACCTAGACCAATTGAATCAACTTTTAGTTGAATGAATTTTATTAAGAACAATTATAGGTCCCACCTAGCACATGAAATCCTTAAGCACCTACTAAGAATATAGAAGTAAAAAAAAAAAAAATAATAATAATAAGAAAATCAGTTAGTTCAAAACGGTCACCCATTCAAGTACTGTCCATGCCCATTCCTGCTGTATTTTCTGTCCTAAATTACAAGGTACACATTTAAATTTATAAATTATCCCATAGCTTTTTACTCAAGGCTTGGCTTAGCTATTTACATGAGTGTTTTTGTTGGGATTATCATATACTGCTTAAGTTTCCTTGGTTGGACACAAAATAACATTATGGTTTTAGTAGAGGATTATGATGATAAACAAAAGCGATTATGGAAATGGTTTGTGTTAGCTATAGCAGATTATAATTTCTTTTCGAATAACGCGACGTCTAACGATAAATATTAATTGCCTGTTGAGACATATGTTTCGTGGACAACGGAAAACTCATTATCTTTAATGATTCGATTTAGGACATACATTCATATGAAAACAGAAAGTTTAACAAGTGTTTACCACAAAAAGTCCTAAAACCCAGATGTAGAAAAAAAAAAACTTGGACCAAAATCAAAACGAGTGTCCTGTAATTTTTGACGGACGGCATAGAAGGTTTTTGAAGGTCACGTCAATAGGGCCAAGCGGGCACCGACATCAGCAGAAAGGACAGAGGAAGGTAAGGACGTGGAGAATTTAGGTCCGTAAATACATGCATACACACTGTGTAAGAATCAGCTACCCTCTTGACGTATCTAAACTTTTTTCTAGGGGGAAAAATAAAATCAATGTTGATAGAAAACGTCACATGAGTTCATCCAGTTATTTTTCAAATTATTTTAAAATCTCCCTTATTTTTTTCTTCAAAATAATTTCGAAAATATTATGTTCATATCAGCAAAAGTTTGGGCGGATATAATTAAAATCATATATATAATTATATGTATATAAAAAAAAATGTATATTTAAAAAATAGACCAGTATATAGGTAGCCTGAGAGGGGTCCAGCTTACATTAATTAGGGTAAACAATTTTCTTTTTTAGGATTGTTTTGCATAGTAAGAGGAGCATGAAACCAAGTTTGCGACCTCGAAAGCCCTGGGGACAACTTTTGGTAGGTGAAAAACCTCAAAAATATGGCACATTTTTCAATTTTTTTTAATATCACTCATAAACGACTTCGAAATCAGAATATTGTGTTCTCTTTGAAATTAAAGTAGACAAAATTCCCTACAAAATGCACTAGTCAACCTTTATTTTATGTCATTCTAATCCATTTCTACATTTGAACAGTTTGAGATAAATTAATGAAACTCGAGGGATCTCTACCATGCAAAGGGAAGTTTGTTTTCACGCAATCGCCCACTAGGGGCAGCCACCTACTTTGCCCCAAGGCCACCTCACTTCAAAATTTCAAATTGGAATGTATATTATTGATAGCTATTTGGATTCTACAGTGAAAAAATAAACTTGAAAAATAATAAACTTTTACTTGAAACTTTTTTTCTATTTCCGATATTTTGCCCCCTATAGGGGATCAAAATGTAAAAAAAAAATATTAAAACCCGTTATGTTAGAAAATTTTGTCAAAATTTCAAGTCCTGTAGAAATGAGTTAGAATGACATAAAATAAGGGTTGACTAGTGCATTTTGTAGGGAATTTTATCTTCTTTAATTTCAAAAAGAATACAATATTCTGATTTCGAAGTCGTTTATGAGTTATATTAAAAATATTGAAAAATGTGCCAAAATTTCGAGGTTTTTCGCCTACCAAAAGTTGTCCCTAGGGCTTTCGAGGTCGCAAACTTGGTTTCATGCTCCTCTTACTATGCAAAACAATCTTAAAAAATAAAATTGTTTACCCTAATTAATGTAAGCTCGAATGTATCTATATATTGACCTAAAAACAATTAATTAAATTTTAATTTCATAATCCAATTCAATAATTTTCAAAACTTAAAATTAATTGATTTTCTTTATGAGCCTAGTAGCTTTTGACAATGTCAAAAGTTTCACAAATGTGAACAAGAGGCTTAATCTTCATTAGTCATCACCTTTATCTTTATCATTTGGTACTCATCCCAAGTTTTTAGAAATTCGGATGGTTTGTCAAAAGCAGATTACAGATGCTCCCATGATAATTTCTTCTCTATTAAGTATCTGCGAACATTAAAGTTATTGCTACATAGGTAATAGATACTTCTAGTCATGGAAAAAAAAAATATTACAAAGTTTTTTTTACAATTTTTTAAAAGTTTTTGGTAGTATTTATACTACGGAACGTTTAAATTTTAATTTAAATCAAATTATAATTACTATTTACAAAGGGAGACAGACCGAGAAATATAAACTTCAGCGCCGGGATTCGAACCACGGACCTCNTTAACTTAACTTACATGTCCATAAATAAATTAAAAAAGAGTATGAAAATAATTTTAATTTATATGTTTTTTTTATCGGGGGAAGTAAAACCTATGTAGGATATAAATGAATAAAAAAAAAAATATAATTCTTCGGAACTCCAATTTCTTTCTAGTTAGTAAAAACAAAAAATGAGAAGGTTATCGGAATTTCATTTAAATATGAAAGCAATACATACAAATAACAGACAATTTTTCAGGAGAGGAGAAAAAGAGGCCAAAAAAAAAAAAAAAAAAAGCAAGAGCAAGAGAGAAAGTAAAAAAAGGGTAAGAGGAGTTGGCTGAGAAAAGCTCAGGCTACAATTCAGGCCACGTACTCAGCTTGCCTTCGCTATCCCAATTCCAGCTTCTACACATCGTCTACTAAACCATACAAACCCGAGGGCGGTGCCTCCACCTAGCCCCTTTTCTACCAAGTTATACAAGAAGGGTTTTGGAATACTGACATGCCATACACATCTCATACTGACAATCCCTCTGCAAACTTTCCTTACCTCCTTCATACTGACAATCTACCATACTTTGTATCATTCATGCTCTACTAGAAAGATTTTTTTTTTCTCATTCTATCCGTTCTAGAAGTATATATTTTCCCCCCTTCCTCTTGTATTTTTATACCAACAATACACCTAAAGGAGAAAAGCTAACTTACTAATTTATTCCCAGTACAAGCGGAACTAATCGAACTTCTAAAACATAATCAATTTGGAATTTTGATAACTATGATAAATATAACCTGATTTAGAACACGAAACCTGCATTAATAGAATATTTGAACTGTTATTATTTTTTTTATTTGATATCACCCAGCTCCTATTATACCAATTTGTTTTGCGGCAAAAAATTTCTTTATCAACAAGAGCACGTATAATAACAGTAAAACAAAATAAATACTAACGGGGAAGGAGGTATTTTTAAAAATCTTAAATGAATAGGTGAAATATAACTAAATAATCCACTGTTACAGAAAGATGAGTATATATAATATATACAATGTCTGTATTTCAATGTATTTTTAAAACACGATTTTTATAATATAAAGAAACAAATCCACAATCTGAATATAGGATATGTTGGGATCGACACCTTTTTGGTTAATATTAGTAGGGATGTGTGATAGACCATTTTAGGTGTGAAAAATTACATTTAAATCATGACTGAGGATGATATTAAAAAGAAGGGTCGAAACGTCTCATTAAAATTATTTAAGTGTAATTTTTCACACCTAAAGTGGTCCCTCACACATCCCAACTAAGATCTGAATATAATAAACGGATACACGAGTAAACTCTTCACCGCATTATATGGATATGAAAACTGGCTCATTAGAAGAAATAAAACAAAAAATAATAAAAATAAAAATAGGGAATATTAACTTAACTTACATGTCCATAATGTTGTTGTATTATAATTTAAATCAAGTCAAAAATAAATTTAGAACTCACCTGAAACATAAAAATCAAAACAAATATTTATTAATATTTTTATAGTCCAGAAATGGTGCTAGTAAAAAGTATTTTTGTATATAAAAACCACTGAGAGGGGCAAAAAATCAATATGTTTAATAAAAAAAAAAAAATAAGAATAGGTTTTTATTTCACGAAAATATGGGTCTACGATTTTAATAGGAGAATGCACACACTGGGTTTTTAAATAATAAATCTACCCTCATTTATTGATTTAAAACCTATAAAAAAATAAAAACCTCAGAGCAGTATAAAATATGAATAAAACATTTCTGTGTAATACTGAATGTAAAATTCTCATATTCAATCTACCATAGTGCAGCATTGTCTTTGTAAAATAGAAATGTCTATAAAGAAACTTATACTTCATCACTGATAGAAATCAAATAAAACTGGAAGCATACAAAAACAACAAACAAAAAAAAAAATACTAAATAAACAAGGTATAAATGTACAATATATAAATTTAAATCGTGTAATACTTGTACTTGAGACAAAAAGTTGAGAAGAGGAATATCCTTTAAAAACAATATATTCTAAGTCAACTTTTATTTGATTTCTACATTGATTCATAAAAAAGTTAATAAAATATGTAATAAACTATCTTTATATAATGTAAACAGAAAAAGAAAAAAGTAGAAAAAAAAATTGCCTAATGTTTCCCTCTACTAGATCTAGAGTTTAGGAACTAACACGAAGTGGAACTCTTTTTCTTCGATTTATAAATAAAATAGGACAAAAATAAAAAAATAAATGGGATACATGTTGAAGCACTACATGAAAAAAGAGAAGGGCAAGGATAGTAAGGTATAGAATAAATACATAAGGAATAGAGAAAGGCTTTAAGACTTCGAGAGGAGACGATGAAAATCAATCATAACAATGAGGCTTCGACTACTCCCAACCCGACAAACCAATTTATTCTTCCACTGATTAATAGAAAAAAGAAAAAGAGATCTCACAAAAAAAAGTCGAATTATAATATAAAAAGAAAAGGGACCAAAATAATGAAGTAGAAGCGGACCAATTAAAAATTAGGCGATGTTTTCTATAGCTCATAAACTTTTTCAATCTTAAATTCTAAAGAAAATTTATAACACGAGAATTTCAATAGAAAAATCTAAAAGTCGGTCCTTTATATTTGATTTTCTATGTCATCATTTATTCTTAACAAAATGTCTTGTTAAGAGCTATACATAAAATACTCGGACGAAGTGCATTATTTTTCATTTTAAATCAATGTAAGCGAAAAAAAAAAAATATATATACTCTTAAAACATTGCATTGTCACCGGAAATGAATAATTCTAGGTAATTATATAGTGGATTAAAAATGTATCCGAATTTAACATCGAAATGTCTCTTATACGTATACAATTCTTCTGGAAAATTCCAAAAGCTATGTTTTCATGGATTTATTCATTATTTTTTTTTATAGGAAACGTATTGCCAACGAGCTTTTATGTAAAATTTGATTGGCATCTACCAAACAATGCCTTAAAATGGCATGTTTAACAGTTGAACTGTTACATGACCATGTCAATGTTGTCATAGTTAACATTTAATTCATTACCAGAATACCTCAATGGCAAATTATCTATTTATAAATTTAAATAATATTTAATACCCAAAGATAAATCATGAGTGGCTATGTACATACTATAATCTATTTAAAGTTCTCCTTACAAGCACAATATCGTTGCACTGTACAACCTTCAATCTTGCCCACAGACGCTCAATATTATTGTACAATATATCATTATAACTTTGATTCACCTCCGATTAACATGAGGCCATACACATACAATATTACCCATAAACACTTAATGTTAAATATTCTGCAATAATATTTAACCTGCATGGGCAAGCATTTATTAATTAAGTTAGTCACAATCAGCAAACACATGGTGACTTAAGCCATCAGTGTTAAGTAGATTCACCCGTATTAGAGATTAGTATTAGGTTAGTAGATTAGAATATTTAACCTGTTAAAATATTATAGACGGTGCAATTTTAAATTATATTAATTCCAGGATAAAAGGAAAGTATTTGCAGAATAATAGAAATGGAAAGCCTCTCCACTAATCATATGTTTATTTCACAGAACTATCTTTCGGCCTCTCGGCCATCATCAGTGCCGGTAAAAAGCTAAGGAAAAACCCGGTGTTGAGTCACATGAGAGACATAAAACCGACTAAGCAGTTCTGCTAGTTCTGTGAAATAAACATATGTTTAGTGGAGAGGCTTTCCATTTCTATTATTCTATTAATATCAACTCTACTTGCGCTCTTAATCTTCGAAAGTATTTGGATTCTATAATATAATTATTTCGCTTGTTTTGAACCTTCATCGAAATTTGATTTTTCATGTTTATCCATAAATATTTTAATATAGTTAAATGGTTCGAGTTTACTAATAAAGAGCTCAAATATGTGGGGGAAAAATGGCGCAAGTGTAAATGAAATATGAAGCCATCTTGCTTATTAACACATAATAACGTTTTGTACTAATCGAATGTCCTAAATTACCATTAATAATTTAGCATCGGTTCAATCGATTTCAAAGCCTTTTAGTTAAGTTGGTCACACGGGTAATAATTTAGATCCTAATAAAGAATTCTAATCTGTCATAGGTGAGCAGGGTGCATCAAATGTAAACCACGTATTTTAATTACTCATGGATTACCAGAGATACTAATAAATAATTTTATACAGATCTGTTATAGTTAAAAGCTAAGCTAGTTATGCAAAAACCATATGTGTACTATACCTCTCCATATGTCTTTCATCAAGATAGCATTTCACTGCTTAAGATATTAGTTGTAATTTTAATATTATTAGTTAACACCAGAATAATTTCACTGCTCCATTTTATAGACTGAATCTTACCTAGTTTAATGACATTAAAGCAAAGACTTGGTTTTTATTTAATTTTAACTTGCATATAATATTTGTTTAGAGATTATATAAGTATTTTAAAATTTTCTACATGAGTATTTAAAGAATATAGGTAATTTAGAATATGTGTGTGTGTGTGTTAGATTACGTATAAATACGTAAAACGTGTGTTGAAAAATCAAAGCAAATTATTTAAATAATACAAAATTAAATCCAATACACTGACATAAGCATAAAATGTTCCTTGATTAATAAATCTGTAAATATCTAAAATTGGGATACTTATTAACAGTGTCAAAAAGGCACTAATAAAGAAAGAAAAATAGAGATTAATAGAGAAGTACTTTTTACATCACGCATTAAAACATATTCCCCACCAAGTAAAGTAAATGTTGTCTAATTTAGAAAAAGATGCAGCTGCAATTTAGTTTTAAATCACACGAAGGAATTTTAAGAGAACGACAATATAGGGCTTGTGAGATGGTTAACGATAATACATAGAGTTACAAGAGTCTGTGCCATTAATGGTTTTATTTGACTCAGAGATACTTTCAAATAGTCCGCCCAGAATACTTGAAACGGTATTAAATTGTAGCACAACTACACAATTTAGTTTTGGGGGAAATCATTTAGACGAGGGCTTTACCCATAATACCCTTCTCTTCTGGCTTAATGTCCCTGTCTTTAGCCTCTTCTATTTCTTTTATAGGGACCCCCTTCATTTAATTTTAGTAATTAAGACTTTTTTCTAATCCCTTTTGCTGTTGTCTTTTATTTGAATTTTTGTTATTTCCGCCCTATTTTTTTCTTTATTTCTTTTTATATTTGCACTTGTGGCTTAGGCTGTTTGCTCGACTAATTTTTTTTGTTTGAATAAATGAATAACTAAATACTTAAGATATTTGTTAGAAATAGAAAGTAAATAATGACGTTTATAAAAACAATTTTTTAATATAATGACAAACAAAGATATTATATAAACTACATACTGTTAATTATATTTTATTATAAGAGATACCTCATTTACTTTTAATACACAGTGCTGTTCTATTTAACAGTGCTGTAATATTTATATTTAAAAAATCGGTCCGAGAAAACTCTACAAACTTTCTCATATACGAGTTCATAACCCAGTTTTTTCCATTTATTAGTTTTTATAACTAAATTTAATTATGATTGAATATTTCATCAAAATGTATCATAAAAATAACTTCTCCTCGGCGGGGAATCGAACCCGGGCTCTCTCCATCCTCGTTTAAAGATATTTTCTCCGGAACTAGATTTTTTCCGGGGAAACGTCTTATATCGTTAGATTCGTATTTAAATTGACTACATTTTAGAATTTTTTAATAATCAAAATCGTCGGAACCGTTTTCGAGAAATAATTTGTTTTCTTGTTTTTTTCAGAGTTTTTTTTGGGGGGGGGGGGAGGGGTGGCGCCCCCAAATTTTGAGGTAAAGTTAATTTCTCGATTTCGCCTCGGGTTATGATTTTTCTAAACGTGTAAGCCAAATTCTGTCAAAATCGGCCCAGTAGTTTAGGCTCCAGGCGTCTGCACGGACAGTCATTTTGTAAAAACCACTTTTTGGACTAAGGGGACCTCAAAACGTGTAAATCCATCAAAATCTCCAAATCGAATTTTCGCGCCATTACAATACTTTCTCTTTATATGAGAATGCAAAAATGTTTATATTGTCACATTTTTTTTCCAAAAAAATATTTTGCAATTTTTAACATATTATTACATAACTAAAAAAACAATTGTCGGATATTATGAGATTATAATTCGCAAAACAAGGGTTGACCTGAAATTTAGTGGAAAGAGGGAAACTCAAAAATATATTAAATGAAATAAAAAATATTATGATTTCTCATGAAAAACAATTGTATAGGAGTTGAGGATTGTAAAATCTACACCCCAATGAAGGTAATAAAATGTACCCGAGAGGGGGCTATCCAATGTAGAATTAACCTTTTTTTTAAAAAAAAAACAAACATTAAATTAATAGTTTTAAAATGCATCAATTTTGTACAAAAGTTTAATTTATGGTTTAGTGAAGTACAATCTTCCAATACATAGGACGACAATTTTCCTGAAGGAATTATGCTAACCTAAATAAACCCTTTTATACACATAGCAATGTCACGCGTGAAGAATCTCCCTAAGATTTGGGATTAAAGAAAAATCCGTTTTCAGGAAGAAAAATTCATTGTAGTCTTTCAACCTATATTATGACAGGCTTTTGTCAAAAGTATGGATCAATGACTCACAATGAGATTCGATACCCACCAAACAGTGGAATTTTTCTTCCCTAGCATTCTATCAGAAGGCAAAACTTATTTCCTGATGGAATAAGTAAAGAACAATATCCTATATTACATTATTTTTATGATGGAATAAAGAATAATATCCATATCCATATATGATAGTTTTAAACTACATACCTACTTCTTATGTTCAATAGTTGTTAACCGAAAAATCGTTATGTTTTAGGATTTTGCTACCGAGCTTACCGAAGACGATAACGGAAATAAAGTGATCGTTCCGAAGAACGAAAATTTTTTAGGACTCCTATTTTAATAGGATATTTTTTTATTAATTCCATATTTTTAATTACCTAATTCCACGACAGAAATCCGTTTTAAACATCAGGGAATATTTTTTTCCGTGTCTGTTGGTCTGTCAATATATCTTAAAAACTACTCATCTGATTTTATTGAAATTTGGATGTTAGGTCATAATTAACCCCCATATTGTTTTAATTATCAGAGCCCACAGTAGTTTGTTAAATTTATACTTTTAATTATGTAAAAAAATACTCATTTAAACCTTCGAAGTCAATTATTTCTCAGCCACATGCGCACAAACATCTGATTTTTATTAACCTTCGAGCGGGCGCGCGGGCGGCATTTACACCGCCTTTTAAAAAAATCACGCTCCCTGTGGTTTTACACTATTCCAGCTTATCAGCTCGTCTAGGTATTCTCCAATTACTATTTCCCAGGTTTAATAAAACCATGAGTATACCCGGAAAATGAGCGGGTCACCCTCACTTTAGTTTGAAACTCGACAAGCTCTATACCTATAGCACACATGTCAGTACGGTGTAAAGAGTTTTTATTTTGTTTATTGTATTCTTATGCAAAATAATTTGATTATTTTAAGAGTTACGATTTCTAATTACATATAAATATTTAATACAATACCAGGATAGAAGAGAAAGTGTTAAAGGCTACGTTTTTATTTTTTTAAGACAATCCTGAAAAAAATGTTACTTTCGTGTATAAGTGTAATTTGTTTTTTTTTTTTTTAAAAAAAACGTGTTCAATATTTTTTTTTTTTAATTAGAAATTAATGTTTTATTGTAATTACCTATTGTGGAAACTAATTTCCACAAAAACAAGGAGCTACAAGCTTTAAATATGGAAGGAAACTAAAGCGGTGTAAATCGGTGTCAGCACTATCCTCTCTGCAGGCCACTCAAAATATCCTTTTAAAAATAATTTGCCACAAAAATAAATTTGATTCTGCATCACCTCTTTACAAAAATTTAAATTTATTAAATATTTCAGATTTGTTTAAATACTCTACCCTACTTATGGAAAAAAAATATTATAAGACGTTCGTTAAAATTGAACAAGACTACAAGACGCGAAGCCAGACACAGGAACTACTTGCACTACCTAGATCTAGAACGACAACAGCAACTAAACACTGGACTCAGATAGCACCTAAACTATTCAACAAACTCCCTCAAACTTTAAAATCTATTCAACAGTATAACTCTTTCAAACACAGCTAAAGTCATATTTTACAAACACATAAATTATAACTTCAAAAACCCATCAACAAAATTGTATTATACTAAAACACAATAAAAATTAAATAAATAAAAATAACTTTGAAGGAAATTTTCATTAGTATACTTTGATTTCTTTTTTTATACTGCTAGAAATTTAAGTTTTAAATAACAATTGAAGGACTCCTCCTACCTAGTAGAGGAGTATAGCAACAATCTTTTTACACTTATGTTATCATTATATTATACTTTTTTAATTATTATTAATATGAAAATTATACTAATATGTAATTTGTAATATGTAAATATGTATTAAACAATAAAGTATGTTGTTAATAATAGAAAAAAGGTCCCACTGTAGCCAGTCTGAGCCAGGTTTGCTAACAAAGCTGAGGGGGCTAAGGACATAAACTAACTTGGAGGCTCCCCTTAAATGTTAACCTTATTCCAGAAATAACNCACCCGAAGGTTAAATTTGGATGGTTTGTCGAAAGTAGCCTGCAGATGTCCCCAGATTAATTTCAACAGTGTGTGCTCTTTACATTTTGCTAAATTGATTATTTAATTAATGTAAAAAAATATGCCCCCATAATTGGCAGCGTATTATTAAAATTATCAATGCAGCAAATGATATATAATTATTGTATACTTTAATTCTACAGTCTATTATTAATTTTAAGTTAGGCTGGAAATAATAGTGTATTATTATTTATTACTTCAAAACTTGTGAGTTTAGGAGATAACATATCAATATACTGCGACAGAGCTTGTTATAATTGGATGCAATAAATAAATTCATCTCTGAGACCCGGATTTTAATTTTAGACCTAACAGAGAGAGAATTGTGCACTTAATAGAGAGAAAAAATTTGATCTAATACTTAAACTTCAAAACTAAAAGACATGTCGACCTACTAATTTAGTCTTAAGATCTCATATCATATTAGCGTGTTATCATAGCAATAGAGACACAGTAATAGAACCCACGGGGAAAATTGAGAAGAGGCAGGATCAGGATGAGTTGGCGGTAAACTTTCGAAATAGCTGGTTGGTTATCAAGTTATCAACAAAGCAAGACCCGGAGAGAAATTACATTACAAGCGAGAATAGGATGAAGTGAAGATAAAGGAAATAAGTAATAAGGAACATGGAACTACGAAGAAGGAGACAATGCCGGGACTATACTGCAAAAGAGTTTCGACCGGACACAAGCCACCCATTATGGAACGGAGACTCACACAGGACCGAAGTGTTAGGAGAAGACACACAAGGAAAAACAAGGACAAGACACACATAGAAGAAGACAAATTAATAGAAGAGAATCGGATTAAGTAAGTAAAAACAGTAAACAAGTGGTGATCATTATAATTCACATTCTATAGGATTCTTGGTTTGTTGTTTAAATTTTTGTAATATTAGGTTTGTACAACAACACTTCAAACTAGTTCCAAACTGTACGACGCATGCGCATTAGCGAAAAACAATCAATTGTGATCTGTTACGCATGCGTCGGACAGTTCCAAATCAGTTTGAAGTGTGGTTAGAACAAACCTATAGTAAAATGACCTAATCTTAATAAAAAAGAAAAATATATCTCATTAAAGCAAAACAAATAGTATTTAATTAATTGTTAATAAGACCATTATCCTTTCATAATTTGAAAAGGAACACAGGAACTAAATAAATTGTAGCAGTGGACAGCAATAAGACTTATTAGAGGTAAAAAGGGAAAACCCTTCTTAGTAATTTCATGGAGGTAAATTTTCCAAGCCTATACTAAAACTTTAACTCTTTTGGAGTATACATTATAATTCATAGAAATCCTTCATTTAAAGGAAATTCTGAATAAAGTAAATATGGGTTAGTCTTGGAAAAACGAAATGGATCCTTCTCTTTCATAATATGCTATGGAGGTACTATGTCATATTTTATTACCTTTCTGTTGCCATAGAAATAAGAAATAATTTAAGAAATTGTCTCTCCACGAGAATAGATTTTATTTTCAAAGTTGACTTCGGCCTTAAAAGCATCTCTTTAAAACTTGTCAATCGACTGCAAGAATACTTTTTTTCAAAAGCAAAAGCTATAAATGAGATTCATTAGCGACTAACTCAGTTGCTAATGAATCACTGATTACTTTCTTGCTAATAAGTTAGGGAGCTTAATGACTTCACAATTCCCCTGAAATGGATTAGTGCTGATAATTGAATACGACGGAATTTTGCACGAAAACAGACATGATTGCTTCAAGGCGATCTAAATGTATTAAAAAACTACAAAATATATCTTCATGGGAAGCTCAACAGGCTGAGAGACTCAAGAGTAATTCACTTCTGTTGAGGAAAGTTTGAATATGGAGAAAAAAGGTTCTAAGTAAAATCAAAAACATTCGAAATAAGTACAATCATTCCGTTACGTTCAGTAAACTCGGATGTAAATATAAATCATAATAACTTTTCTGCTTTAGGAGAAGATTTGTTTTTATATAAACCTTAAAATTTACGAGTAATGCTTTCACATAATTGTACTACGTTGAATATTTTCTAAAAAAAAAATAAATAAATCAATCAATTATCATAGAAAACTACAGTCTATAAGATTAGAGTTGGCACAATCAAAAGGCGGGATTTGAGGGAAACGATTTTATTGGTCCCCCATGTTGAATGCAACTTCAGAAAAAAATGCTCTACTCTACCCCTGTTCCACAAAAAAAATATAACATGGAAACACCGATTTTCACTTTTTATAACCCCAAAACTACCTCCACATTTTTTGTTTCCCGCCTTCAATTGTGCCAACTCTAAACTTATAGACTGTATAATAAAAGTGAAACATATAAGAAATATCAATATTTGTCTCAACAAAATATTGAAAAATATGAACTACATGACCTTTTGCAAGGTTGGATGTTTATATTAATTAGTCTATTGTACACCAACAATAATAGCTATATATTCAAAGGATATTTTTTTATTATTCATTATCAATTTGTGAATAACATAGATATTAGTTGGTTAGTATGTATTAATTGCTTAGTTTGGATTCATAATTCCATGCAGATTTGTTCACTGTAAGAAAAAAAAAAGATAAAGTTAAAATTACCATGAAGTTTAATTAGAAAGTCGATTTAATTTTACTTCTTCTTCAATATATGAGTTTAAAAAAGAATTGAGGGGATGGCTTTAAAGGAGGACTATGGAGGTGCAAAGCAAAAGTCCTGTAATAAGAAGAAATTGAACGCGGAGTTTACCAATTGTAAGAATAGACTTAATTAAGAAACTTTCCACTTCCCGACGATAATATTTTAATCTTAGTTTATTGAAGAATTTTCTAGAAGTTGATAATTTCACCTAGTAGGACTTTGAGATTTTGATCATGTAAGTGGAAAAACAATTTCGACATCAACTTAATTATTTATCTTTTACTCTATAATTTCTTTTGAAAAAACATAATTCAAAGCTAAGGGTTAAAACAAAGAAGAAAGCAGTTTCTAAACTTTAAATACATTCAAACTATAAAAAAGCAGAGTATCAAAGAAATATCTATAGAAGGTTCAATGTACGTTAGACTGTCAAAGTCTCCAACACAGGCAATTCGAAAATATAAAGATTTAAACTAAAAAAAAAAAAAAAAAAAAAAAAAAAAAAAAAAAAAAAAAAAAAAAAAAAANAGTTTGCTTTCTTAACAACTATTAAAATTTGAATTGAAGTAACATCGATTCTTTTACTGTGTATAACATGTTGACATGTCATAGCATAGCTTTCCAAGAGCTCTATGAATAATTACTGTTAACTACTCTCCTAGATGTTTTCTAAAAATATAATTCCACGCTATATTAAATATAATATATATATATATATAGAATAAGAATAAGAATATTTATTGTTACAAACAAAATGTTTTTTACAAGAGTCTGGATAACAGTGAGCAGACAGCTTCTTCAAATCATTAATTAAATATACATTATCTTTATAATGTAAGTATATTCCTACACACATATGTGAATACTTTTATACATTTGCGTACATGTATACCCACATATCCATAAAACGACGCACCTATATGATAATAATAATGTAAAATAAATAAAACAAAAAATCAGCTTATATAAAACAGAAATGAAAAGCATAATTCTAATTTGTGAAAATAGCAAATGAATTTAATCGTCATTCTAGGCAAAATGATCTTAATTTTAAAACTGAAATTATAAAATGATAAATTCTAGTAAGATAGTTTAAGTTACTAAATGATAAAATATCTTCTAATGATGATTGGAAAAAGTTATTATTATATTGGCTATTACAGATGTTACGCCTTAGAAATCGTATCTTGGACAGCGGATAAATATGTGTTCCATTGATTCGGGTTCCTTCATATTGCAACGTTGTGTCGATGCTGTACAATGTACCGTTGTGGAATATTGTGATGCAGTTGGAAGATGACACCCTCAGCTGGCTTATGACTCTTATTTTCGTGATGGGACATCTCCACTGTAGATACGGTTCTCCATTCAAGGAGTACGAGCATAGCAGTCTGTAGAAAGAATTGTAGGACGAATTCATCACTCTTTGGTAGTCCGCATATATCTGGTTGCATTGATACAAATCAACTATCTCTTGCACAACATCAGCTACCTTATCAGGTGTGGAAAGGATATCGTGGAAGCTTGTTGAAAGGAGCATTGTTTTTTATTGAGACGCCCAATTTAGTTCCGGCCGATTAATCGAATCCAGGTCTCTATCCATTAGGGCTTCAAGACAGAGCCTCGGTAATCTATCTCTCGACATATTTTGGATTTTCACAAACCATCCAAGCATTTCCTTCAGAATTTTAACACTGAGAGGGGCTAAACCCAGTTCACACCTCACTAAATAATGAGGAGTATATCTGGGCCAATGTAGCAAAAATTTCATCGTCCTTGCTTGGATAGTTTCTACTTGTGAAATATATCTAGGGGACCACAGTTCTGCTGCGTAAAGACATGCTGGTGCTAGAAGTGAGTCGAATAATTTTATTTTCGTGTTCCAGCTGTTTGACTTGCCTTTGGATAGAATAGTCCGTATTCTACTAAGTCCTAATTCTGCTTTTGACTTGAAGAACTTCGCAGCTTGACAGAATCGGCCGGAGGCTGAAAACGGAACTCCCAGGTAGTTGTAAGATTGAACGATGTCAAGATTTTCATTAAGATAGTGAAATTGTTTTATTTTAAGCTTGTTTCTACCTCTCCGGAATTGAACTATTTTAGTTTTGTCCGTATTTACAGAGATCTTGTTTAGTTGGCAGTATTCTTCTAAAGTACACAGTTTTTCCTGGTTGTCACACCATGAAGATCCTTGTATAACTATATCATCTGCTTAAAGTAACAACAGTAGTTTGTTGTCGGCCTTTATTTTAACCCCTTCAGCTCCCCTATCCTTATATAGAATTGCAGAAGATCGCTCAAAAATAATATGAATAAGAGAGGAGAGAGGAGTTTTCCTTGTTAGACTCCTTGGCTTGCTTTAATTTCACGTGTGTTTTCGCCATTGACTAGTGCTTTTAAATAAGTTTGTGAGTATAAGTTACGGATAATTCTAATAAGTTTTGAGCTTACTCCTATAAGACTCAATTTATGCCATAGTACTTCATGGTTCACTGAATCAAAGGCACGTTTAAAATCTACAAACAGGCCGTAAACTACTTTTTTCTTGAGAATAATATTAAGGTTAATAGTGACACTAAGAATAAATAAATTGTCTAAGCACCCTCTTCCATGCCTAAACCCTGATTGTTCTTCTGGTAAGATACCACATCGCTCGGACCATTCCATTAGTCGGTTTAAGATGATTGAAGTAAATAGTTTCATAATACAATTAAGCAGAGCGATGCCTCTATAGTTTTCTGGGTTTTTAGGATTATCTTTCTTAAATAGGTGAATCAGATTTATGGATGACCATGATTTAGGGGTGTCTTCTCTATCTAAAACGTGATTGAACAGATTCAGGAGATAGTGACTCCAGGCAGGAGTCAAGTTTTTTAGAAACGCATACGATATTCCGTCAGGGCCCGGAGCACTTCCTAAATTACAGTGTGATACCACCTTCTCAAGTTCGCAGCGAGTAATAGGGATGTCCAAATGCGGGAGCTTCCGTGCCTAAACCCTGATTGTTCTTCTGGTAAGATACCACATCGNTTATTAAAAAATTCTTTTATACTATAAAAGGCTTTATCAGTTAGATTCTGTTTTACACATTTTTTAAAATGTTCATAGGGTAACTGTTGTGTCTCTATTTTTAAATTATTGAACAATTTTATACCCAAGATTGAGTGTCCAACTTCAGATTTTTTGAGTCTATGACCAGGTATGCAAAGTCCGTTTTTATTTTTAGTGTCGTAAGCGTGATTAAAATTATTTGTTCTAAATTTATTATGGTTTGCCTTGATGTGTAACAGCGAGTTGTATATGAAGAGATTTACGACTGTCATGATTCCAAGTTTTTCGAAGGAAGATTTACAATGTGTGCCTAATTTAGCACCAGTTATACTTCTTATTATCTTCTTCTGATAAATAAGTAGTGGCTCAAGATTAGCATGTCCCCAGACTAATATGGCATAATTGAGTCTACTTTGGACTAGTGACTTGTAGACAAGCACTAGAATTTCCTCAGGTAACGAGTGTTTTATCTTTCTAAACACAAATAAATAGCGTGCAATGTTTTGAGTTAGTGATACTATGTGATCTTTCCAACTTAGTTTGCCGTCTACTGTGATTCCTAGAAATTTCACTGGTGCTTGCCTCTCGTTTACTCTAAGACTTATGAGTAGGCTTTGGATTTTATCTTTATTTAGTAGGAAGTCGTTACTGCAAAACCATTCTTCCATTTCTCCTAATCTCGCCTGTGCAGTTTGACGGAGCAGATATTCATTTGAATGGCGATGAGTTAGACTGGAATCATCGGCAAAAGTTGGTAAGTCTTCCGCAATATCATCTGCCTTAGTGAGCTTCATGTAGATTGCCATGTCATTGGTACTAATCAGGTAGAGTATGGGACCTAAAATGGACCCTTGAGGCACTCCTCTATTCACCTGTTCACTTTCTGAACATATATTGTCATGCTCCACGTATTGTAACCTCCCGGTTAAAAATTCCTTCAAAAGCTTATGAGCATTTCCCTGAATATTTAATAAAAGGCATTTCTCAAGGAGAGTTGGGATACATACCCTGTCAAAGGCTTTAGACAGGTCACAGCATGTTATGAGTGTATGTTCTCCCTTCTCTAAACCTTCTATGGCTGATTCCACAACTTTCAATATGGCTTCAATGGTGGATCTTCCATTTCTATATCCATACTGAGTTGGTACTAATAATCTATTTGTTTTCAAGTAGTCGACGAGCTGGATTTTCACTGCGGCCTCTAGGATTTTACCAAGTATAGGAGTTATACTAAGTGGTCGGTAGCTTTCAGGTAAGTCTTCTTTTCCCTTTTTATACATAGGGGTAACTTTTGTTATTTTTAGTGCGTAGGGGAATATTCCCTCTTTTAAACAATTATTTATTAAAGCTGTCAGTGGAGTTATAATATAAATAAAATTTTCTTTAATCAAACTATTTGTTAAACCGTAGCAGTCTTTGGCTGACGATTTTTTCATATTTAAGATAATCTGTACAATATTATTTTCTGTTACAGGTTTAAGGAAAAGTATATTATCTCTGACAGATGTATATGAACTATAACTGTCAGCTATCTACTGCTTTACTATTATCAAATTTTTGGTCTGACGATGTTACTTTAATAAAATATTTATTGAAGTTTTGTGCCGTTATTTTGTTATTTGTTGTTTTATTCAGCTTTTGACCAATCTCATCCTTTATTACTTGCCATGTAGCTTTACTTATATTTTGTGCTTCCTTAATTTTACAATTGTTATACTGGAGCTTTATCCTCTTCAAATGGTCTCTGTATTTTCTTCTTTCCATCTTGAATCTTTTCCATTCTACACTGGATTTGTCTTGTTTGCCACAGTCGTACGATTCTTTTACATAATTTTTCATATCGATTTCATGAACTGTAATCCATGGGCTTTTTCCCTTAATCGATATTGTTTCTCTTCTCTTAATAATAAGAAATGCTATCTGATAAAAGTCAGAAATCTTGTCGATGAAAACTTTAAACCTATCACTTGTTTTGCAAATTTAATCAAGAAAACTCCAGTCCACTTGAGATAAATAATAAGTAAAGAGGTGATGGCCTTTTTCTGTTACTGGTCTGTAGACTGTTTTAATCGTCTTTATTTTATTGTTTTCATTCGGTAGGCTAACGAGTATCATCCGATGGTCTGATATTTCTTCAATAACCTTACTTCTAATGACTGAATTATTTTTTACTACTATGTTATCTAAACATCTATTTCCTCTTGTAGGTTCATCCACCGTGTCTCTCAAACCAAAACTCTTAAATAAAATGTTTAGATCCAGAACTTCTTTACTATTTCTATTCAACCAATCCACATTAAAATCAGCTGCCAGTATTATCTCTGGATTTCCTTTCACTTGGTCTGTTTTCTCTAAAACAAGTTCTAATTGTCCCATAAATATTTTTATATCACTATCTGGTGTTCGATACGCCGATATCAATAAGATATTATTGTCCGTTAGGTGAACGGCAGATAATTCGCAGTGCTTTTCTATGGAAAGTCTCGTAATACTATTTAAGGTTTTGTATTTGATGTCGTTTCTTATTAAGATCGATGTTCCTCCATGTTTAGATTCTTTTCTATAGAAAGCAGAGGCTGTGATAAAGCCTTGTGGGTCATACAATCCTCCCTCTCCCAGTTCTAACCAGTGTTCTGTTATCAGAATTACGTCTAACTTGTGTTCTGTTATCAAAATTTCTATTTCATTCATTTTATTTCTAATGCTTTGTGCATTCATGTAGAGTCCGTTAATGGTATGCCTGAAGTCTGTTGTTTTTGTCATATCTGTGTCTTGTCCCCTCTCTTCTGAAAAAAACGAAAAGGCTTGAGAACAAGTCCTTTCGGCCAGAATGCAGGTTCCCTTATTTTGTCATATTCCTCCATTATGACTGTAACTTTAAAAGCTGCATAATCATTTGATCTTATAGGGATTTTCTCTACTTCTAGGAAGTTATTCCCACAGTTTTGGCTCTTTAGGAAGTCNCGTTTTGTTTTAATTTTTAGGGGGGTAAAATGGCCGCCCTTTTGGAAAAACGATATATTTTTGTGAAACAAATTTCAATACCTTTACAATGATACCCAACTTCGATTTTTCAATTCACAAAAATTTTGGGGCCCTCTAGTTACGCCACCCTAAAAATTTGAAAATTTCACTTTTTTTAATTATTTCCCTGAAATTTTATTTGACTACAGAGATTTATATTTATGTATTTTTGGACCTATTCTAATGGGGTAGTGCAGAGGGGGTAGATTTTGGGTTTGTTTGATTTTTTTGGGGGTAAAATGGCCGCCATTTTGAAAAAGCGATGCATATATGTAATCTACATTTCAATACCTTTGAAATGATACCCAACTTACAAATTACAAAAAATATAAAATCTTGCGCTGTGATCGCAATTGATCGCAGATCGCAGAAATTTGGAGTGTTAAAGTTCGCAATAGGTTTTTTGTTTTTGGGCAAAAGAGTTTACCTTATATACCAAATTTCAAGTCTATAGCTTCTGTAGGTTGGGAGATATAATCCAAGATGCGACGGACGGACGGACACACTACCAAAAGCATAAGGGTTTCTAGGACGACCTCGAAACCCTAAAAAAGACGTAGATAAACAAGAAAACGCACAGAAATGTTTCACCTGTGGCAGCTTATCAGCGATTGACTATTATCTCATTAATAAACCTGCAATAACATATTATGCTTCTTATTATAATAAGGAAAGTGCTCTTGGTATCAACTCACTGCTAACACTTGTCTAGTTTGGCATACATATTCAGATTAATCATACCCCGTTGCGAACCCGATTATGAATGTAACTCAGGAGAACTACTATTTTGATTAAGAATGTGAGTGTATGATAATTCTAAAATGTAGTAAATTTCAATTCCAGCTTAAACTATTAAAAGTGAATTTAAGTTTTTATGATTTAAATTTCACCTGCTTGAAACCTCTTGTTACTAAATAATTTTCTTTTCCTTTAAATGCTTGATGATTATCTTATGCGAGCATGTAAGATTTATTTTTTTATTATATTGGTACATCAACCATGAGGGCCCTAAAACTTCCCTCTTCTGCAGCGTCTAACATGTATAAATATTAATATTCCTTTAATCCAGCCTGTTCCAAATACCACCAACTTGACAATCCCATAAACGCATTTCAAGCGGAAAATATTAAGTGCCTTTGGGGAACAAATCTACTTCGTTTTTGGATTTGGTTATCTGACTCCTCGCAGCAATGATTTACTTGACTGCTTTCAAGCTTCCCCTAACACCCTTCAAAGATTTCTGTCGACATTGTGCTGCTGAGTGTTCATAAGTTTATTATGAGTTTTATTAATACGATTTGTTGCAATCTAGGATTTTTTTTTTTTTTTTTTTTTTTTTCAATTAAAATCAATCTGGGAGAGATGTTCATTATCCTGTTAGATAACTAAGCGTTTTAGAAGTTAGTTGCTATAAATTTATACAATTATTATTATATAATTATTAGATTTACTTTTGTCATTATTACGTCACGATTAATAAAATTTCTGTTTGTATCAGAAATTGAAGAATTCGCCATTTGATCTATATTCACCAACCCAATCTATCCAACGCAATCATTGTGTGAAACATGTCTCATCTTTCAGGGAATTGGACTAGATGGGTGTTTATGTAGATATAGTGCCTAGTACATGGAGCAACATCAATTTATCATTGATTTCTGATAGCGTTAGATATTGTAAAGGGAGCATGAATGAGAATTACTGCCCTTATCTTAAAACTTGTGTATAAACATTTGCTCGATTCTGAACATATTTAGTGGTCCATGTTAACACAAAGGGTGGGTAGAAAGATTTTGATTTCACCATTCGAAATGAAATTTATAAGCTTTAAACGATTTAGTTTGAATCAATCCACTACATCCATTTTGTGAGTTAAATTGTTAATACATACTTGAATCAGGTTTTAAAGTGTGGTTATAGAATGTAATACATACATACATATACATAGATGGCAAGTACTTGACGGGATTTTTTTTATATATAGTGAACTTTAGAGTAATAATAATACCAAATACGTGTATTGTATAGTCGGCTTATTGGCACTTCTTTAGATGGTTACTCCCCTTGTAAAGAAAACAAGGGGAGTAACCATCTAAAGAAGGTATACGGAGTATTCTTCTTTAGATTGTTACTCCCCTTATAAAACATAACTGTGTTATTCCTTTGTCCCAAAGTACATTGGACTAAGCATCCCTTTGGCTTAATAGTTATTTAGTCAAAGTCATTTACATTCTAAAAAAAAACACAGGGAGTAAGTATCTAAAGAAGTACCTTATTGGCAATTCTCCACTAGGTAGCTCTTGTGGCGCTGTTTACAATTTTTAAATGTTTTACAATATTTTGAGTACGTGGTTTTTCTATTAGCCTTTAAAAGAACAAAGAACCAGATTTTTTTAATTTTTCCTTTATTTGTACAATAAACTCTACCTATATACAAAATTTCAAGTTTCTAGGACTGTTAGAAGTGCCTTAGAATTATGATGAGTGAGTCAGTGAGTGAGTGACGAAATAACAAAACTTTGAGCTCATATATCTTATGAACTACAATGGGTAGAGGTGTGAAATTTTTATTTCCGGTTCAGTTTGTCATGGACTTTAAATTAAAATTATTTTATATACCTAAGTATCTTTAAAAGGATAATATAGGGGGGTGCAAATTGCCGTGAGTTGGTTCCAGTAAAGGATGATACGGCTGTGCTCGACTTGGCGGGGGCACTGCCGTGCCCCCAGATAGGCGCAAAACTGGCTAAATGAAATCAATTCATTTTTTTTTTTCAGAGGTGAGCGCAAACATGTTGCAAAATGATAATGAAATCTTTTTTTTTTTTTTTTTTAAAGTTGAGAGTTAGTTCCTGCATAGGTTTTACCTATTTTCCGCCATAACTTTTTACCTTCATTTTCCAAATCTTCTCTTAGATTTAATTTGTCTACCTTCTCAAAAAAATCATTATTTTATTTTCTGTTCATATTTTTTTTATTTCCATGTCTCTAAATATATGTAACGGTAAAGCGACTCGTCAGACCTATTCCCTTTTATGTTTTGTTGAGCCCCCTTAATCTCTTCACATTTTGTCTATTGAAATTTCGGGTCTTCACATCTGAAGGCATCTTCACAGCTTATCTTTTGCCTTTCCAAAGCATGGCAAAACATCTAAGAGTGAAAAGAGATTACTCTGCTGTCCGACATTTGTGTGAGAGTTCTTATATCTGACATCCAAAGAAAAGCCTTGAACATTTAGAGATTTTCAAGATTCCTTACTTTTAAACTTAGCGACGAAAAATATATGTGATAAAACTCATTTCAGTTATTCATTCCTAAAACAATAGTCTTGAATTCTTTTCTCCCTCATTACGTTAAAGTATAACATTTCTTTTCATGAACCCGTAGTCAGTTGACGACTATAATTATAATTTATTTAATACCCCACAGATTCCTTCAAATGTAAATTGTAACATCTAAATCATTCAAGGGAGAGCAAAAATCTGATAAAGCAAATATTTAAAAAACAAATACATGTGGTGTCGCGGGTCACCCGGTAGGAACGAAGTTCCTTACATTTTTAATAAAAATATAAATTATAAAATCACACTGCTAAGTACGTATACGTTGCTAACTACTTGTACATGGCGGAGTTAGAAAAGAGACACAATTAAAAGTAGTTAACTGTTTGTACCTAGCCTTTGTTTGCTTTATTTTAAACGTCCAAGTTTAAGACGTATTTAGGTCCACTCTAACAAATTTATCGATCTTTATTACTTCATAACAGTGCCGGTGTTCGTTTTACTAAAAAAAAATTATTTAAAAAGTTGTTTGTCTCAATAAATAGATAAATAAATAAATAGATAATAAATAGATTAAGTACGCAGAATTATAATAATATACCTAATATATTCAAATAAGCGTCAGGACAGATCAATTTTACTTTTAATAAGACCGTGATTATATTTTATATTTACGAAACAAAGTGACATTTTGACATATAACAAAAATAAACAAAACAAGTCAAGCAACAGGCTTCCTTAATAACATTTTTTTCCGTCCTAAAAATTTTTGAAGCTTACGTTTACGCGAGCGTTGCGCGTGAACACTTAGGCGGATAACATTGTCCAACGAACTCAGCCTGGGCATTGGTACAATGAACATGTGTACCAAATTTTAACTAACTCGGTGATCTTTTACTCAAGTTATCGTCATCAGTAATTTTCGTGACGGTGATTTTGTGACGGTTATTATGTAACGATGGTTTTGGTCGTTTTTACCGGATTCACTCCCGGGCTCCAGAACGTGCCAATAGGAACTTCGTTCCAAAAATAATAATAATTAAATAAAACTGTCAATTGGTGTGGCTGCGATATTAATTCATTTAAGACTTTAACACCCATTATCATAGTCTAAGTTATTTTTATTTCCCCTTTTTTGCTTCCGAGTTGATCTAGGGAAGGCATTTAAAAAAAAAAAAAAAAAAATGAACAGAAATTATTTCAGACGTCATGGATCATATTTAATCTCCTATCAGTCGATAAGCATTTTCATGAACCACTACATCTTAAAAACTACTCATATGATATTATTGGAATTTGGATAGCAGGTCATATTTAACCTCCATGTTGATTATAACCATTACAGCGAATAACTTTTGTTAAATTTATACTTTCATATATTAAAAACAATAAACCAATTGGTGTGGTACGTAGCTTCTACCACGTACGTTATCGATTTTTTCTTTTACAAGCCATTAATATCTTATTTTTTGTTTCCCCCGTTTGTTTCATCTGTCAAAATACTTTTGATTTTCTACATGAATGAAAGTAATAATTAAGCAAAAGTTAAAGTGGAGACGGTTCAAATAAATCTGGGCCTACCTGCGGGTTACTTTCGATAAACTATGATGTTTTATACAAACTGATAAATACCTTTGAAGCTATAGGTATTTTTTTTTTTTTTTTTAAACAAGTTCTTTATTGGCATAAGTTACAAAAAAAATGTTGTGTATACCGGAGCCATAATGTTTGAGGGAGGATAGTTTGTGCCTTTCATAATTTTTTTGATATTTTGTAAAGGATTGGAGCTTTTGAAATACTTTTGTGGAAGGGGAATATTGGATAATTTCGGAGTAAATATTTTATTATTATTATTTTGTTTACTTTTTTAAATGGGAATTGTTTTTATTGGATTTTTGTTGGGATAGTTTGCAGGTGTATAAATGGGTATCATAGGCAGTCTGTGGACTGGCTTAATCGGGAACCAACCTGGCATTTGCCTATTAAATTGAGGGAAACCACAGAAAACCTCAATTAGGTTGGGTGGACCCGAGTCCTTCCAAAATGTTTCCTATGTTTTTCCTAAGTAATTTTTATTTATTTTTTTTTTTTTAAATTTTATTTCGAGTGTGGGTTTCTGTTATGGGGAGTGGACTCCAGATTTTCAATTTTAGGCTAAGGGGAGTAATTTATTTCTTTTACGAATTTTAGTGTGAGTTTAATATTTTTTAAATTTGAGAATAGGATGATCTTGATTTTTTCATTTTTATCTTGGATTTCTTGGATTTTAAGTTCTTGGTATAATTTAATTCGTTCTGATTTATATTTCGGACATTCCAATAGGATGTGAGTTACATTTTCTTCTTTATCTGGGCATGTATAACATATTGGTGAATCACTCAGTCCTATCATATAGTTGTATTGAATGCATCGTGCATGGTTACTTCTTAATCTATTAATTTTGATTATATCTGTACGAGGTAGTTTTGTTTTCCAAAACCATGGTTTAACTGGAATTTTTTTTACTATTGATTTGAAATTTCTTGCTTTTTCTGGTTCTTCTTGTAGTTTTATATTAAATTTTTCAAACATATTCTTTTTGGATATTGTTATGAGGTCTCTTGTTGGTATTTTTTTATCAGATTCTTGTGTAGGGGTTTTGGCAAGTTTGTCTGCTTCCTCGTTTCCTTCAATTCCTTGATGTGATTTGACCCATATAAAGTCTATTTCTTTATTGTTTCTTCTTATTTCTGCTATATTGTTTAAAATATTCATGAAGATGTGATCCAAGTGTGTAGTGTATGAAATGTTGTCAAGTTTTTTAAGAACGCCCTGGTTGTCACACGCTATTGTGTATTTGTTATAGTTATTTTGTAGTGTGTTAATGTATTCGAGTGCTTGTAAAATCGCTAAACTTTCTAATGTATATATGCTAGCATGTTGAAGGCATGAGTAGCCGATGCCTCGTTTTAATTGGGGGTCATAATAAGAATATCCTGTTAAATTTTGTTGTTTTGATCCGTCTGTAAATATAGTGTAAGTTTTTTGTGGATGTAATTTAGTGAGTTGATCTTCAAATGTAATATTATTGTAAGGGTAAGTAAGTTTGGGTATAAATATACTTGGATTTTGATATAGGTTTTCATAATTAATTTGATGAATTGGTAACCATTTGTTTTGGTATACATTTTGATTTAAGTAAGGTGATAGATTATTGTAGCTATTGTTTAGTAAGGGTGCATGTTTGTGCCGCCAGTATCTGTGTACTCTGTTTATTTTATTTGATAGTTCTATTACCGATGTGAATATGTTAGAATTTTGAGTGTATAATTTTAATAGTAGTTTGTCAGATAGATGTTGTCGTCGTAGGTCTAAAGGTTGTTCGCAAATTTCAGTTAAGATTATGACTATTGGTGTTGATTTTAAATATCCCATAGATAATCTTAAGGCCCTGTATTGAATGCGGTCGAGTTTTGTGAGCAGGTATTTTTTTGCGTTACCGTAAAAAGGAGATGCGAAGTCTAAGCATGATCTTATTGTTGCCCTATAAAATGTAATCATGGTTTTTGGATCACTTCCCCATGATTTGTTGCAGGTCATTTTCATTATGTTCAGGTATTTTTCACATTTTAAGGTAATATTCTTGATATGTTCTTTCCATGTTAGTTTTTGATCGAGGAAGAGACCAAGAAATCTGATAACTGTTTTTCGTTTTATTTGTACATTTCCAAAATTGATATAATTTTCTAGGTGGAGATTATTTTTTCTAGTGAAAATACAACATTCTGATTTTTCATGGGATAGTTCTAGTCCAGTATTTCTAGTCCAGTCTTGAATTGCTTGTAATGCTTGACTAAGATCATTTACCATGTCATCAATTTTTTTACTGATTGAGTATATTAATACATCATCGGCAAATTGGAGTATTTTTACAGGATGTGGTATTGTGGTTTCTAGGTCTGAAGTGTGTATTATGTATAATAGGGGGCTTAAAATAGCCCCCTGTGGGATACCTTTTCTAGTAATTCTACTGCCTACTATTTCTCCGTTTACTCGAAAAAGTAGTGTTCTATTTGTTATTAATTTTATAATAAAATTTGCAGTTTGTTGTGGTATGTTCATTTGTATTAATTTATGATGTAATATATTAAGGTCAACATTGTCGTATGCTTGTGTAATGTCTAGAAGTAGTGTTAATACTGACTTTTTTTGTGTGAATGCGCTGTGTATGTCTGTTACAAGTTGACTTTGGCTTTCTGAAACTGATTTATTTTTTCTAAATCCTTTTTGCGATTTTGCAAGTTTTTCGTTCGACTCTAACCACCATTCCAATCTATTTTTAATTAATCTTTCAAAAGTTTTTAACATACATGATGATAATGAAATTGGACGATAATTTGAAGCTAAATCGGCTGTTTTTCCTGGTTTTTTAATGGGAATTATTATAAATGTTTGCCATGATTCAGGAATTTTTTGTGTTTGCCAAATGTTATTAAATATTTCTAAAAGTGTGTTTTTTGAAATCGGGGGTAAGTGGTATATCATGTCATAGTGAATATTATCGTGTCCAGGAGAAGTATTGCTGTGTTTAATAGCTGTTTTAAATTCGGATAATGTAAAAGGTTTGGTTAGTATATGAGTATTGTTATTATTTAAAGGTTTTGGGATTATGTTTGTTACTGATGGGGGGGCTAATTTATCCATAAATTCCTCTAGCCAGGTTCCTGGATTTATTTGTATTTCATTTGATGGATTTTTATTTAATTTTTTAAATGACTTCCAAACATTGGATGGTGTATTTTTTGAAAAGTTTAAATTTTCACAATATTGTTTCCAACTATTTCTTTTTTTAAGTTTAATTAATCGTCTAAATTTTGTGTGTTTACGTTTGAAATTAATAAAATTTGTTAAATTTGGATGGGTGTTAAAATTTTGATAGGCGTTGTATCTTTCATATTTTGATTGTTCGCAGGTTATATCCCACCAATGAATAAGATTGGGATAAGGAGTTGATGTAATTTTTCTTTTTTTAATTTCCGGAATTGAATCATTAGATGCTGAGTTTATATCGTCTATGAAGTTATTGTATGTTAGTGGTGTATGGTTTGTTAGTCTGTTTTGTGTTAGTATTTCCATGTTATCCTGATATTTCGTCCAATCTGCTTTATTAACATCCCAACGTCTTGTTGGGTATCGATATATTTTTACTATGTGAGAGGAATTTGTTTCAATTATTATCGGATAGTGGTTCGAACCTTGTGGATCTTTTAAAATGTTCCATTCAAAGTCAGTTGCAATGTCATTAGATGCTATTGTAAGGTCTATAACAGATTGTGTTTTTTGATTTATTTTAGGAATGAGTGTTGGTGTATATTTATTTAAGATTATCGCGTTATTTTGATCAATTGCTTTTAATAAATTTTGTCCTTTAAAGTTAGTAATACTACTTCCCCAGGCTTCGTGATGGCTATTAAAATCTCCAATTAGAAGGTATGTTGGTTTAATTGCTTTTATTAGATCATGCCATTTGTTAGAGAGAATTTGAATCATTGGAGGGTTATATATTGATATAATATTTAATGTTGTGTTTTTATATTTTATTTGAATGCCAATATGATCGGTTCCGATCGGGGGAAGATTGTTAAGTACTGTGTATTGTATGTTGGATTTAATCATTATAGCGACTCCCCCACCTCTTCTATCATCTTGCCTGTCTAATCTTGTTATATTATAACCTTTAAATGTAACATTTGTTTCAGGTTTAAACCAAGTCTCAGAGAGGCAGGCTATGTCAATTTTAGATGAATATAAGAGGTGTTCGAGTTCATCTTTTTTATTATTTATTGATCTAATGTTCCATTGTAATATTTTAAATTTTCGTAAGTTAAACTCACGAGCATTCACATTCAATACACTATAGTTTGGTTTTGGAATGTCACGAAGTCGATCCATATTATGGGAAATTTATTTTTGAAAGTATATTTTTTATGATTGTATCGTCGATTTGAATATTTTTTTCCGCGTTTAGTTCTTTTATTATTATTTTAGTAATTTCTGTGATGAGGTTGATGAGATTTTTATCGAGATCATTATGTAGTGTTTCATTATTATTTGATGTTTGTTGTGTTGGTTTATGAGGGTTAGACTGAATCAGTCCCCCGGGTGTTTGTTTTGGAGTGATAAGTTTTTGATAATAAAATTCTTTATTTGGTTGTACGTGATTTAATCGTTGTCGCTTTGGTGCTACCGAAGGGGTTGATATTATAGTTTGATTTTGAAATTTTCGGGATTCGGTTTTATGAGATGTTGGTATAGGTTGAGATATCGTTTGTTGTACCGTGGTTGAATAGGAGTTTGTATTAGCTATTTTTGATTTTGCTTCACCGAAAGATATATTGTTTTTTACCATAATTTCTTTTATCGATTGTTGGGATTTAAATTCTGGACATTGATTTGTACTAGTTGTTTTATGTCCTTGTTTACAATAAAGACATATTGGTTTTTCTTTAATTGGGCAAGGTTTGATTATATTGTTTTGATCAAGACCGTGTGTGTTAGGGTTCAACCCGCATGTTTCACAGCGGGCTGATCCTTTACAATCAATTTCATTATGTCCGTATCGTAAACATTTTTTACATTGAATAACTCGCGGTATAAACGTTTCGACAGGACACCGTACAAAGTGTAAGAAAGCATGGGTTGGTAAAATTTGGCCTCGGATTGTAATTATAACGGATTGAGTGGGTATGTATTTTGTTTCGTTATTTTCAATAATTTTTCGATTTATTCGTTTAACATGAGTTAATTTAATATTTGGCATATTATGAAATTCCATATTATTTAAAATTTCGTTTTCTGACAGAGAATGTTCAATTCCCCGTACAATACCTTTTTTAAATAAAATTGATCGAGGTATATAAATTTTATAATCTTTGTTTAGTTCTGTATGGTTTAATAATTTATTTGCGTTTATGTATGTATTGAATGTGATTTTTAATTTGTCGATTCCTATTTTTGTTATTTTATGTATATCCTTAGAAATAAAACCAAGTTTACCATGTATTAATCTACCCATTGTCATGGGGTGCAAACGTGACAAGCCTTTTCTTCCATTAATTAAATTTCTATTTTCAATTATTACATGGTAAGGTCCAATGTCAGTGTTTTTGAATAAATTTTCTTCAATTGGCTGTGGTGGTATTGGTCGTGATCTTATATTTTCCATTTCTATATCTTGATTTTTTTCCGTTCCGTCACTGTTTTCTTGCATTTTTAGTTACTATAATTTTTCCTTTTGAGGTTCTTGGAAAGTTCGAGTTGCTTTAAGGCTTCTTGAGTTAGTTTTAAAGGCTGGACTTCTCTTTTGATACTTTAGTCAAGAATTTTTATTTTATTTTATATATATTTTTTATTTTGCTGAAGCTATAGGTATAAAACTTACATGGGATAAACTATGAGCTAATTATGACCTATACCATACAAATTTTATTAAAATCAGACGCGCAGTTTTTAAGATATGTTGGTTCTCAAAAATTGAGCAAAAGACCGACAAACAGACGCGGAACCAAAAATGTTCCCTTACGATTGAAATGGATTTCTGTCTTGGAATTTTTGAAATCGGGGACATAAAATATTTTCACGATCACGTAGCTTCCGTTGCCTTCGGGTAAGCTCGGAAGCAAAAAATTTTACACATCTAAATAAAAGGAAGAAAACAATGTATGTATTAGACAATAATTTGTTATATAAGAAAAACAACAGTATTGTAAGCGACACTAATTAGCAAATTATTTTAAATCTGTGTTAAAAATTGTTTTGATTTTTTCCACAAATAAAAAAAATAGACTTCCAATTATTGTGGCACATATAGCTTCCTCGCATGTACTTTATTGTTATATTAACATTAAAGTTATTTTTATATTAATTTATTTATTTATTATTTTGTAAAAACTATTAATAGTTTTAGCGATCTTTAACACTTCTTAGCCATGTCGCTGTTGGTTTTACTAAAGAAATGTTTGTCTCATTGAGTAGATGAAGTTTGATTTTTTCCCCGGCCTAAAATCCCAAATTTAAATTTGAAGTTCATGTTTACGCGAGTGTTGCGCGTGAACGCTTAAATGGATAAGGTTGTCCAACGAACTCGTCCTGAACATTGGTAAAATGAACATGTCTACCAAATTTCATCAAAATCGGTCGACATTTACTCAAGTTATCGTCACACGTTTCATAATTCGCGGACACACAGACCGACAGACAGACACGAGACCAAAAATATTCCCTGATGTCTGAAACGGATTTCTGTCTTGGAATTTTTAAATTCAGAGACATAAAAGTTTTTCGTTCTCAAAAGTGAACACAAAGCTTCCGTTACCTTCGGTAAACTCGGACGCAAAAATATGTTTATACATATGTGTGTGTGTGTGTGGGATAAATAGTATATTTGTCGAGAACTAATCTACGTTTAGTTCATTACATCCACTAATAATTATTTCCTTGAATTGCAAATATAATTTTATTTGAAATAGGATTCACGTTGCAGGAAGTCATTCAAGTATTTGCATTGTAAATTTCTATTGCTCCCAACAACTTTGAAAGGCTGTTTTGACTTCATACTGTGGAATGAAATTAAAATGTTTAATTATTTATAAATGATATTTTTAATCTGAAAAGAGTACAAGCTAACGACAAAGTACAATTCTAAACTGTAGGTTTAACTTTGAAATTATATTAAAGATTACGTACACAAGCAAGACGTAAAAATGAGCATTTAATCACTTTTTAATTATATTTAGCACATAATTCCTCATACGTTTATTTGTGATTGAATGCTCGACGATAATGGTGAATCTGGTAAGTTACTATTAACTTAATTACAAATAAGTAAAAAATATTGTAGGCATATGGTTTCCTCATTACTGATTCATTATTATTTTACCACTTAAGCTTCATACACGCTAGCTTGGCCTGATAAAACATCTCGCTCTCTAATACCTCTTTTATATTTATTATATGGTACACAAGTTAAAAATGTGAGAAGATAATAAATATAATTTGTTAACTCTCCATATAAGTGCTTAAATGAAAATAGAACAGTTAAGAACAAGCAGTGAAGAAGTTTGTTTGATTTAACTGAAAAACTTCTAGCTACTGGGGTAACTGCAAAGAAAGACAATCCTTGATGTAATCGAAAGGCGAAGTAACCTGCAATTACTCATACTTACAGAAGATCTACACTTAATAACCATCTTTATTAGTAAACTGGTGAATAGGCTTTCATAACAGTATAATCTGCTTAGTAAGATTTAAATGATAAGTCAGATTGTCAGTTGCAATGAGATTAATGAAGCTTTAAGAGCTTTATGTTTTATCTTTTATAACACGTCAAAAAGGTATATTAAATTTAATCGTTTGGGCACATACAAATTTTTGAACTTAGTCCCTTTTTACGAAGTTTTATTATGTGGAAAACCCTAGTGGCTGTGTCTGGTTGATTAACGATGACTATTAAGCTTTACCTCCGGCTGAAAACCAACCATAATTCACAACTATAATCAAATTTCATTAAACTTAATTCATGGCGCCATGCCATACAAAAAACCTCATTCCTTTTATAAAATAAGACAAATTAGAATTAAAAATCGTATTGTCAGTACTTTTTTCTTTAAACGGCTTGAAAAAAAGGAGTTGACTGTCTGCCTCATACAAGCTTATAAATTTATCGATCACCCACACAATGAAGCTTCAAAAATTAGATAAATTCCGTCGTTTTGAACCAATTGCACTTGTATTGAAACGTGATGTTACAAGCGCGTTAAGACGTAGTATTTTTGTATGAAACCGTTTACGCGGATTCGTGACTTTTACAATCTTCAACAAGTTGTGTAATGTGTTAGTTATTTCTCCTCTTTGCTTTCAGAGGTTGGCCAGATTTCATTGGTTTATATATATACGATGTGAGGCCTTATTATAGTAGATCTATTTTCTATAGGACTTTTTTGAATATTTTTAAAAAAAGTTTGCAATGTAAGTAGCACATTGCTTCCTCGCACCCTTTCGCTTGACGAATAGTCACTTGACTATAAAATAAAGTTTAATGAAATGTTAAATATTAGTATTATGGAAAAAATAACATTAAGATATGTAAGAAAAAAACAATATGCTCAGTATGTTGGTATTACGTTAGGGCCATCCCTCTTATGCTAACATATTTAATTACAATCGGATGAGTAGTTTTTAAAATATAACTGTTAAAGAAAAAAAGGGTTTGTGTGCATGCACGAGAGTATGCAATGTGCGCAGAAGGTTAATTAATTAATATGGAACAATTTGTTCACAAACTTTGACATGCCATAAAAATTTCATTAAAATTACACAAGTGGTTTTAAAAAATGGGCGTTGACAATTTATTTTGAAAGCAATATTATTATGTCAAATATTTAAGGGATCTTTTAGGGTCTAAGGCAATTGGTATGCTGATTCATCCTTTACTTTTGCTCGTTTCCGTTAAAATACTTTACTTGTGGGATTTTTAAAATCAACAGAGACTTTATCATTTATAAGACTATGAGTGACTTATAAAACGATTGAAATTATATAATAGTTCCGTTTGTCTACACTTAATAGTCCAGGAGACAACGTGCAAAAAAGTGCTTTCAACAAACATCAAGTTAGAGTTTTGTGCATAAGATATCCTTTGGTGTCTTAAAAACATGTATTTGGCTAAGTTTGTCAGCGGGGCATAGCTAGGCAATAGGCATTTGACAAAAATAAACCGGTGGAGAGCGGCCATGTTCCACCCATTTTGATGGACAGTGTGATATTTGATATTCATAATCCTGAGTACTAAATTAGTTAGTAGTCCAAAAATCAATTAGATGTTAGTTTGTCACTTGATAGGTTAGTTATTCAAATATTTCTACAAATCAAAGTGGTAAGTGGCCACTTATCAAGTGACAAACTAACATCAGACACTTTTTCACACACTATCACCTGGAGTATAAGTAACCAAATTTAGAAACGGTTTTCTCCGTAATAGTTAATTTTAATCTAATTAATTAATTTAAAATTTGCACGTAGGTGATATTACGATTGTGCTTCGCCTTTGATAAATAGATATAAAATGATGTAAAGAAAATTATTATATTTTTAAAAAAACTAAAAATCATAAATACAATAAAAGATTTTTTTAATAAAGAATTTTTCAAATACATAACAGGAGAACATTTCGAATACTTAACAGGTGTGATTAGATTTGTTCAAGAGTATCACTAATTAGAGGCAACAAAACCGCTCATTAAATCAAATAAAGGTTGGACGGCATTCTCTATCAAGATATGATTAATTGCATTATAGGGAGAAAGGGATGGCTCTCAGGTCACTCAATAGGCTGGGATTGTATTAAAACGGCCTTTGTTAGAAGGTACAGCTGAGAGTTTGATAACGATTTGATTGGCATGTCCATTGTGATGGCCTGCATTAGCCATGCCACAGATTCAAGCACTGAAAGATTTGAAATTGATTGGTGTCGGGGAGGACCTAATGAGAGGGACTAATCAGATTACCGGAGTCTGTGGAAGATTAACACGGTCACATGCTTATACAAAATATTGATAAATCATTAACGGGCAATGTCTTTTTTAAGTGTAAAATCAGATGACTCCACTAGGAACTCTTTTTAAAACCTGTGATATAGGTATATATTTTTTGTAATTTTAATTAATAAGCAAAGAATTTAAAGTATCTAATCATATGTATAAATAAAAGTGACTCTCTCAAATTAACATACTCATATTTACAGATATAATTGGCTGAAAGGAGACGGCAGTAAAAACAAATTAATGATATACCTAGGACATAAATAGAAAACTGTAATTGATCGGGACTCATGACGAATGGAAGATACTGGCGTATAATAGTACCTTTAATAATAATTTTAGCAAATAGCCCCAAAAATGGCGAAGGAGTAACAGTTGTGATATAGATTAATAAATTAATTAATATGATATAAATGAAGGTTTTAGGTACACGCTAAATCACTCTTTGCTATGGCAAAGGGTGATAAGCAATGATGGAGAACTGGCTGACGCCTAGAATTTTGTTGAGCTTATTAAACTGCGTTGATAGGAACTGCGTTCCGCGATCATTTTCAGTCTCTTAAGAACGCCAAAATTCATGTGTCGAAGAATGCCTTTGCAACAGTTATAATGTCAGGCGCGGAAACTCGAAGACCCCGAACGGTGTTGCTATGGCAGTCTTGTCTATGTCTTCGGGTGCAACCGGTATCTGATGGTAGGAACGGACTAGGTCGATCTTGGAAAATGTACTGTGCCGTCCATCGTGGATCAAAATCCTATTAATGTTTAAAGCAGAGTGTAATCTTTTCATGATTTAGGTAATTTAAGTCTTATTTATAAACGCATAAATTATATTTAATTTCCTCGATTAAACAGGTTTCTTATTAAAGAATTGCATTCTTATCCACTTTAAAGTGACTCAAGTATTTCCAATTTTCTAGCTGAAATAAGAGCTAAACTTATCCATTATACTTTTGCAATTCCAGATCCAGGAAGAAGAAGCTTCTATTGCAAAAACTCGGCTTTATTATTGACTTCTAATAGGTAAACTTCAGTCAACTTTTTCAAAAAAGTTCAAAAAGGCAAAGTTTTTACGCAATAATGATAGGTATCTTTCTCACGCCTTTTTTTACCAATTACACTTTTACGATTTGAAGTTTGGACAGTATCCTAATTGATAATGATCCCATGCAGTTTTTACTATAGGCAAATTGAAGTATGGAATTGACAATTTTATTTAAAAGCTGCAATAAAGTGATGGAGTTTTATATAAAAAGTAAATAATAAGGTTTCTTTCGGGAAGATCCAAATCTCGATAATGTTCAACAAATCTCAAAACTGAATTAAAAGTACTTTTGTAATGGATAAAAGGATTACATCAAACAGAATGTAAGCTAAAATTAATGATAAAATTAGTGATAATTAATGATAAAACTTAATGATTCCTCCTCGCCAACTTTATAAAAATAAACAATAATTATAAAAAGAAAGTGGTTATGTAATAAGTATATTAACGACGTTTAAATCACAAAAGAAATATTTCATATAAAATAACTTAAAATTAACTGAGAAAGAAGGGAGAAGAAAAAATAATATATTTATTAATTCTTAAACGGGGTACAATTTACTTATTTGAGCCCTGGTGTCGGGCTTTTATCTTTAAGATTATAATGAAGGATTATTAAACTTAGTGTATTTCGGTGAAGAGAATATTTAGGGATGGTGTTATTTTACTACGTTTTTATTAGCTGGCTTTCTTGTTTGTTTGTCCAGTACAAATCTTGCAATCAATGTTAACTAACTTCCCGAGTAGCTATACATTTAAAATTTTTAGAATAGCTCAGAACACGATGACAATGCAATATTTTAATACTTTTAGCCATCTTTCAGCAAAATTTAATTTATTTTCAGCAAAGTTTGCTGCATGGAAAATTAGTTCGGAAAAAATACGCAAGTTATTTTATTTGTTTTGACATATCCCATTATTTACAATCTTCATTTTGACAGGTTTCAAATTTATGACAGAAAATTTTAAAACGCAGTATATAAAAAGTTATTTTTATCTTGTAATTATTCTTTTTTAGGGTTTCGTTGGTAAAACCAAAAAAAAGAAACCCTTATAGTATCTTTCCTGTGTCCGTCTGTCACTCTGTACGGTTCCAATAACTTTTGAACCAAAAGAGATAAAAGCGTGAAACTTACCAGTATTAAAGATCGTTTTGACGCGCACACAGGAAAAATATAGAGAACTCAAAATAATCAGCTGTTCAAATTCAAAATGGCGGATAATTCACATCGCGAGAAAAAAATATTTTTTTTAAATTTTGAGTGGGGTATCAAATGAAAGGTATTGAAGAGTAGATGACAAAAATATATAACACTTGTGGGTAATATTTCATTTTCCCCGCCATTTTGTCAAAAAATTAATAATCCCCCCCCCCCTCCTCCCCCTTACTAATTTTGAAGTGGGTTATCAAATGAAAGGTATTAAAGAGTAGATTACAAATATATATACAACTTTGGGTTAGTGTTTCATTTTCGGCGCTATTTTGTTAAGAAACATTGAAATTTTTCGTTCCCCCCACCCCCCTCCTCTACCTTACTAACTTTGTTTCACAAAACCAACGAAACCCTTTTTACGTGAGAATTCACGTCTTACCAATTTATTAAAACTTAATTATTATAACAATCCGTTTTGACATTGGGTGTGATTAAATGGTCAATCAATTTAATTTTTATATTCACTCACAAAAAATTATTTGCTTTCTGGGTATCTGCTGTTTCCGAGATATAAATATTAATTAGAATAGGAACAAATTATCTAAATAGCATGGGGAGAAATTTTAAATATAATATTTTCTTTTATTTTTAAATCAACTAAAATGTTTTCAGGGTCAGTTTGAGGCATGACAAATATTTCAACCATTCGAGGACATTTAACCGAGGTCAGGGGATTTTGAAAAAAGAAAACTAATTTGTTTTTCTCTGGGATCATAAATCAAAATATATTGAGCTATAAGAGAAAAATAGGCAATAATTAAATTTAGAGTTTGTTGAAAATCCCGTCTGAATTAAAAGAACTGACTTTTAGCTTATTATGAAAAAAGTATCTTCAAGGATGCCCTGCATCTGCATACTAAAATTTTCAGTGCAGAATTTTGAAATAAATCTCTTTATGGCACGTTAAAGCTTGAGCCAGGGAGTAAATCCAAAAAAACGACCATCACAAAACTGACCGTCACGAAATCGACTGATGACGATAACTTGAGTAAAAAATTACCGATTTAGTTGGAATTTGGAACACATTATCATTTTACCAATGCCCAAGATGACTTCGTTTGGAAAATTATCCGTCTAAGTGTTCACGCGCAACGCTCGCTCAAACGTAAGCTTAAAATGTAAAATTGGAATTTTAGGACGGGAAAAAGTTATAACTTCATTTATTTTGAGACACCAACAATAATTGTTTTCTCACCGACACCTATGTATGAAGTGTTAAAGATCGCTAAGTCTTATTAAAGCGGACCTAAACGTTTAAAATATAGAGAAAATCCAATCACAGGAAAGTTATGGGTAACGCCAAATACTGTAGGTTGAACTTTTTAAAAAAAAAAAAATTGCGTCATGAGGTGTTATACAAGAAGACAGCGAGCGCCCTGGCCAAATATATAATTGTACCCAAATATATATTTTGTTTTATTTTGTATACCAATTATTTATCTTTGCGCCGTGTACTTATATATTGAGTTTTTCGTTTCCCACCCTCTAGTGTTTACATAAATCAAAGAAAAAATATGGAAAAATCACTGATTATTAACAACAAAAATGGTTAACACAAAAAATGGTTATTAAGGAATTTTTCATTGTCCCCTATTTTGTGAGAAAAACTTCACCACCCATAATTTTTAAAAATATTTATTATCTTAGAAACAGCTTGGGATGGACATATCGGAGTAGTTTTATTGCGTTTGGACAGTAAAAATTTATATAATGGCCTTTCTTTAACGCCATTATAATAATGGTTCAACATTTTTCTTTAACAAATTTTCAAATGGCCACCATCTTTTACAGCTCGCTCGATTATACTGGTCAACGAACTCGTCCTGTTTTTTTATTTGACTACGGACCCTGTGTGTGTGTGCTGAAAGCACATACTTAGCCATATTTATTTTTTTAATAAAATAATTGAAGTTTGAATATATTCTTCAATTTATATAGCAGTTCAGTTTATAGCGACGAATTTTGAAAAAGTGACAAGATTTTGAAAGAAGATAGAAGTTTACTTTATTTTCCTGCGTATAAAAAAAAATTTAAAACTGATTTGAAATGCTGGAACAAATATATTCAAGATTATTTTAATGAACATTTTAATAAAGAGGAAGTTAAAGAATTAATCTGTGTAAACTACGTTATCAAGGCATCTACTAACAAATGAGAAACTTTTCGCTAACAAGCTGGAAATAGCGTTCCTCTTCAATTCAGAAGTCGAATTACCGTTAAAGTCCTATTTTTTTGTTGACTGCACAGTTTAAATGAAGTTAGACAGATTAAAAGCATAATGCATTATGTAAAGTTATGAATGTAACTTTGAGGAAACGTTGAAAACTTTCTAAATATTTTCAAACTTGCTCTAGACACAGAATTTATACAAATGTGTAAATGTTTTATGAGTATGTGTAGAATAAATGCCTGTTTTATATACAAGCACAAAACACAAAGAGATAAGTGAATATTATTAAAATGTCATTATCACATTTCATAAAAAACGTAATCATATTAGCTACTAGTACAGGAAACCATATTGGACATTTTTTCTTCGTTATCAGCCTCGATTTCTAACGATAATTTTATGTTATGATGTAAGTTTAAATTGGCGATCACTGCTTATAGTATTTATTAATAAATAAAAAAGTGGACACTGAAAAAAAAAACACACACAAATGGACACTGAAATTGAATATTCGATAAAAAGCCGATTTCGCCTTAATAAAGGTATTGAAGAGGCACCATTGCTGAATCAAATCGGTATCTACAATAGTACAACGCTAATAGAAACACTCTTGACAAGAGCGTCTGTGGAAACTTTAGGAGAATCTCACTATGTATTATGACTGTAAAAAATATTCTCGAAAATTGTAGCATCGATGTTAAAACCATTTGTGGCAAGTGCACTGGGGAGTATCAATAAGGCTGCGGCCACACCAAAGCTACCTCGCTTGGAGCCTAGTGGCTTGGTGAGTCGCCACCAGACGTCACCAGACGCCTGGATTGATAGCGGCCACACTGGGCTGAGCGGCAGAGTGTCGATGCAAGGACAGTAGTTGAAATATTGTTGTTGTTCCGGGCACTAGACGTTAGGGAGCACAAAAAAAGTCGCCGAAGACAGTCACTCGGAAGTACTCGGGAATCATCGGGTACGCTCCACAGTCTACCTCAACCCCCTTACGCTTACTCCTCTAGAACTTTATACAAGCACTCTTTCTTAACTCTTCCCTTTACTTATACATATTATGTTTAACAAGATCGTAGATTAAAAGAATGGTAATTACGTGGAACTACTAATCCTCTTTAATTATTATAAACCAAAATAAATACATCTTAAATAAAATAATGAATCTTTTACAAAATTGATAATAATTAGGTCGATTTTATTAGATATTTTAATGCATATTCCATTTTATGCATTACATTATTATTATTATTATTAATACATATTTCATACTGCCAATTATTAATATAATGTTTATTAATATGATAAATAATAAACTGAATATCTTACATATTTAGCATATTATTTATTATTTAAATATTTAATTAAAAAAAATAGTTCAGTTGCAAAAATCAAACCAACCTTCTTAAATTAAAATAATACTCAGATTATGTTCTAGATTTTATAATATTCTACGTAAATATACTAACATAATAATTTGTGTACGTATTCCATTTCAATCACTCTTGGGTTTACGTGATAATAATATAAACTATAAATAATGTAAAAATAACGATGTCTATTTTATTTCTATTTTATATGTATGATTTATAATGTCCATGTTTAATTGTATTCTCATGCTGTATTATAGTCCAGTCAATGAAGCATTTTGGCTACCAATTTTTTCGGATGAGATGGATTGATGAGAAATTTTAACTGTAGCTGGGGACTAACCCAAGAAACAAAAGTTATATAGTGTCAATGTGTGCTTTTACCCCAGGGGGGGCTGCCCCCCCT
>KZ651536.1:434626-460621 GCA_001010745.2 Gerris buenoi
TGTATATATATAATACAGGTCAAACAGGCCCCATTTAACATTATATTTGCAAATTCAATAATTATAAAGACAAAATGCTTGATCTAGACAGGGAAACGACAATAATTAATTCTATAAAAATTATACGTAAACGATGTTTTTTTTACAACTTTAGTAGGTCACAATATTCATAGAAAATAATATCAGAATCAGAATTTTTAACAAAGTAACCCAAGAATAGACAATAGTTTTAATAAATATTGGGTAGAGAGTAGATATTGGGTGAAGAAATGTTTAACATTTAATATTCTGCTAGAATTTTCTCATAATTCTAGAAACATTGGTCAAACCTGAGTCCTAAATAATACAATTAAGTCCTGTAATATTTGAAACTCACTAAACATGCATTAACCAATACTGAAAACATATTCTCATTCGATAAAAACCGATATTCTAGTTTTACTAACTATTATTGATCCACAGATAAAACATATATTATTATATTAATTGTATGCAATTATATAGTTTTAGAATTATGATTCAACAATTACTTAATAACACACAATTAAAACAGTTAACTTCTAAAATGAAATATTACTGATATTTAAAAATTTATGAATATATATTTGTAAATTAAAAGATACTCTATTTATAACATAGATAATAATAAAAAGAAGTAAGAACTATTTATCGAATAATGTGAATAATAGTATAAACATACAAGTTACGAATAATAAGCTAATAAATTCCCTGTATAAAATAAAATAGATTACATAAAACGATTTTTTGTTGTCAAAGCATTAATAATAAAATAAAATTTAATTAATTTAAATTTAATTATATAAATGATAAAATAACAGATTTTAGTTAGAGATAGACTCTAAATATAATGTTAGTGCTCTGTCTATGAAAAAATGCAATGTACTGGAAACAACAATTAGTTATAAGTCGGCTCTACGCAGCAACTAGGTTTCACTATTAAAACCTGCTAAAACATATCAATTCATTTCTCGACTTCACCTCGGGTCGGCGTATGATCTGAACATGCATGCCAAATTTCATCAAAATCGGTTGACAGACAACAAACGACGGACAGACATTTTTTATTAACTACTTTTTTGGACTCAGGGGAACTTCAAAACGTGTACATCCGAGAAGTTTTAGAGTTTTCGTAGGTGTATTTAATAAATAATATTGACCATTATATCAAAATTTATCATAAAAATAACCAGGTACAAATTTTAAAAAAACACTAACGTAGGTAGATGGATCCTTGTTAGGGTAAATAAAAATCTTTCGACCTTGCCGGTCATTTTCAAGCCTGTAAACAACATTTATTAAATTTTTATGACAAACATAACATATGCTATAGTTTTCTTAATATCAGTATATTGAGATTGAACTGACGTACAAAGAAGCTTTGTGATACTTGACTCAGAATTTAGTACAACCGAAATAGATGATGTATTTTAATTTGTTTTAACCAGGTAAAAATCTTAATTAAATTATTGAAGGAGTTTGGATAAGAGATATTTTTATACTGGTATTAAGAAAACTATAGCATATGTTATGTTTGTCTTTAAAAATTTAGTAAATGTTGTTTATAGGCTTGAAAATGACCGGCAAGGTCGAAACGTCGCCAACGCCTAAACTAATGTGAAAGAAAGATTTTTATTTACCCTAACAAGGATCCATCTACCTACTTTAGTAAAATATTAAAGGGTACACATAAGATAAATTACCTATATTAAAAAAAAACACTTTTTTGGACTCAATACGTGTAAATCCATTAAACCACAAAATCTCAAAAACACAATACTTTCTCTTTTTATTATGATAAAGTAATAATTAAAATCAGGGAATAAAGTTCCTAAACTGTACCTCGATATAAAAATTATTTGCAAAAATGTCTTATACAAATTCATACAAAAACTCCTAAAATTCTTAGAATGGAAGAACATATAAAAATAATTCTATAATTCTAGACTATATACCTATATACTATTGGGCAAGGAATATCTCTGTTTGGTTTCTCACGATAACACTCAGACATCCTAGCATTTCTCGAAGGATAAACCGGATAAAAACATAACGATTTCGATATAGGGGAAAAGGATCGGATATAGAACGGAACAAATTGTCCAGGGAAGAAGAAACACGCTGAGGAATACAAATATCTGTATTTCTTACAATTATAGAAGCTAGGACAGATATTCCTTGTCAGTCTACCCTCGTAAACGAAACAACAAGCCGTATACACAAAAACGTGACTAACACAATCAAACACACAAATGCATTGTCTAATTTTTGGTTAAAACAATATTTCTTGGACGAATAAACCACAGAATAATGTTTAAAACATAACAAAAATAACAAACTAAATACTTAGAATATAATGCAATTCGTTGATTCCGTTTTGATTATTGGTTTTCTATATTAATATCCTATATCCTATAGAAACGTTGGATTTTTACTTTTCCTCACTAGTAATAGTAGGAAAAGTATTGTTTTTAAATTACTTTATTAAACAATAAAAAAAAGCACATCAGCAATGTAATACCGTGTTTTGCACACTGCAATAAGATACACAATTACAATGCTGATGTGTTTTGCCAGCCAAGCAAGAATGGCGGTGTGAGAGCACGCTCGTCTCTATATCTGATCTTCATGATCTGGTATAGATACAGAGTTGGGTGGGCATCGTCGGGCCCCTGATGAGTCCGGAAGCGATGAAACGATGCTGGACAGGACAAGGCGTAATGCCGAGCCAACATCTTTATGACGTAATGTCTGATGTTGGAACAGTTCCTATGTGTCACGCTTGCGTGGCACATACCTTGTTGTCTCTCACCAACACAAATTGTGTTAAAATTAATTATTAATTATTTCTCTATTCTCTGCCCCTCACAAACTCTAACCATTCTTTCCCAAACACTCTACACATTCAAAATTAAAAACACTTTCTGACTTGGCAATTACGAAGTAAGAGGATACAAAGTTGTATACGACACTAATTAACATTTTATTTAAAAATAAAAGTTTAATATAAACCATTGGAAAAATACAAATAAATAACAACAAACTGTTTAACCTATTTGTGCTGCGTAATTGGAATGTAAGAAAATGTTTTCAAATTTAAACGTATAGAGTGATTTGGGAAAGAAAGGTTTGAGTTAGTGAGGAATAGACAACTGAGAGGTACAGATTAACAACATCCCTTACGTACGGGACGTATTAGACCTGGTAGAACTTACTTGGACACGCAAGACTTGGTTTTTTTTTACACAAATGATTTTGTTGGATAATTTTTCAATTAAAGAAATAAATATTAAATATAATTTCCCCTATAAATTCTTCAGTATTGCTCTTATCAAAAAAACAATAAAACAACTTTTAATGCACTCAATTAGACCTTCAAAACGACCCTTTAATCGCGGGGGAGTGGAATTTTAGAAATTCTATTTGTAATATTATTATAAGAAAAAGAAACTTGGGGTAGTATTTTTTTTTAAAGTAGCAGTAGATTTTATTAAGATTGACTTTTCTTCGAAAACTTAGTCTTAAGTCATTACACGTATTAGCAACCCGATCCGGGGATACATACAATATATTATACTAGCTGACCCGGCAAACGTTGTTTTGCCATATAAATAATTTCTAGTGAATGTTTTGGTAGTTAAATAAGAAATAACTAACTTATTGTAAGTGTATGGCGATGTGGTCTATGACTGAAAGAGGAATGAAGAACTGTGGACGATGACGGTCTATCAAAATAAAAAAACACCAAGCATTATTTTTTTTTTTTAAATTCATTGTACTTTAGTAACTTAAGTAATATATTTAAAATTATATCTCTTAAAAATTACAATATATATACATTAAAAAATGTTATCTATATTTGTTATTTGCTATCACCAATTATGACTGTTCAAAAATACAAAAAAAGTCCAGTCATGCACCATGACTAAATGAGCGAATTTTCAAAGAAATCTGCGTATTATTGGCTTATGATAATATAGGAAAATTTTAGTTTAGAATTTGGATGGGTGAAAAAATTGGTACACAGGAGTAAAAATAGTATTTAGAGTACAGTAATTGTTGTTATACTCTATTATCATATTTTCATATAAAAGGGGTAAAAAGGAAAAACCATGTTTTTATGCTATTTTTTACCCTAAATTTTCTAAATTTGACCCCTAAATGAACTCCTAAAATTCTGGCCAACGAACTCATAATATCAACTTTTATTGACATTATAATTTTTTTTTTAATTTTTAAGTGCATCCTAAGAGGAGATATCTTCTGGAGTGACACATACATACATACATAAAATAGTGTTAAATATTATGAATCGATTCAGAATGGTCTGAACCTGATTTCCATTAAGAATATTTTGAAAAATTCTCATTACAAAAATTTTTAAGCCATCGCAATAGCTTAATTTTCATCGAAAATTCACTAAAACAATATCAATCTCTAAGTTCAATGGAATATACATATACGATACTTTTTGTTAGTCCGTCTTTAGCCAACACAACACATCAAACTGGATGTTTTACCCACGCGAGAACATCCCACGCATAATTTTTGTCCGAGTGAAAAATACGTGCCCAAATCTAAGCCAAAAACATACATTATTTGGCCTTGCAACTTAGGGATTGTCATTGCTAATGCCAATAAAATTGGTTTCAATTCAATTGGCACATCTGTGGGAATTTTAAGGATTCGTGGTAGCAATGCATTTTTTCCTTTGAACTTCAAAATGCTGGCTGTTTTTAAAAAATGTCTGTCCGTCGTCTGTCTGTCGTCTGTCTGTGCAGAGGCCTGGAGCCTAAACTACTGGGCCGATTTTGACGAAATTTGGCATACACGTTCAGAAAAATCATACCCCGAGGCAAAATCGAGAAATGAATTTGAACTCCAAATTTGAGGGCACTACCCCACAAAAACCCTGAAAAAACACGAAAAAAAATTATTTCTCGAGAACGGTTCCGACGATTTTGATTGAAAAATTCTAAAATGTAGTCAATTTAAATACGAATCTAATGATATAAGCCGTTTTCCCGGGAAAAATCTAGTTCCTGAGAAAATAGCTTAAAAGGCGGATGGAGAGAGCCCGGGTTCGATTCCCCGCCCGGGAGAAGTTATTTTTATGATAATTTTGATGAAATTTCCAATAGTAATTAAATGTACATATATGAGAAAGTTTGTCTGAGTTGTCTCGGACCGATTTTTTAAACACGTTAATTGATTTTTTTTTTCTGTCAAAATTGTCAAAAGTAAACAAAACAATCTTAGAATCAATAGTATTATTCTAAGAAAACAATGCACCCCCAGAAAGACTTCCCATGCCTTCCGCAAAGTCTTTTCCCATTGGTCGGTCATATTACGTCAAATTAAACAGTAGGAAAACTTATTTAGAAAACTTTTCGCCAAGAATGACGGCTTCAATTAGACAGACTAAACCAACAATGCACGGAACCAAATAAAATCGACTAACTGCTGCCCCACATTCTATGGTACACATTCTATAGACGCAGCAGTATATCGAATAGAAAAACCATACACTGCTGATTTGCAGCAGTGTATAGAATGCGAGTGTATAGAAGCGATACTCTGCTGCTGCGCAGCAGTGTATCGCATTATTTATTAATGGAATATTATCATAATGGGTATCGTTATAAAGGTCTCGATAAGAGCAGTAAAAAATTATTAATAAGTTTTCCATTTAAATTATAACCTAAAACACCAATTAATAAAAAACAGATAAATTAACAGTTTTTTATTTTTTACCCCCATTAAAAAGTAAACTTTTGATAAAGTGTACATAAGAACAATTAAAGTACTTTTCAAGCCCTTTAAAACGATATGTAATATGTTAGATTTCACTCATTTTGACTATTGTACCCATGTACCGTTTGTACCAAAAGTACACATAAACAAAAATGTTCAAATATTAATTTTTTTCGAGTTCCTAATATTAAATAAGGCTTGTATACAAAATTTAAATCAAATTAAAGCAATATTTCTCATATTATTAATTTTTTATTAATATCCCTATTTTTGGGCCCAAATTTCGAGCCGGAAAATTTGGGCAAAAAAAAAAATGTCGACAAATCCATAAAAACTATACGTCGTTAAGCCATTACATACACCCCTGGGATTTTTTTTTACTCGAAAAAGTCAAAATGAAGATACAAAAATAAATGAGGTATATTCGTAACTGTCTTGAAAAGGGGAGTAAAAAATAATAACAACATTTTCATTTGCAACCAAAACCTAAGGAACCATTTTCAAAAAACTGTCTTATAAGAGCGTTTTTATATTTTACCCCCCTAAAATGTAAAAATATCACAAAACACTACATAACTAATTTGAAAGGCCTATTCAAGAGCTTTTCAACGATATACATGAAAGAAGGTGTTGTGTTAAAAAGCACATTTGTACGTGTACCCATAGGTACCAAAAATATATTTAAAAAACAAACCATGTAAAAGCCCCTTATTATCGTTCTATTAGGGGTGACAAAAAGGGTAAAAATTTTCCCTATTGGGCTATATCTTTTTTAAAATCCTACATCATAAAAAATAAAATTAAAAAACTTTGGCCAAAAATTAAAAAAATAAAATTTTGGCCCCCCCCCCTTCTTATCACTGAGGGGTGGTAAAAAGGTAAAAATTTTAGTTAAGACTTATTTTTTAATGCCAAATCATAAAAAAATAAAATTAAAAAATGTTGTCCTAAAAATTAAAAAAATATAATGTTGGGCCCCCCCCCCCCCTTCTTATCACTGAGGGGTGGTAAAGTTATAAAAATTTAGGGTTATAAGTATTTTTTAATGCCAAATCATAAAATAAAAAAACTTGCCAAAAAAATGCAAAAAAATAAAATGTTGCCCCCCCCCCCCCCCCTCATCACTGAGTGGTGGTTAAAAGGTAAAAATTTAGGGTTATAAGTATTTTTTAATGCCAAATCTATAAAAAATAAAATTAAAAATGTTTGTCCAAAAAATCAAAAATTAAATTTTGGGGGGGGGGCCTTATCACTTAGGGGCATAAAAAATAGGTAACATCCTGTTCTCAGACCTGATCAATAAAAAAAAAAATCTTCATATCGGTCCAGCCGTTTCGAAGGAGTTCGGGATCAAACACCGTGACCGAGAATTTTTAATATATATAGATATAACGTAAGTTCGCAACCAATGCGAAATTTTTAATCAACCTTCACCTTATTTAAATTAACAATCTATATTTCAATACAATATCTATTTCAAAGAATTTAAAACCACTCTCTTTCCAGACAAAATAATGATATTGAAAATCAGGTTACGATCTTATTAAAATTAAGGAATTGTAACAAGATTTGTTTAATTTAGTGGAACAAAACCACCAATTATTAATAGTAGCGGTTTGAAGGGATAACTAAGTTATAACTTTTTAACTTAGTTATATTTCGTCCCAGTCAACAATAATAACATAAAGGTTTTAATTAGTTTTTATTTTGTAATACTCTTATTTATCAGTTAAAAAAGAAGAAGCTAATTAAATGGCTGGTTCTATTATTTTATTGAAACCATAAAATATTTATCTATATAAATCCTATTTTGTTGTATATTACAACCAATATATCTAACATATTCTTATATATCAGTTGAAAAAAGACGCTAATTAAATGGCTGGTTCTATTGAAACCATAAAATATTCATTTCTATAAATCCTATTGGTTGTATATTACAACCAATACACCTTTAAACAGAAGTCAATTAGTGTGGCACATAGCTTCCTTGCAAAACGCAAGTATTATGCACTTATATAAACATTATTCATGTATCATGTATTACTTTATTTTTATAAATCAAAATTATTGTAAATAATTTAAAATAAATGTATGTATAAAGGCCGGGCCACACCTGTCCGCACCGTGCCCGCACCGTATGACGGCCGTGTGTTGGACAACACTTGGTGAGGAATAAACCAAAGGAAATGTTAATAAGTAAACAAAACCAATCTAAGTGTCGGTGCGGGCACGATGCGGTTAGCGCGGAGAGGTGTGGACCATGCCTAACATTTCCTAAGGTTTATTCCTCACCGAGTGTTGTCCAACACACGGCCGTCATACGGTGCGGGCATGGTGCGGACAGGTGTGGCCCGGCAATGGTACGTACAATAAATATGTATAACGAAAGGAAAGAGCAGTGGCAATATTCAAAGTGTTCAAATTCTTTAAGCAAAAGTCGGAAGGAGTGAGAGTAGGTGAGAGCAGTTCGATAACGTGTGCACAGAAGTGAGTACTACCGTGTACAGAATAGCGAATGAAGCCTGGTCGCCTGATTTCAAGGTCCCTAGGCTTGCTGTGCTGTTGAAGAGGTCGGTCAAATAGAAAGGTAGGGGAACCAAAATGTAGTGTAGGGTATTTTGAATGCTGTATTTAATTAATTGTTGTATTGACTAGACCTGTCAAATGTTGTGTTAATGTGAAATGACATAAAATCTTGTTGTGGGAGTCATACTTCACAAGCCACCTCCTATTCCTTTTGTCTATCTCCCTAAAAAGTATTTATAGTTTTAGCGATCTTTAACACTTCATAGCGTTGATGCTGTTGGTTTTACTAAAAAATGTTATTTGGAAAGTGTTTATCTCATGGAATAGATAAAGTAAATTTTTTCCGACCTAAAATTCCATTTTTAAATTAAAAGGTCAGGTTTACGGGAGCGTTGCGCAGAAACGCTTGAGCGTCCAACCTACTCATCCTGGGCATTAGTAAAATGAACATGTCTACCAAATTTCATTAAAATCGATCAACTTTTACTCAAGTTATCGTCACACGTTTCAGACACATAGAAGGTTTCGCGGACAAATAGACCGACAGACAAACGGATACGGGACCAGAAATGTTCCCTGATGACAAACGGATTTCTGCCTTGAAATTTTTTAAATGGGACAACATTTTTTCGTTCTCAAAAGTTAACACAATGCTCTCGTTACCTTCTGTAGGCTCGGAAGCAATAAATAAATAAAGTTATTCGGATGATACTTATTCTACTCATGGTAAACCTAAATGTCTTTTCATGTAATGCTTATATCTGTCACTCAGATAGAAATTATTATTATCTTATTAATTAATACATTTCCTAGTTGTTCTCTACTAAACTATATTACCAGAAATTAGTATTATTGATTTTAGGAATTAGAAGAGGGAAACACCAGTTCACCTAATGTAGCACAATTTTTTTGAAGCACAACTCTTTAGCATAAAAACTTAAGTAAAATATTTAGGATAGAGGTAGGACAGATTAGGTCATTTCCTAATCGGCGGTGTCAAAACTATTTATTTAGTACTTTTTATGTCATTCTCACAGTAAATAATTAGATATTTAGGCTTTAAAAGCCTCGAGTAGCAGAAACGTTGCCACATAGTATGAAGCATTGGTAGTCTTCTTTTTCTTCCTACCCTTCAAGGATCCAAAAACTCTATCTATAAATAAAATAAAGTTATTTGGATGATAAATAATATTCCAGTATGAGTAAAATCCTGGTCATAACATGACAGTTACCAATGTTCAGGCGATGTAAAAGTACATACACTAAGAACACCGTTTAAAACTAGCAGACCTGCCGGATCGAGTGTACCCAGCATTATATAGATATTTCGAATGATAGTTAACACCATTATTCATTATTTTGTTTAAACATTGATTAAATGTCAGTAAACAATTATTAAATAAATTTGGCAGCCAAATAAAACCCATGGACCGAAGCAAACATGGAAGACATCCGGTACCCCTTTACTGCCGAGAGTATATGCGACTAGTCGCAAAATATTTCAGTTTCTTTTTTAGTTGTTTTAAAAAATAAGAATTAAACAGGTTTCCAGGTTTAGGATAAATTTCTAAAACAAATACCTGAAAGAGGTTGGTAGAATAGGTTACAAAGGAATTACGGTCGTTTTGAATGGAATTAAAATGAAGCAAAGAATTTACTTTTACCTGATTTACCTGATTAAAGTGCCGGCAAGGAGTCTACAATACACAGTAATAAAATCATCGTTAGTGTCGTTTAAATATAAGTTTCTTTTTTGAATTAAGATCATTATTTCCAGATAACTTTAGAGCACATATTATACATTAAAATGTGATTATTTAAAAAAATAGGTTTGTATTTAGAGAAAATATTAATTGACAAGAGCCTGCTAGCGCCAGTAGGCGGATGGCAAAAAATATTAATAAAACTACTAGGGTAGATAAAAAAAAAGTTTGACAGTTATTCACTGTGGACTGTATTGTTATAATAAAACTCACATTCGACTGAAAACTGAGAGATAAATAGTCATGACATTAAACCTAGACTTCTTTATAAAACAAACTGAAGAAGGTTTTATAGTATAAGGGACAAACTAAGACAGCTGAAGCTCCTGCCAACATGAGGGAAGGCTATAAAATATTTGGAGTTGGAAATATATAACATGAAAAAAGAAAGATACAAGAGCAAGGATGATCTCAAAGAAGAAAAGAATATATTTATTTAGTAGGTTGAAAAGCAAGACCTAAAGATACAAACATCAGGTGTGCACAAGCGATTCGGCTTCATTTTCGAAATACATAAAAATAATAGGAAAGAGAGGAGTAAATGATAGGTTGTTTTCACTGAGATTTTGTAGTACCACTTCATAATACATATATGAGAGGTTAATAGAAAGTTAAACAACAATATTGCCACTACTATTTTATTTTAATAATTATAACAAACGTGTTTTTAACATTTTATATAATTTTCAGTGTTAAGCGTTATTACAAGAGTAAAGACTCTACACTAGCTACATATTTACAAGCATTTATGAGCTAAACCGACAGTAAAAAGTGGGGATAGGCTAGGGCTATAGCAGGATTAAGGAACCAAAGATAAGGGATATGAAGTGGGATATCCAAGGTGGAATACGGTATGGAGTTAGGTCAGATATATAACATATTATAACATTATTTTTCGCAACTGCTTAAAGCTAAACAGTAATTTTCTTATTTTACTAAACTGAATTTTACCTTAAAACTAGAATACGTTATTTTACAAAATTATTATTTATAGATTTTACAAGGGCAGAGCTATTAAGATTAGATCTTGTATTAAAATTTTCTTGTTTGTCTGGTTACTGTTCTTCATATTATTGATTATTATTTGTACCTCTTTCGGCCCAATAAGTACAAATAATAAAATTTTCTTTATTTGCGTATTAGAAAGCTTTTTGAATTTCCAAGTTTTATTAACAGTCTTATTTCCTTTTTCTTATGACATGTGTGTAATATTAAATAATGATTGACATCAAATGTATGATCTATGGTTTCTAGTACATGGTTGGCAAAACTGGATTCATTTACAAGTTTTTGATGTCTGTCTTTGGATATTTTTTGCTATGACTTCTATTGCTCAGCAATGCGAGTACTTACTTTTCTACCTGATTGTCACACATATGACTTTATATACTCTGCATTTATTTTTTTGTTCCGGACCGGTTATTTAACTGAGCTCAGAATTGTGTCTAATTATTATAGGTGTATGGTTTGAGTTTGTAACTGAGCAAGTTCGGTTAATATTAAAATTAATATAAAATCGTGAATACAAAATTATTGTTGCGTTAATTTCTATTACTTAATTTATTTATTTAGAATATAAAACATTATGCTTTTGGTATAAAATTCAGACACATTATATGATAAACTTAAACTTTCAAAGACTTAAAACTAGTTTTGCTTACTGGCCGCATAAGCCTAAGCTTGAGCGCGGCTCAGTATTAACCTCTCTAGTCAGAGGAGTTAAAGGAACCGTAACGATAATTCAAAAAAACATTATTTGAAGCATACAAATTCTTAGGCTAGATTTAAAGCCAGAAATAGAGTTGTTGCATAAAAAATATTTATAAGTTTCTTGCGATGCTTCGTGCTAGTGACATAGGTAATGATCTGAAGGGATATAATATCTTTCCTCGCTTTGGTAAAAACGTGTGCGATTACCTCTATTTATGTTCTGAAAGTCAATCCCTATAAATATTCTTGGGTCCTTCAACCGTACTGCAACTACCATTACATAATATCTGACTACACTATCATAAATGAAACTAAAGATAAACAACAAGTCAGCTATCGTATTTAAGAAATTATAATGGTTATCTGTTTTGTTCCAGCTAGTATTAATTTAACTTCGAATATTCGCTTATCAGTATTAGAATTAAATAATGTATCACTAAATTACTAAGAAAAATATGTTCTTTCTTTATTTATAAACTTCATTGGCACTAAACTTATGTTAAAAATATTTTCTATCTCTATTTATAACCTTAATTGGCACTAAACTTATGTTAAAAATATTTTCTATCTTTATTTACAAACTTAATTGGCACTAAACGTATGTTAAAAATATTTTCTTTCTTTATTTATAAACTTAATTGGCACTAAACTTATGTTAAAAATATTTTCTATCTTTATTTACAAACTTAATTGGCACTAAACGTATGTTAAAAATATTTTCTTTCTTTATTTATAAACTTAATTGGCACTAAACTTATGTTTAGAACTTAATTACAAAAATTGTTTGTACACACTTTATTAACCTAAAAATCATTAAGAAAGGAAAAATAATATATCAGGTAAAATAACAATAATAAAATGACATTTATAATGTATAGTCAAGAAAGTAAATTAAATATTTAATACAAATACATACACCCCACACATAATATATCCATGGATTAAAACTTTAAAAAAATTTGATTTTAAAAAAGATTACGTATGTTTCATACAATGACAAAAACAAATCTGGTCCAGATAAAAAATGAAAATTTGTATACTGTTCGCGGATTATGAGAGCCTTACTCTATATTCCAGGTATGAGAAATAAGCTTAATCCTACGCTTGAAAGTGTGAAAAGTAGCATGTGTAAATATAAAATAGAAAAAATTAATTAACGCCAGTTTTAATTTTCTTTAATTTCCTTCCCGACACTTCGTTTTAATATTGTTTCACTAAGTTTGTATATTTTAAAATGACTGTTTCATTTTATTAAAGAATTGCATTTATATTCCCAATGAATTTTCAAAAATCAAAGAGAGAGAGAGCGAAAATAAAATGTTAAAATATATGATTTCCTTAGAAATGTTCTAGTCTTTTTCCCACACAGTGATTTATGTTATTTGTACTTTAAACCAGCAATTTATTTTATAATATACATTTTCTTTTTTCTTATTTTTTAGAGGAGAAATTAGATCACACTAATAATTAAAATGACATGAGAAAATATAGAGGTAAAATTATAGAATATTTAACTGTCTTAATTAGTAGAGACATTTCATAGGGATGGATGTCCAAAAAGTAAATATATTTATAGTGGGGATTAAAATTACCGGTATCATTTAAAAGAAAACAGCTAATGTAAAGATCTTTGACAACCTAATGCAAAAATGTAACTGTGTATATAAAAAAATCTGTAATTGGTCCCACCAACTTGAACTAAACTTTTTCATGACATAGTGACTCAGAATCCCATAATATATAATTTAATTTATGTATTACATGATGTACTTATAAAGTATTCAAATGGTGCCTGTTTACATTTTGGTTAATTAAGATAGACTTAATTACAGCTTAATTGTAGTTGTAGCTCATTCTTCATATAGATGGTATCACTATAGATATATGTGTAACTAGGTGTCACGTAATTGGCAGACCATGGTTCCTCTAAAAAAGTGGCAGTGTTTAATAAAAAATACCCATCAATAATTAGCCTCAAGTGGTCTAACTACTCAAACTAATAAAATATCTCAGACTGAACTCCTATAATTTTAAAAGTCACTCATTCAATTTTTAAGAAATTTTTATTGTTTGCCAAAACAATAAAAAGTTCTTAAGTAATTTCAAGAAGAGGAAGTTCTTAGAATACTATACGCACAAAATGGCGAAGTACAGATGTAATTAAATGGGATTTCACAAATGTTTTATATGTTGAAATCAGTGATGGTTTAAATGATGATGATATTTTTCTTCTTTCTATGTAATGGTGCGAAAGCAATATTTACGTAACACTTTTAAAATCTTATTTAAGGCACTAAATTTAACGATTATGTTTAGATGTTAAAAAAGAACAAAATAAATTTTAAATACGAGTAGAAGGCCGAACAAACGCAAAACCTATTGGGGGATGCTTAATAACTTTTATCTACGATTGATACGAAATATAAACATTGTATCTCTATTTAAATGCGTAGGAAGTGATTTTACTATCCTCGCCATCGCTCGGGTGCAAACTCCACACTCGCATGCAAAATGCTACTTTCCGCACTAAACGTGTAATGTACTATTAAATCAATAAAATCCCTTATACAAAACACGTTTCTGAACAAGAAATTGACAAATTTTATACATTAACCATGCTTGATGAAAATAATTATTTTGAACCAGCTGACGCCACCATAAAGATTTATCTCGATTATATAACATTTTTAAAGAGGTAATTTTTATTGTTTTGCTTAAGCTCTACTAACATTATTCCTAATCATCCATAATATGCTTTAGAAAGATTGTTCCTGTATGTTTGAAATCTAGCCTAAAGGAGTGAGTTAAACACTAACTATTGTGTTCATTTGGAAGAGCTATGACCAGCTTGCAGGCACACTAATTCATTTTTGGACGGTATTCGTGTGACTGCAACTGAATTGTTAGCATTTCTGCTTAGAAATGCTGGTATCCGAGCCGGATACCTCTGCTTCAGCTAGAGAAAACCCCCTCGGTAACGGTTCGGCCCTAGAACATTATGAAAACGGATGGGTTGTTAGCGAGGGCGTAACTTTAGGGCTCAAGAAGCCGCAATGCGGGGGTGAGGAAAGGAAAGGATGGCCATGGGTCTGGGGTCCAGAGGGCACCCTTACATCGAGAACTAATGACGTAGGAATTTAATAAAGTGTACGTTCACGGCGTGTAAAACCAGGAGGGCATATCCCATGATGATTATTGCGGCAACTTTCCTAAAATTTCTAATTACTCCATCTTGTTGGGTACACTTAAAAACATTAGAGGCGTAAAAATTTTAGCAAGAACCCATGTTCAGTACAACAATTTGCATATACTTAGGTATTACTGTAGAAATATGTGTAACTTGGTATCACGGGAATTTCTAATGCCGGTTTTAATTAGAATAATTGGCTTCAAGCCTATGAGGAGTTGTTGTAATGAGCCTTGAGTAGTTGCTCAATAAGCTAGTTACTAATGAGCCTTTGAGTAGTAACTAACTAATCAAATATCTCAGACTGAAAGTGAATTACATATTTAACAGAGTGCAATGAAAGTGTTATATTTTTTATTATTAAATATTAACAAAAAGGATATCTAAAGCGAAGAATAAACAACTACTAGTACCGAAGGACGACGATGAAGAGGAAGGAAGAAACTACTTAGATAGGATTAATTTAGGTTCACGTTTGAAGAATTGAAGATCACATCGGAGGTAATAATTGCTTCAAAAAAATTAAATCTATTCATAGATACAAAGAAACATAGTTATTATCAATATATTTAACTTCAAATGTTAAATGAATATCACATCAATATGTGCAACCATAAACTGGGTCATCGAAAAGACGAAGATTAATATTAAAATATTATTTAATATTGCTTCGGTAACGGAAGCATTGTGGTAGTTCAAAAACACGGAATTATTTTATTTTTCCGATTTAAAAAATTAAAAAATCCGTTTCAAAAATCAGGGAACATTTTGGTCATTTTCGCGAGCCGCCGGGTCTTGAAAACTACACGCCGATTTTGATGAAATTATGTTGCAGATCATAATTACCAATTGTTTGTTCTATATAAATTTCAAACTTCTGCGCCTAATGCTCAAAATTGTTATATATTATTTGCAACCATATCTTCTAAAGTTCTCATCTTAGTTGAAATTTGGTGCAGATGTACATTGTACATTAGTAATAATGTAAATTACTAATGTACTAATAATGTAAATTACTAAATTGGCATTAGCCAATAACAAGTTCGTTGGACAAAGTTATCCGCCCAAGCGTTCGCGCGCAACGCTCGCGTAAACGTAAGCGTCAAATTTAAAATTGAAATTTTTGGATGGGAAAAAATTCTAACTTCATCTATTTAATGAGACAAACAACTTTTGCAAATACATTTTTTTAGTAAAGCGAACACCAACTCTGCTATGAAGTGATAAAGATCGCTAAATTTATTAAAGCGGACCAAAACGATTAAAATAAAGAAAATAACATTTTGCCGATATCTTACGTTCTAACTAACGATTTAAATAAAACTTTGTATACATCAATCTGTACGGTTCCAATAACTTTTGAACCAAAAGAGATAAAAGCGTGAAACTTACCAGTATTAAAGATCGTTTTGACGCGCACACAGGAAAAAAATAGAGAAGTCAAAATAATCAGCTGTTTAAATTCAAAATGGTGGATAATTCACATCGCGAGAAATTTTTTTTTTTTAAATTTTGAAGTGGGGTATCAAATGAAAGGTATTGAAGAGTAGATTACAAATATATATACCACTTAGGGTTAATGTTTCATTGTCGGCGCCATTTTGTCAAATAACATCGACATTAACTTCATTATTTTTCTTTTATTAATAATTTACTTTTTTCATTATTTTTTTATTAATTAGTTGTAATAATGTAAAAGTAAGCACTTTCTTGTTTTTTTTTAAATTTTGATTTATATTCCTATTGTAAATCCTAAAATAACTGACAGACATAATTAACTCTCAGTTGAAATCTCTAAATAAAAAAATTGAAATTTAGGGAATAGGTTCTTCTCTGGATGGAAGACGTAAGCACTAAAATAGTAGGGACTGACTAAGAACCAGCAGAAAGATATCAGTGAAATGTTACATCCTTGTCCAGCCCGCGCTACTGCGTTCACCAAAATCCTTTAAGCTTCTTCGATGCAATACTCGGCATTCTTAAACCTTCAGTGCGTTTGCACACACATCCTTGCACTTGCTCACCTATGTGGGGTTTGTAGTTAGTAAAGGTGGAACATTAGAATGTAGAGTGATTCCCCCACTACTATATTTCGCTTTGGTATCCTTGCGACTGCTCGCTATTTACACTCAAAATATAGTTTTTTTTCAATTATTCAATTATTGTTTCTATCATTGAGAAAAGTATTGTTATATTATTTAAAATGGAAAGTGCACGAAGAGAATCGTCAGAAAGTGTCGACTGTGTTAAATAATTAACCAGCAAAACCTTTAATATGTAAATATCAATTGATGTAATAAAATAGTATTGCTCATAAGCGTAACAAGGGATTTTAGTAATAAGTGTATGTTATAATTTTACTAATAATAATTTTCTAATTGAGTCAAAAATATTTATTTCATATACTCTATATATAATGGGATTTTATTATGTATGTAGTTATAGCGTAGTGTATCATTAAATTTTGTCTCTACGTTATACATCGTGTACTTAGCAGTGTGATTTTATATTTTATAATTTATATTTATTGAAAAGCATAAGGAACTTCGTTCCTACCGGGTGTCCCTCGACACCACACGTAATTTTTTTAAGTAATACACAGATGGCCCCACATTAATGTCAAATGTCTACGCAAACTCAATATTGCTTAAAAGTAAGAATGGCACTACTGGGAATCAAAACGTATCCAATTTTTTGACCATTTGTCCAATAATAGGACGCGAGAAAGCTATGTGCCACACTAATCAGTGGACTATGTTTTTGAAAGCGAAAACACAGAGGGACTAAATATGTATTATCAATGTTTCCATATAGTACAGTAAAATTAGCTCAAAAATTGTCCAAACCCAAACATCCAAAAAAAAAAGTTGAACCCCACGCCAAATTGTTTTATGCCCTCCTCGTAGTAAGTGATAAAAAGTTGCACGACTTGCAGCGTCGGGTTTGGCCGGGAGGGGGGAGGAAAGGGGGGTAAAAAGGTATGTTTAATCGTTTTTCGCTAATATCTCGAAAACTATGAGGTTTGGCGCTAACTTTGTTATATACAAAATTAATCTATTTAAAATTTGGAACAGAAATAGACTTATGCATTTTTGTGCTAAAGTTAAGGATTACGGAGTTATGAAGGGTAAACATATCACATTTTTCTATTTTGCTTGGAACTTTTAAATGAAAATACATGGTCTTAATTACACTTTTCCACCTTAAAACATGATTCCACACATTTTTCTTCCATCAAATGCCCGAAAATTGTTTTTGGAAGTTGTTTAGGCTAATTTTTTAAAACATAAAATTTAGATTTTTTTGGTTTTTTTACGATTGCAGGAGAACTATTTCGTCTACAGGTTTCATTTTGTGCTTGTCTGAAAGCCAAATAAATTTACTAAAACTTCGTTTCTTATGGCTTTTCTCGTAAGTGAGCGGTTTTATGCCGATATTGGGCCCGAAACAAGAGCAATATTTAAAATTTTTTTTTTTTTTGGAAAAACTGCCAATTTTCGAACAGTCATTTCGAAGCTGCAAATTTAGGCTCACCACCCTAACTGTAATAAAAAAAATCTTTCCAAAACGTTTCAAGGAAAATGGAAAATAGTGCTATTTTTACAGCTTCATAACTCCGTAATCGTTAACTTTAACACAAAAATGCATAAGTCCATTTCTGTTCAAAATTTTAAGTAGATTAATTTTGTATATAACAAAGTTAGCGCTAAACCTCATAGTTTTCGAGATATTTGCGAAAAACGATTAAAAATACCTTTTTACCCCCCTTTTCTCCCCCCTCCCGGCCAAACCCGATGCTGCAAGTCGTGCAACTTTTTATCACTTACTACGAGAAGGGCATAGAACAATTTGGCGTTGGGTAGAACTTTTTTTTTTTGGATGTTTGGGTTTTAGCCTAATTTTACTGTACTAATAGATTACAAAAAAAAATCTATAAAAAAGTACTGATTTCGACAACTTATACTTTAAATTACAGCCTTTAAAAACTGGTGAATATTATAATAAGGGGTTTAGTGATTAATAATAGACTGATTGGTTCTTCATCCATAAAATCATATTAAAAAGTACAGCAATTACCTATACATAACAACCTATTACAAAATTATACAAATAAGTTTAAGTAAATACGTTTTAGAGATACATGATACATAGTTCACTTTTAATATTCAAGATATCCATGGTTCAAAAATCTTTCAACTTCATACTCCAAGGACTTTGAAGCCCTCTTCCTTTGTGGATACACCAAGTGGTATATCCTTAAACTCTTATTCACAATAATCTGATATCTTATCCTAGAGAATAGCGAGTGAGCGAGAAAGGAGAGACAATTTCCGATACGGTTTTCAAGAGTCTTAAACCAGGTTTAAAGGATACTACTTAGATCATTATATTAAGATAAATAATAATTCATTTTACCCAAGAAAATTCTCGCTCTTCTCTCTTTTTCCCCTATCTCTGCCAATCGAATTCACTTTAACAAATATGGATATTCGCTTAAAATGTGGGAAAAGAGTTTCTCCCGATACGCGGGCGAGTTAAATGTCTTGGAAAAGAAATACGCGCGGAAGCAACTAGAAAAAGTCCAATAAATATGGGCCGTATTTCCAACCATTTGCTCAAAATCTCGGAACTCGAAAAACCCATTTTAGGGTTAATATTGTAAAAGGCATTATGATAGATTTTCTTTTATCATACTCGATCAATAATTTCAAGTTTAAAAGGTGACACCGTCATCAAAGTAATTCGAACTAATACTTCTTTTATGTTTGTATGAGATGAAAAACTTTTTTAAATTTCCTTTTCATACAAACTAATTACAAAAGGTACGTTTAATTATGTGTGAAGTTATGAAAAGAAGTTAATGAGGGTTCTGCCACTTTACTTTGCTGTATACGTCACATAATCATTACTGTAAAAATGCCTCAATTCTCTGGGAATCATATTTGATATGTTGATGTTGACATGTGATGCTACACTTAATTATTAAAAAGATCCATTCTTAAGCATTAATTATTATTAGAGCTTGTCTCGGTCGTTTAACTTAGTAGTTATATGTTATACTCTAGAACAGCGTTTCTCAACCGGGGTTCCACGGAACCCTGGGGTTCCATGAAGGATAACTAGGGGTTCCGCAAGAAATTTTAATGAAATGCAGCAGCAAAATAAAATTGTATAAAATAAATAAATAAGAACAAAAAGGTACCGTTGTTGAAATCCCACACATGATTTCACGTGTGAAATCCACACACCGCAACATTCCTTTCATGAAATGTTGTGATGAAGAAGAACTCAGTATTTACACCCATTCAGTTGCGTATCCCCCCCCAGACGGCCTAGACCCAATAGAGTAAAAAAAGAAAATACTGTCATATATATATATTTTTAGTAAATATTTTACCATTCACCTAATATTTAATTTCACCTCAGAATTGCATAAAAGCACTGTTTTTAGAGGTCATATTTTCAAAATTTTCCCGGACCCCCCATCATAATTCCCCCCATTAATTAACTGCAGACACCCTTCAAAATTATATTTATATATACATACACGTCAAATATTAGCATTGAATCTACTTTTTTGGCACTTAAGCTAGAGAATAAAAAATATGTACAAACGTAATGGTTATTACATATTTAGAGCAGAACAGTTAGACCTAATGGCTACCTTGAATTATTAGTTTATACAGAGCTGAGATAAAAGCTTTAAACGAGCAATCGAGTCACCTTTAAAATTATACTAGTAATTTCAGATGAACATATGGACTGGAAGTTATTTTTTTTAATAAACTTTTTTAATAAAAAAAAAAAATCCCTAATGTAACGTTCTCTGAATAAATATGGTACATCAAATTTCACGCACTGGTGTGTATACCCTGGCACAAAAGCCTATTTATTGTTACTACCCATGATAGAACATTACTTTTTTAATCACCATTGACTCTCCGAGGCAAAATGAGTTTCCTTCAAACCCTTATGTGTGCGAAAGTCAAATACCTATAATAATTCAAAATGTAATAACATTCCCCCTGCTTAGTATATATTATCATAACCGATATTGATTACGTCTAATCACTATTTCAAGAAGGTAGTAAAAAGAAAACTTTGAGGACTAAACCTATATAATCAATGTTAAAAGAAAACGTATTCAAAATTGTGTTTTAAGAAGTGCATTGGTAGTTTTTAGAGTAGTTATTTTCTAAATGATAACTACCTATATTTTTTAGGAATAAATAAAACAATCATATTTTAATTTATTAACGTGTTACTTTAACTAAAACTTATAAAATTATAAACTTCTTCTAGAAACGGTATACAAATCAAATGCAACTTCCAAAAGTCAAAAGTGCCGAACCACAAAGTAACTTATAAAAGTAGTATTCAATATAGTATAGTCTGTCAATTAGTTCGGTACCTAGCTCCATCGCTAGTGCTGTTAAGTAAGTGATGTTTTGCTTTTACGACCCTTAATAGTCTAATTTATTGCATCCGAGATTATCAAAGGTCCTTTCAGATATCAGGAACATTTTTGGTCCTCGTCTCTTTCGGTCTGTCTATCAATATTTTTGCAAACTACCATATCTAAAAAACTAGACATCCGATTTAATTGAAATTTGAATGGTAGGTCATAATTATCCCAGTGTCAGTCTCACATAAATTTTATCCTTATGTGCCCATGGCTTCCTTCCTTATGAGCACAAACTTGTTTTTAGAACAATATAACTTATAAAATGTTCATCCGATATTAAAGAAATTTGAATAGTTTGTCGAATGTAACCCGCAGATAGTCTTATACTAGTTTCAACCATCTTCGCAAATTTAAAAAGCTAAAAATAAGTGTGACCCGAATGCGTTTCTAAAGAAATATAAATCTTATTTAAACATTATTCCGGTAATAGGACGCGAGGAAGCTATATGCCATACTAATTAGCAGACTATTTCATTTTGCTTCCGAGCTTTCTAGCTTTGAAGTACGATTTATTATTTTATTTATTTTTAATTTTTCGTCGAATAAAAGTATCAATTTAGCAATACTTAAAGCGCGCAGGCGGTTAAAATTAATCTGCGGCTCTCTGCCGGCTACTTGAGAAGGTTGAAACTTATGTGGAACCAACAATGGGCGAATTATGGATACCCTCCAAATTTCATCAAAATCAAACGAGACGTTTTTAGGATATACAGTAGTTCGCAAAAATGTTAAACGATAGACCAGCAGTCAGAGGCAAGACAAAACACCAAAAGTTTCTCTGTGGTCTGAATCGGATTTCTGTCCAGGAAAGTTTTGAAATCAAGGCATTAAATATTTCGTTCTTTAGAACGAACACATAGCTTCCGTTACCATCGGTAAGCTCGGTAGTGATATTTAAAATAATAATACAATAATGGTTTGAATAGCATGACATCATTAAAGTCCGCAATCAGAGGCGAGGAAGCAATGGTCCAGACTAATTGGCAGAATATTTATTAAAGGGATACTATTGAATAAATAATTTAACTGAGTGGATACGAAGAAACTGGTTGGACCTTATAAATATCATACGAATACTCCGAAAGGAGAGTCGGAAAATTCAGGCAACCCTTTATCTAACATTCATCGGCTTTGAGATGGGTTTAGACGCTAGGACCATCGAGTGTCGTGGCTAAGATCATTTGTACAAACACCAATAATGATCGGATGTCGACACTTTTAAATTACATTTTGTTACATTGGTATCTTGCACACGACAGTCCAGTATTATTATAAGGTCAACCAAAAATTTTATCCGATATAATTTTGATTGTAAGCAGTGCGCATTTTATAATTGCAGTTGTTCACAACGAGCAAGAAGTAGATCTCCAATAAAAATCGGAAGAAATGTATATGAGCCTAAGCCTCAAAACCTATACTCCAATAATTACGTCCCCGACATGAGATAGTTATTTAAGTGCAAGTGCAAGGATGTGTGTGCAAACGCACTGAAGGTTTAAGAATGCCGAGTATTGCATCGAAGAAGCTTAAAGGATTTTGGTGAACGCAGTAGCGCGGGCTGGACAAGGATGTAACATTTCACTGATATCTTTCTGCTGGTTCTTAGTCAGTCCCTACTATTTTAGTGCTTACGTCTTCCATCCAGAGAAGAACCTATTCCCTAAATTTCAATTTTTTTATTTAGAGATTTCAACTGAGAGTTAATTATGTCTGTCAGTTATTTTAGGATTTACAATAGGTATATAAATCAAAATTTAAAAAAACAAGAAAGTGCTTACTTTTACATTATTACAACTAATTAATAAAAAAATAATGAAAAAAGTAAATTATTAATAAAAGAAAAATAATGAAGTTAATGTCGATGTTATTTGACAAAATGGCGCCGACAATGAAACATTAACCCTAAGTGGTATATATATTTGTAATCTACTTTTCAATACCTTTCATTTGATACCCCACTCAAAATTTAAAAAAAAAAAATTTCTCGCGATGTGAATTATCCACCATTTTGAATTTGAACAGCTGATTATTTTGACTTCTCTATATTTTTCCTGTGTGCACGTCAAAACGATCTTTAATACTGGTAAGTTTCACGCTTTTATCTCTTTTGGTTCAAAAGTTATTGGAACCGTACAGAGTGATAGACAGACAGACACTGGAACGAAACTATAAGGGTTTCTTTTTTTTGGTTTTACCAACGAAACCCTAAAAAGATACTCATTTTCGAAGCACAAAAGGAAGTTTAAAAAAGTCTTATAACCTGGTGGATTCTTTTTATTTAAATAAATAAATAAACAATATTACCTAGTAAAAGTAAATAAAATTGTTTCTATTAGCGTATCACTAAAATAATAATTATTAAATTAATGAAGATAGCAGGATTTTTTTAATTACTCTATTTTTAATCTGCAGTGGCATTAGTTGGGAGTAAATTTTTCGTAGATTTTCTTCTCTCTTCCAAAGTATACTCTTTATTCGATACTAGAGTGGCGCATTATGCAAAACTGTTATGCAGCACGATAAATACTTGATCAAGTTAGAGCCAGACTCTCTCACCACTATCAGTTCTGCTTTCCTCAGGTTCATATCATAACAAAACTTTGTTCACAAAACGTTAAGATATTTATAATTGTTTAAGCAAGACAATTATAATTAATGTAACACTGGATACGTCGGATTTATAATTTTCTATTGAAAATACGAAACTTTTTTCAAATAAATTTGTCAGTTTTATTATTGAATCAGAAATAACATTGAAATTGTAATACTTTATAATGGCTAAATTACGAATTCTAAGAGAAAATATCAAAAAGTGAATTGTAAAATTCTATTTTAAATGTAACATAAATACACTTGCTTGTGCACTAATAATTTGTTTGTAGTTTGCTTGTACTAATAAAATTAGGTATATATTACTGTTATTTGCCATTTATGGTTAAATTATTCCCTACTACTTCCTCGCGTTAACATTTATTTGCTTCCGTTATTAGCTAGGATTATTAGATTGCTGTGAAGTGAGCTTAAAGGAATTATACGATTCCTGAAGCAATCCCGGATTAGAGTTTCAGAGCTCTATGTCACAGCTATTCCTAGATGCAGACCGTCGTATAACTAGATTTGTCCGTCCCCAATTATTGCAAGGTCGATAAGGAGCTTCCTACCTACGATTAGCCCTAATTATTCAGATGGTTTTAGCGAATTTCCTTTACCAAAATAACGCAAATGGAATTGACTAGATAGTAACCTTGACGTCCGAACCAAATAAACATTATATATTGCTTGTATTAAAAATTATACAAATATGTAGGAAATTCTAATTATTGTAATACGCAAGCAGATAGTTTCAACTGAGACGATGTAAAACTAACTCGTTGAATAAAATGCAAAGTTTATTACCAAATTACAGTCACGTGTAACAATGTAATCGGCGATCTGTTATCTGAAATCTGTTAACACACAAGATTTCTGTATGGTTAATTCTAGAACAATGCTAGGTATACGTATAATACTATTTGAATATTATTCAATATTGTTAGATGGAATAAAATATTAGAAGCTCGTAAAGCCAGCTTTCCCTCTTTTGAAAAAAAATGTGATCGGTCTCAGTTTGATTGTTATTCAGAACAACGCAGTGGATAAAAATGGATTAATTGGAATAAAATTAAGATTCGATGTTCTATTTAAGGTTAAGCCACTTTACGAGCTATTCTCCTTTCAGATTTTAAATCAGCTACATAAAACAAAACATAAAATGCCATAATAGTATTAGATGACTTTGATGCCTCTAATCCTTCAATTTTCAATGAATTGGTTTCTTTTTTTTTTTTTTTTTAATCTAAAAAAATTTCAAAATCATATTTATGTTATTTCAGATGTTCATTTCATGCAAATACGAGTATATGTTATTTTCTTATTCTTCTCATTTCAACTCCCAATGTAAAAATTTAAGAAACTACACAGAACAAAAACTATACAGAAAATAGTGTATAGGAGTTATTTAACCTTTTGGTAAGTACGTATATAAAATTAAATTATTCAAAGCAATAAAATCACCAATATGGACATCCAGATCTTAAACTCAGCTTGAAAAATAGTTACTTAATACTATCTCTTACTCTATTGCTAATTTCACTTAATATCAATATCCATGTTTATCATTGTTATATTTATAACAATAACTAGCCGGTCTCGGCTGACCTACGGTTAGCTTGCGTCCGTCTAGTGGCCGGGTACTAATATTTGGTTGTTGTTTTACACCCCTTAAAAAGTAAAATTTTAAAAACGTGTACATAACAACAATCAAAGTACCTTGCAAACCCTGTAAAATGATATATAATATGATATATTTCGAGCATTTCAATCATTGTACCCATGTACCTTGTATAGGTACCAACATTATATTAAAACAAATTAAATTCACTGAATGGATATATAAAGCTTACTTAATAAAATCATTACTAATAACACATTGTTTCTCACAACATAAAATCTCAAGTTAAAATAACACATTAGGTACCGTTTGTACCAAAAGTACACATGCGTACAAATATGTTCAATTATTAATTTTT
>KZ651537.1:0-32810 GCA_001010745.2 Gerris buenoi
ATTTATAATAAAAACTTGGTTTTTATGGGCTGGTATTATTATGTGCATACTACCTATCTACGATAGTTATAAACGTGTATAATCCGGGAAGGAAGATAAAAGAGAAGATATAATATTTGCTGAAGGGGCGTTGAAGCATATCCCGGACGAGCATCTTCGAAAAAGTTTCCGAAAACTCGATCGAAGGCACAAATTAAACAAAAAAGGGGTTCCTTCTCAAGTAACTCTGTCAATATTTCAAGGCATAACAAATATGTGATAAGGGATAACGAGAATACAAATATTCCAACTTGCCTCTTTACTGATATATTTTTTTCCCTCAGCATTTATATATTTCCCCCTTAAAAACTAACATATCGAACTAAAACAGAATTTTATTACAATACAAATTTATTTCTCGATTACAAAGACCTCTTTTTGAAAAATTTATTTACTGCAATTTAAAAACCTTTTTGTTCTGAAAATTGTTCGTTAGTTGGTCAAGATTACCTTACCAAATAATATACTTTTGTAGACGAGAAGTATTAAGTATCACATTAATAAAAAGGAATTAAAAATCCTTTTTTTCCTCAATTCAAAACAAAAACGAACACGTTTTTTCAATATTAAAAACGAAGCACAATATTATTATATGACAAAAAAAAAAACAACGTTTTTTTAATAAATCAATTTACTTTAAAATTAAGTGTCGCTGAAATAAAATACCGAATTTCAATTCAAAAATATTCCTTTTAGGAATTCTTAGGCCTTTACAAGATCTACTGGATCCTTACAGAATAAAATAACTTTCTCGTCTTTTAGTTTAACAGTATTATCATATTTGATTTGTTAGGATATAAGAGAAGGACTTGCAAGGACTCTATCCTCTGAAAGAGATCTTAAATACATCTTTCTCGTTTTCATTCCCCTGGAATTAATGAATAAATCAACATTTGAAATTATTTAACATCTCAGGAAAGTCTCTTCAGTTGGGATGAGAAAAACTCTTTCTTTAGGTATATTAATTAAACTTTTATATATTCCAGAAACAAGTTGTATTTTTCTCTCCCCGCCCTCCTTCCCATATAATTGTTATTATTAAAAATAAATGCATCGAAATGCAACAATTTCAGTTTCAGCAAAAAACATATTTCTACGACAATGTCATTTTCATGAGATACCTAAAGAAAAATCTAAAGGTTTTTTTTTTGCTTAATGTAAAACGTCTAATATACCTGTCTTGATATTTCGATGGACTTGTTAAAGGTTCCCTGAATAAATGCTGCAGTTCATATTAATTATTAGAAGTCGCGGTATGCCTGTCCCGCATTTTTTGCGCACTAACATATCTTATAAACTACTTGTCGGAATTTAATGAAATTTGGATGTTAGGTCATAATTAGCCCATTGTTGCTCCCATATAAGTTTCAACCTTAAACGTTTAGTTGGTTCTCTTCTAAATGGGCACAAACATACATTTATTTACACCTATATCTTCGAATGTACTCATCTGATTTCTATGAAATTTGAATGGTTTGTTGAAAGTAGCCCGCAGATAGACCCAGGTTAATTTCAAAGGTTTGCGCTCTTTAAATTTCATGTAAAAGTCAAAAACAATTTTGACATTAAAAAAACGGGGAAAAATTAATAAATTTTGCTGTAACATGTTATGAGAACATCAAATCATTAAAGTATATGACATATAGGTCGCTAGGAAGTTTTATGCACATTATTTTATGGGCATAATTAAGAGATTAATTTAAGATCTTTGTAGGATAAAATTTAAACGTGATTAAAAAATGTAACTAATAATAAGAGTGAAGACCGAGTTGAGTTCGAATTAGTTAATTTAGTTAATTTAGTTAATAGTTTAATTTAGTTAATTAAACCCGACGTGAGTTCGAATCCCGGAGGGGTCAGACATGTTTCACACTGATGATCTCATCGAGTNTTACATATGTTATTTTTATAGTTGCATATTCTTTTTCTAAACTTCAAGATCTTTAAATTGATGTATAACATGCCATGGTGACTAAAAACTTTTTTTAGCCACCCACCATATTGGCCACCATCTTGAAAATATCAAGTTTACATATGTTATTTTTATAGTTGCATATTCTTTTTCTAAACTTCAAGATCTTTAAATTGATGTATAACATGCCATGGTGACTAAAAACTTTTTTTAGCCACCCACCATATTGGCCACCATCTTGAAAATATCAAGTTTACATATGTTATTTTTATAGTTGCATATTCTTTTTCTAAACTTCAAGATCTTTAAATTGATGTATAACATGCCATGGTGACTAAAAACTTTTTTTAGCCACCCACCATATTGGCCACCATCTTGAAAATATCAAGTTTACATATGTTATTTTTATAGTTGCATATTCTTTTTCTAAACTTCAAGATCTTTAAATTGATGTATAACATGCCATGGTGACTAAAAACTTTTTTTAGCCACCCACCATATTGGCCACCATCTTGAAAATATCAAGTTTACATATGTTATTTTTATAGTTGCATATTCTTTTTCTAAACTTCAAGATCTTTAAATTGATGTATAACATGCCATGGTGACTAAAAACTTTTTTTAGCCACCCACCATATTGGCCACCATCTTGAAAATATCAAGTTTACATATGTTATTTTTATAGTTGCATATTCTTTTTCTAAACTTCAAGATCTTTAAATTGATGTATAACATGCCATGGTGACTAAAAACTTTTTTTAGCCACCCACCATATTGGCCACCATCTTGAAAATATCAAGTTTACATATGTTATTTTTATAGTTGCATATTCTTTTTCTAAACTTCAAGATCTTTAAATTGATGTATAACATGCCATGGTGACTAAAAACTTTTTTTAGCCACCCACCATATTGGCCACCATCTTGAAAATATCAAGTTTACATATGTTATTTTTATAGTTGCATATTCTTTTTCTAAACTTCAAGATCTTTAAATTGATGTATAACATGCCATGGTGACTAAAAACTTTTTTTAGCCACCCACCATATTGGCCACCATCTTGAAAATATCAAGTTTACATATGTTATTTTTATAGTTGCATATTCTTTTTCTAAACTTCAAGATCTTTAAATTGATGTATAACATGCCATGGTGACTAAAAACTTTTTTTAGCCACCCACCATATTGGCCACCATCTTGAAAATATCAAGTTTACATATGTTATTTTTATAGTTGCATATTCTTTTTCTAAACTTCAAGATCTTTAAATTGATGTATAACATGCCATGGTGACTAAAAACTTTTTTTAGCCACCCACCATATTGGCCACCATCTTGAAAATATCAAGTTTACATATGTTATTTTTATAGTTGCATATTCTTTTTCTAAACTTCAAGATCTTTAAATTGATGTATAACATGCCATGGTGACTAAAAACTTTTTTTAGCCACCCACCATATTGGCCACCATCTTGAAAATATCAAGTTTACATATGTTATTTTTATAGTTGCATATTCTTTTTCTAAACTTCAAGATCTTTAAATTGATGTATAACATGCCATGGTGACTAAAAACTTTTTTTAGCCACCCACCATATTGGCCACCATCTTGAAAATATCAAGTTTACATATGTTATTTTTATAGTTGCATATTCTTTTTCTAAACTTCAAGATCTTTAAATTGATGTATAACATGCCATGGTGACTAAAAACTTTTTTTAGCCACCCACCATATTGGCCACCATCTTGAAAATATCAAGTTTACATATGTTATTTTTATAGTTGCATATTCTTTTTCTAAACTTCAAGATCTTTAAATTGATGTATAACATGCCATGGTGACTAAAAACTTTTTTTAGCCACCCGCCATATTGGCCACCATCTTGAAAATATCAAGTGTAAAATTTTTATCGTTGCATATTAATTTTCTACACTTCAAGACCTTTTATTTGATGTATAATATGCCATGGTTACTAAATTTTTGTTTTTAGTCATCCGTCATCTTGAAAATATGACGTGTGTAATTTTAATAGTTGCATATTCTTTTTCTACACTTCAATACCTTTAATTTGATGTATAAAATGCAATGGTAGCTAAAAAAATTTTTTTGGTCATCCTCCATATTGGCAGGGCCGCCATCTTGAAAATATTACGTGTAAAAACTCCAAAATTTGTCCAGTTGATGTAAATTTTGCACACAGATGTACCTGTGTGCCAAATTTTATGTTTCTAGCTATAGTAGTTTATGAGTTGATATAAGCCAACGGACAGACAGACAGACAGACAGACAGACAGAAANTCACAAAGATGTTGGCTCGGCAAAACGCCATGTCCTGCATCGTTTCGTCGCGTCCGACTCATCAGGGGCCCGACGATGCCCACCCAACTCTGGACCTATACCAGATCAAGAAGATCAGATTGATATATAGGACTTATCAGAGACGAGCGTGCTCTCAATACCGCCATATTTGCTTGGCTGGCAAAACACAACAGCAATTTAATACCGTGTTTGCACACTGCAATTGGCTACACAACTTGTGAGAGACACCAAGGGATGTGCCACTCAAGCGTGACACATAGGAACTGTACCAACACCAGACAATACGTCACAAAGATGTTGGCTCGGCAAAACGCCATGTCCTGCATCGTTTCGTCGCGTCCGACTCATCAGGGGCCCGACGATGCCCACCCAACTCTGGACCTATACCAGATCAAGAAGATCAGATTGATATATAGGACTTATCAGAGACGAGCGTGCTCTCAATACCGCCATATTTGCTTGGCTGGCAAAACACAACAGCAATTTAATACCGTGTTTGCACACTGCAATTGGCTACACAACTTGTGAGAGACACCAAGGGATGTGCCACTCAAGCGTGACACATAGGAACTGTACCAACACCAGACAATACGTCACAAAGATGTTGGCTCGGCAAAACGCCATGTCCTGCATCGTTTCGTCGCGTCCGACTCATCAGGGGCCCGACGATGCCCACCCAACTCTGGACCTATACCAGATCAAGAAGATCAGATTGATATATAGGACTTATCAGAGACGAGCGTGCTCTCAATACCGCCATATTTGCTTGGCTGGCAAAACACAACAGCAATTTAATACCGTGTTTGCACACTGCAATTGGCTACACAACTTGTGAGAGACACCAAGGGATGTGCCACTCAAGCGTGACACATAGGAACTGTACCAACACCAGACAATACGTCACAAAGATGTTGGCTCGGCAAAACGCCATGTCCTGCATCGTTTCGTCGCGTCCGACTCATCAGGGGCCCGACGATGCCCACCCAACTCTGGACCTATACCAGATCAAGAAGATCAGATTGATATATAGGACTTATCAGAGACGAGCGTGCTCTCAATACCGCCATATTTGCTTGGCTGGCAAAACACAACAGCAATTTAATACCGTGTTTGCACACTGCAATTGGCTACACAACTTGTGAGAGACACCAAGGGATGTGCCACTCAAGCGTGACACATAGGAACTGTACCAACACCAGACAATACGTCACAAAGATGTTGGCTCGGCAAAACGCCATGTCCTGCATCGTTTCGTCGCGTCCGACTCATCAGGGGCCCGACGATGCCCACCCAACTCTGGACCTATACCAGATCAAGAAGATCAGATTGATATATAGGACTTATCAGAGACGAGCGTGCTCTCAATACCGCCATATTTGCTTGGCTGGCAAAACACAACAGCAATTTAATACCGTGTTTGCACACTGCAATTGGCTACACAACTTGTGAGAGACACCAAGGGATGTGCCACTCAAGCGTGACACATAGGAACTGTACCAACACCAGACAATACGTCACAAAGATGTTGGCTCGGCAAAACGCCATGTCCTGCATCGTTTCGTCGCGTCCGACTCATCAGGGGCCCGACGATGCCCACCCAACTCTGGACCTATACCAGATCAAGAAGATCAGATTGATATATAGGACTTATCAGAGACGAGCGTGCTCTCAATACCGCCATATTTGCTTGGCTGGCAAAACACAACAGCAATTTAATACCGTGTTTGCACACTGCAATTGGCTACACAACTTGTGAGAGACACCAAGGGATGTGCCACTCAAGCGTGACACATAGGAACTGTACCAACACCAGACAATACGTCACAAAGATGTTGGCTCGGCAAAACGCCATGTCCTGCATCGTTTCGTCGCGTCCGACTCATCAGGGGCCCGACGATGCCCACCCAACTCTGGACCTATACCAGATCAAGAAGATCAGATTGATATATAGGACTTATCAGAGACGAGCGTGCTCTCAATACCGCCATATTTGCTTGGCTGGCAAAACACAACAGCAATTTAATACCGTGTTTGCACACTGCAATTGGCTACACAACTTGTGAGAGACACCAAGGGATGTGCCACTCAAGCGTGACACATAGGAACTGTACCAACACCAGACAATACGTCACAAAGATGTTGGCTCGGCAAAACGCCATGTCCTGCATCGTTTCGTCGCGTCCGACTCATCAGGGGCCCGACGATGCCCACCCAACTCTGGACCTATACCAGATCAAGAAGATCAGATTGATATATAGGACTTATCAGAGACGAGCGTGCTCTCAATACCGCCATATTTGCTTGGCTGGCAAAACACAACAGCAATTTAATACCGTGTTTGCACACTGCAATTGGCTACACAACTTGTGAGAGACACCAAGGGATGTGCCACTCAAGCGTGACACATAGGAACTGTACCAACACCAGACAATACGTCACAAAGATGTTGGCTCGGCAAAACGCCATGTCCTGCATCGTTTCGTCGCGTCCGACTCATCAGGGGCCCGACGATGCCCACCCAACTCTGGACCTATACCAGATCAAGAAGATCAGATTGATATATAGGACTTATCAGAGACGAGCGTGCTCTCAATACCGCCATATTTGCTTGGCTGGCAAAACACAACAGCAATTTAATACCGTGTTTGCACACTGCAATTGGCTACACAACTTGTGAGAGACACCAAGGGATGTGCCACTCAAGCGTGACAAATAGGAACTGTTCCAACATCAGACATTACGTCACTAATCTTCTTGGTCTGGTATAGGGCCAGAGTTGAGTGGGCATCGTCGGGCCCCTGATGAGTCGGACGCGACGAAATGATGCAGGACATAACGTAATGCCAAGCCAACATCTTAATGACGTAATGTCTGATGTTGGAACAGTTCCTATGTGTCACGCTTGCGTGGCACATCCCTTGGTGTCTCTCACAAGTTGTGTAGCCTATTGCAGTGTGCAAACACGGTATTATATTGCTGTATCTATATATATATATATATATGTATGTATAAGCATAATCTCGTTAAAATATTCCATGTTACGCTTCAATGATAACATCCTATGATAAGAAGGTTATTTTCTAGTAAGGTGATAAGGAGGCCATTTAAAAAAAAGGATGATAAAAAGTGGTTAAATTGCCCTTCTTCATGTCTCTCTCAACATTTTTTGACCTTAATAAGGGGCTTTAATGTTAGATGTAGGATGAGGAAAGAAAAAAAGTCATGGATTAAGTTTACCTCGTATAAATAATATGGGGGAGGAGGTTCTGTAATGGACAGCTATAAAGGTATGACTTGGAAGGTCTGAAGATATTGTGCCGGTATAAAACCAGCTAAAACCCCCTTAACCCAAGACTAGGAGGAAACCCTTCTCTGAATTTCAATCCCTTTACTCGACCTAACGTAATAATACAGTTAGAAGTGTAAATTTATGCACGTCCAAGCTTACCCTCTCTCTCCCCGTATATATCCTAAGAGGGCGGCATATGGCGTCAAACAGGAATTTTGCGATATTCCCCACCACTTTCTCCTTACTCTCCCTAAACAAATTATTCCTTACTGAAGTTTAATTAAACGACAGTACAACAGATGGCGCGGTACACATTGTTTATATTATCTATAATACGTTACTGTTGGTTGGAAAGGGAAATGTAATAATAATGTATTATATAAATACATTTGCTATTTCAAAACTAGACTATATGCGACGCATTAAAATTATTCTCTTAGAATTGCTTTAGAATGCTCTGCTGTAGAAAATTTAATTCAATTTTCTTATACGTGTATTTGCTTCCGAGCTTTTTGAAGGTAACGGAAGGTATATATATTTCAAAAATTCCTTGACAGAAATCTGTTTCAGAGATAAGTGAACATTTTTGGTTCCGTATCTGTCTGTTGGTCTGTATATCGTTCATTTTTTGGGAACTTGATTTTAATACAATTTGGATGGCAGGTCATAATTACTCCACTGTTTGGTCCCATATATGTTTCAACCTTCTGTGCCCTTATTTTCTCTTCAAGATTTACACTAACTTACATATAATATATTTACACACATATCTTCAGTATTCTCATCTTCGTACATATCAGTACTCTTCTGATTTTTATGAAATTTGGATGATTTTTCGAAAGTAGCTTGTAAGCCCTAGATTAATATCAACTGTCTTCGTTCATTAAAATTTGCTAAATCCATACTTAATTTATATTCATGTAAAAATTAAAACAATTATGGCAAATTTAAAAAAACAAGAGGAAATTAAATAAATGTGAAAATAATCGTTTTTAATAGCATAAAATCATTAAAGTATACGGAATATAACGTGAGGAAGCTATTTGCCCCAATAATTAGACTATTCAATTTGTGAAAGTTAAATCCTCGTGTAAGCATAATTATTCTAAACTTCTCCTCAAATCTCTCGACAACAGATTTGTTTTATATTTTGTGGTGTAAATATTCAATTATAAACATTGAGATAGCCAATAATATTTCATTCTCTCTGTACTTTGTTGCTGTAATTAAATGTTCACTGAAATAATAAATATGTTGTGAATTTCTTCCGGCAACTCAACCTCTGTAAATTACGCTATAATCTTTCAGGCGTAGGTATTCCATAAAAATCCCTTAACCCTTAACTCCTTTGCAATATTAACCAGCGACTGTACAACTCACACCATTCTACGGTATTATATCCCTTTTTTTAGCTCTTTATACTTTATATTTTCTTTTCAAATATTTGTTTAAACTTGTTTAGCATAAAAAAATGTAATATTCTGATTATCGTTAATTGGAAATAAATCTTGTGAAATAGTAAATATCTGCAACTAAAATACACAGTCTGTATGTATTATTAATCATTGAAGAAACATAAACTCATTAAACTATACTTTTTTTTAAATCTGACAGCTCAGATTAGCCAACCAATGGGGTGCAAGAAATGAAGCCATTAGGCCGGTATGAGGGGTGGGGCTGTATCATTTGTTGGTAAACAAAAGAAGGTTATGTTACTCAATTTCAAATCGTGATCCTTTTAACTAGCTTTGTCCTTTGAATTTAACTTATTATTTACTCATATTTATTGTAATTAATGTAAATTTATTTTATAGCCCTCCACTTCTAAACATTCCTATCCTGAGCGGCCGGTAATGATCCATATTACAGCCCTGGGGCCGGTAATAATGTATGGTTTTTCCATTACAGGGCCGCTAGTAGTTCGAGAAACGGCCGCTTCCTGGCCGGGCCGCGGCGTGCAGATAGCGCTAGTAGTTCTCAGCGTCAGCTGTTCAATTTGTAAACAATCAATATTTTTATAACTGCTGTTTGTTTTGGTAATGATTTAACCTTAAAATGTATTTATTGTTTTTAAAGATTACGGAAAAATAGTTTTTTGTAGTTAGTTTACATGTGGAGGGCGATAAAATAGTGTACGCACCACGAGCAGTAAGCGCTATGACAGGCCTCGGGTGTTAAACGCACTCGTGCTTTCAAACTTCGCCCTTGGCCTGTAAAAACACCCTTACTGCTCTAGGTACGTAAATAGCTATTGTCGCCCACCACTTGTAAACATTCTTATCCTGAGTGCCGGTGCCGGTAAAGTTCCATATTACAGCCCTGGGGCAGGTAATAATGCATGCTTTATCATTACAGGGCCGCTAATTAGTTCGAGAAGCGGCCGCTTCCTGGCCGGGCCGCGGCGTGCAGATAGCGCTAGTAGTTCTCAGCGTCAGCTGTTCAATTTGTAAACAATCAATATTTTTATAACTGCGGTTTGTTTTGGTAATGATTTAACCTTAATATGCATTTATTGTTTTTGAAGATTACGGCAAAATAGTTTTTTGTAGTTAGTTTACATGTGGTGGGCGATAAAATAGTGTACGCACCACGAGCAGTATGCGCTATGACAGGCCTCGGGCGTTAAACGCACTCGTGCTTTCAAACTTCGCCCTCGGCCTGTAATAACGCCCTTACTGCTCTAGGTACGTAAATAGCTATTACTTTGATGTTTAATAAATGTAATTGTTATGAAATATAAAAAGTAAATGCTTAAAACTTCTTATATAAAGAGTGATAACAAACTATAACAAATCATCTCAGAAATATTTCAATATTGACCCTCTTTTTTTGTTTGCACATGAATGTTTTTTTTTAATTCATAATTTGTTTTTGAACATATTGCTAATTTTTTAATTGTTGTGTATCTAATTTAACCCAATATATTTCAAAAATTTACACCATAAGTAAAAAGGGAATACCAAGATTCAAGGGGTGGAGGTTACGAAGTCTTCTCGAACGGATATCCTGAGTGCCTTCCCCTTCACCAGTGATATTTTTGTTTGCCTAGTTGGCCCGACACCTATTACCCGCCAAAATCTCAAGCTCTCATTGGCTCTCCTCCCATTTTTTTTTTCGATTTTCCCGCGCTGTCAGAGTTAAAAAGTATAATTTCATGAGTATAGAGTCGTAAACATTAAGCATATTATGCAGATTTAAACTATAATAAAAAGAAAGAAATACAACATAACTTCTTCTCTACTTATTGGTATTGGTGAGCTAATTTAATGGCTNTTGCACACAGATGTACCTGTGTGCCAAATTTTATGTTTCTAGCTATAGTAGTTTATGAGTTGATATAAGCCAACGGACAGACAGACAGACAGACAAACAGACAAACAGACAGAAAAACAAGACAGACAGAAAGACAGAGCCGTTATATAAGGTTTCTTTTTTATTTTGTACAGAAACCTAAAAGTTGCAAGTACTGAGATCCGTCGTCGTCGTCCGTTGTCCAAGTCTATCGAGCATGCTGGACAGACCTGGGTCCGCGGACCAACAAGGAATAATCCGCGGATTTGCCCCACACACGAGCGAACCGTGTCCGCGGACCGAGTTGAAGGACTAGNCCCTTGGCCTGTAAAAACACCCTTACTGCTCTAGGTACGTAAATAGCTATTGTCGCCCACCACTTGTAAACATTCTTATCCTGAGTGCCGGTGCCGGTAAAGTTCCATATTACAGCCCTGGGGCAGGTAATAATGCATGCTTTATCATTACAGGGCCCCTAATTAGTTCAAGAAGCGGCCGCTTCCTGGCCGGGCCGCGGCGTGCAGGAAGCGCTAGTAGTTCTCAGCGTCAGCTATTTTATTTGTAAACAATCAACATTTTTATAACCGCGGTTTGTTTTGGTTATAATTTAACCTTAATATGCATTTATTGTTTTTGAAGATTACGGCAAAATAGTTTTTTGTAGTTAGTTTACATGTGGTGGGCGATAAAATAGTGTACGTACCACGAGCAGTAAGCGCTATGACAGGCCTCGGGCGTTTTTGATTTTCCCGCGCTGTCAGAGTTAAAAAGTATAATTTCATGAGTATAGAGTCGTAAACATTAAGCATATTATGCAGATTTAAACTATAATAAAAAGAAAGAAATACAACATAACTTCTTCTCTACTTATTGGTATTGGTGAGCTAATTTAATGGCTAATAATGTGATATATATAGAAAACAATAGTAAAGAACTAGAACAAGGATATGTAAGATGTAGTTACACATCTGTACTTATATAAAAATACAAATGTTGTGTATTGATAGTATTACGATAATATGAGTGAAAGTAAATATAAGCTTCATTAAATATGTAATTTTCTCATTTTATGTTTGAAATCTTTTATAATTATCAAAAAGGAAGCGGAGAAATTGCGAATGCATAAATTTTCATAACACCTAATTATTTTTATAGACAAGGGAGAAAAAATAAAGAAAGACTCATAAAAGAAAAAAAAAGTATTACTTTTTAACGCTGCATAAAATCACAAAACTTTTTTTCTTTTTATATTTAACTAAAAAAAAAAATGTCCTAATTACGTCCCCCTAGTACTAAAAATAACACTGGTTATGAAAAAGAAAAAAATAGAAAATAATGTGTTTAAAACATAAAATGTATAAATAGTACAGTGTACTGGTTTAGTTCGGTTAGACGGTGAGGAAGGAGAGAGATTTAAAGTTGGGGAGTGTGAGTTTATTTTAATAAATATGAATAGGAGAGAGGGATTGTTTTGAGCTGGAGAAGGTTTGCACGGGGACGGAGGAGAGATAAAGCGGGTTGAACTGTGCCAGAGGGTGGTAGATATTCTGTAACCACTGCATTGCAGCTAGCTATGGAAGGGGTGTAAAATTACTTTACACTTTGGCTCAAGGAGAGTATAGCTGTAACCCTAGATATTTAGAGGCTCTAGGGGTGAGAGGCTCACCTTGCAAGTCCTTGTACTGTGGTTACCAAACCACCGATGTGCTAATGTGAACCTACCTAAGTTTTAGCAATATGTGCACCGTCTCACCCGACAATATAAATACTACCTTCTTCTTCTCCTTTTAAATTATTTTATTCCTTTAACCTTAAAACAATATTTCCTTCTGAATTACGTCTCCTTTCCGCACGCTTTACTTGTTAAATTTATAATTAGTCGAGTATGAAGTTACGCACGTAAAGCAGTGAGGATGTGGGATGTGGTTAACACAGGAGCTGCTAAATTATATTGTTTGTTTATTATTTTAGTAGGCGTCTTATTTTACTACAACTACTAGTGAAGATCGTATACATACTCATTATTAATATTAGTTTAACTAAGTAAATCTTACTACTAGTTAAATTTTCAAATCCTCGCTGTAAGTTAAATAGCCTAATGCTTATTAAGCCTAGTCCATACACTACGAGCATTTTGCACGATTTTGGTCTCAGAGACGGTGTCTAGCGATTTATCTATAGATATCGGGGAGACATGGGCAAGACAATCGGCGTCTACGGTCTCGTTGCTAGACCAAAATTTGCATGTCTATGGTTTTCCATTCGAAATTATAGACTTGGTGCAACGGTGGACTCGTTGGGCAACGTATCTACACAGTGTGGACGCTAGACCGAGACAATAGACTATCTCAGACGTCTATGGACATGTTAACGCAACGTGTCTACTAGTGTGGACTAGGCTTTATGTAGATTCAGGAATGATTATAGTAAAGTATTGATAATCTTACTATACTTCGATTATAGAATTCTCATACCGGGTGTATGCTAATGAAAAGATCTGGGAAGTAATTTTCTCACTTGCTTGAAGCTGCAGTGCCAACATTAATAATATGAAGTTTAATTCCATGGGATGTGAGACATTGTTCAGATGATCCATGTTGCTAGCATCGAGTTAATATGTAGTGTGGTAGATCTAATGTGTAGTGTGGTAGATCTTATGTGTAGTGTGAAGTGTGATAGATCTTTTATGTTATATAGCGCTCTGATAACCAAATAAAGATTTAATCGTGACGCGAAAGGGACATTTTTTAAGATTGTTACTCCCCTTATAAAGAAAACGGAGGGAGTAACAATCTAAAGAAGGAGTACGGAATGATCTTCTTTAGACTGTTACTTCCCTTATAAAAACAGAAGACTGATATTCCTTTGTCACAAAGTATATTGGACGAAACCTCATTTTGCCTAATAGTTACTTAGTCATATTTTATATTTTAAAAACACATACGGGATTAACAGTCTAAAGAAGTACCTATTCTGGTATATTTTATTTTTTAAGTTGCATTCAGGCACGAACAAGCCTAAAGTTTGTTTACTTTTTAAAAATAAACAATTTGCCTGCAACACAATTATAAAATCCTGAAAAATAGTTTTTTGGGGGTTTAAGTCCCAAAGAGGGGAATCTTTTGTCCACACATATGATTGCATCGTAAGTAAGTACTTGGTGAATGTACTATCGTGTACATTCATAAATGTAATACATGTACTAGTGTATACATAGGTATATGTAAAATTACTGATTCAATCAGCCTATAACAACGTAATGCTATGTTAAAAGAAAGCGGGAGTGAAAAAGAAATGTATAATAAATGGGTATTGGGTTAAATAGGTATTATTATGATAATGTGTGGTATATGTTTGTATTATGTCGTATAATACCACAATAATTTATGTTATATTACATTGAGCCTTAAAAATAAGTGGTTTTATGTACATTTTATTCACATAAATCTTTATATATATTTTTTTTTTTTGAGTATATATTTAAGATCAATGATTAAATATCTATTAGGCCTTTATCTAAGTTTATGGAAAATTCAATACAATATTTTATATGAGACTGTTTCATAGTAAATTGGAAATATCGAGTTTTGAAAGAAGTTATTATATATTTAATATACCTATAAATAATCCTATGACATCCTATGAATATCTGAGGTTTAACTTGAGGCGTTTTAACAAGATTATATGTTAAATTATGGAGCGGTTTGCGATAGTTTACGATAAATAAAAAGACTAAACTTATCTTAGCGCTCTTTTTGGGTCTTGCTTTATTTTATAACTTACAGAACATTTTTTTAATTTTTGGATAAGAACATAAACTATTAAAAACACGATTTAAAGTGCTGATTTTCAGACTAGTTTCTCACGACTCAAAGGTCAATATTGCCTTTGGATGCCTTCTCGCCGTTCTTTAGATTTTATAGCAAAATTAAAACCATTACAATTAACAAGCTAATAAATAAAACCATGTCTTATTGAGTTATCCTGCGTTACGAACATTATCAATATAGCAAAATGATAATAGAGTGTACTATTTGAGGACTGACCGAATTTTTATTTTTTTTAAAAATGTGTCATTTTTTGAATAATCAAATAAAATTATTCTTAAATAACTACTAATAATATACTAAAATCGCTTTATTTACATATGGGCTTCATTTTAATTTGACGGCGAATAAACGTTACATTCGTATTGTAATATAGTAACATAAATAAAAAGATAGAGGTTTATGGTCCAAAATGTGTGTTTTTTTACGAGGGGGAATTGCATGTTAAGTTTAGAAACGGGGATCAAAAACCTAGTAATATTTTTTCTGTTGCTTTACTGCAATGCACTTTTAATATAGAAATGCTTTCGATTAGGTACTTTAGCCTCGTAAGCTTGGCTGATCCCTTCCTGGTACTTTATCTTAATTAATGGATACGTTTAATGTTTTTTTTTCTTGTTTGTAATTCAACTTTAATCTGTTAATGGATACTTTATCTGTGTAGCATCACTGTAAGAAACTTATCTCTTTAAGAAAATACATTAGTGAATTTATTAGATGTTATTTAAATTTCAAACTTTTATAATAATATTTAAAACTTTGTATTCTATTATACGTGTAATATTGAAGAATAGTCTTTTGTTGAAATTTACTTTTAACTATGTCAAGTAGAATTGATTTTTTTTTAATGTAAGAAGTAAATTAAAAATAATTTGCTTAAGACACGCGTTTATGAGTTTTGTAAAATTAATAAATGAGAATGAAACATACACCGGAATTTAATTATCTGAGCAAGATTCAGCTTTCAGGAATGGGGTCAAATTCAAGATATAAAAGACTTCACAAGCACACAAACCAACATAAAATAAGTGAACTTAAATTTATGCGTGTAATAAATCATTTATTGAAAAGTGAATAATAAATCACCTCTCTTACATTCCATTAGGTCATTAGGTTATGAGGTCAGTACATAAGAAAAGTAAGAGAATTGAAGAATTAGAGAAGTAATGAATTAAGTGAAGTACAAAAGAAGGAGGCCAATCAAAACTCTTATCAGCAATTAATAGGTTTTTTTTCTGAACTTAGCCCCATGTATCTAGAGCTGTTCAATATGTATCCAGGATTCCTGGAATGCTCTAGACTCCATGATTGGGAGGTAGGAAACGGTTCTACGATACCTTCTACATACCCTGCCAATTAGTGGCACATTGCTTCCTCGTGTCCAATTTTATGCGTTTACAGACCATTATTTCCAAATTTATTTAGTTTTTCCTTCAATGTTTTTAAAAATTTTCAAATTTTTTACATGAACTAAAGCAATTATGTAGCAAAATGTCAAGGGTGCAGACGGTTGAAATTAATCTGGGGCTCTCTAAGGGTTACTTTTGTCAAACCTTCCAAATTTTATAAAATCGTATTACTACTTTTCAAGATATTGGTGTAAATAAATGTCTGATTGTGTGCACGTGGAATAGAAACAAATGAGTGCAGAGGGATAAAACTCATATGGGACAAACAATGGGCCTATCAATTGTGACCTACTTTTCGGACCAGTAGTTGATTTTAAGACGTGTTGGATCGGAGAAACTGAGTAACAAACAGCACGGAATCAAAAATGTTCCCTGATGTCTGAAATGGATTTTGGAAGTTTTGGAATTTTTGAAATCGGAGATATAAAAACATTAATTTCTTCAGAACCATCCAATAGCTTTTGTTTCCTTCTTTAAGCTCGGAGGCAAAAACTGGTATTCTCTACGAGAATACTGAAGGAAAACTAGAAGACCAAATGATTGCGGGTCGTAAACAGGATTTGCCTTTAAATAAAGGACTGAAAAAAGTTTTTCTTATTATCCTGAGAGGCAAGAAAACAGCTGATAGTGGCTCTTTCAAGCAAGAAGCGGAGGATATATTATATAGCAACGATCGGCAATGCATAAAGCGCTACAAGCAGGTGTCAAGAAAAATTTGTCCACTTTGTTGACAATATATCGAGTTTAATATAGGTACGTGTTTTAATAAAAATATTGTGATAATGGTAACCAAAATTTGTTGGTTTTCAAATTCTACGAGTGATACTGACAAAAAAAGGGAAACTGGTAATTCATTTACTTTAAATAATTGTTAACTAATTGTTCTCTTAATTAGTTGTTGTCTGTTAAATTGTCTTGTAGTTTTAATCTGAACACAGTGTACGTTTAGATTAATTGACTATTAGCAAAATCCATTTCAACAATTATGGGCGAGTTTTGGTTTGTGCTTAAGTGCTTGCTTTTTTTTAGTGTTAAGTGCTTGAGTTTGCTTGTACTGTTTATACTTTGAAGACATTTAAAAAGGAATCTGAAGTCATTAGAGTTGATTTAGGCTTTATTTTCTTGTAAAAGAACTTCTACTTTCTTCTCTTTCCTTGCTTATTCTGCCGTCTTCGGTTCTTATTCTATTAACTTACTATTGATTAAATTTCTATTATGATTTTTTTTTCTTTGATTTCCTCTTATTTTACGTTTCACCTAACCAAAAAGAGAATTTATGTACAAAATACAAAGAGAAGCCTTATATAACGGCTCTGTCTGTTGGCAAGTATCAATTCATAAACTACTATAGCTAGGAACACGAAATTCGGCACAGTTGGTTCTCGGCATTTGTAGCAACTGGACATATTTTGGAATTTTCACGCTTAATATTTCCAAGATTGTGACCAATATGGCGAGTGACTAAAAAGTTTTTAGTCACTATGACATGTTATACATCAATTTAAAGGTCTTAAAGTGTAGAAAAATAATATGCTCACTATTAACATTTTACACTTAATCGTACAGAAACCGGTGATTATCGCCTCACGTAGTTACGTGAAGCACGCCTTTAAGGCCGGGCCACACCTGTCCGCACCGTGCCCGCACCGTATGACGGCCGTGTGTTGGACAACAATCGGTGGGGAATAAACCTAAGGAAATGATAAAAAGTAAACAAAACTAATCTAAGTGTCGGTGCGGGCACGGTGCGGTGTCGGTGCGGACCATGCCTAACATTTCCTTAGGTTTATTCCTCACCGAGTGTTGTCCAACACACGGCCTACGCACGGCCGTCATACCGTGCGGACAGGTGTGGCCCGGCCTTTACTGGTTTAGTTTCAAAAAATAACTGTAAGAATGGATAACAAAATCTTTAATTAGGCATAACTATGGCCGTGATACGGAGAAATGCAAGAAAGTGAAATTCCAGATCTAAAAATCTTCAAACGATTCTAGTCTTAATCTAAAACGTTTATCGATGTTATCTTAAAATAAATTATACCGAGGGTGTAATATTTCCTTTAACAAGCATAACCGAGGATTTTAAGGAATCGGTTTCAAGGAAACACTGGAAGGGGGATTTCATTTCATTTCATTACCGGGGTAGAATACGGTCGGCTGCACGCTGCCGATGAAATCGGATTGTTTTATCGGATCTTCTGGTATGGAATGGGGAGCCAACTTGTCTGAATTATAGTGGAACCCTGTTGGTTTCGGAGGAGTTATGAACCAAGAGCTTTGGAAGAACGGTAATAAATCTTAAACCTTTACTACATCCATTCCTGACCCAACTACCTAGTAGTTCCCTATCAATAATACTCCTCTTTGCCCATTTCATTTTTTTTTTTCAGTATTGAAGAGATAATGATACAAACATTTTTCAGTAATTTTCTCATCTCGTTAGATCGTACTCGTATGTTGTTTATTTAATTGTTCGGTGTTGTTGAGAGATTCGATTGCTATTTTATGAAATCTTAAATTATATCTAACTAGTGATGCGGCACATAAAGAACAAAAATATATATCAATTGAATATTTTGATATATACAATTATTTGACAATAATTGCAATAATTTTGTTTTATAAGTTACATATTCTTTTCCTTTTCTTCAAGACCTGCATAAATATATAATATTTCATGCTGTATAGAAACCATTTTCTTAGACGTCTGCCAAATTGGCCGTCACTTAAAAATATGATGTGCGAAATTTCGAAACACTATACAGTTGTCTCTAATGCTGAGATGCACCTGTAAGCAGAACGTTTAAATCTGTCAACTTGTATAATACTTATGGTTATAGACAAACAAACTTTAAAAACTCGATTCTCTAAAGTGAAAAACCCACTCATTAAGTTCTAGGTCTTCCAGTGGTGACCGCGTCATGTTCGCTGTGTATTCCGACGGTTCGCCTTACGCCTACTATGCTGCAGGCATCTTCAGGGTTATACATATTGTTCTAAGTCAGTCCACGTTCTCCCTTGTTGAACAACATACTGAAGATGCTTCCAGCATAGGAGGGAAACGTCGTAATACTCATCGAATGTGCCGTGGTCACCACTGAAGACCTAGAACTTAATGATGACATCAACCGCGGAAGCCTTCGCAATAAGATAATCATTTACACTCGTTTAGTAAATTTTTGTTTGGGTAAATTTAAACACGCTAAGAATCTCTATACCTATAAGAAAACAAGTTGGCCAGATTATTTTTTAAAGAAGATCCCGACTCACTGTATGGTTGCCGGACAGGTCTACAGTCCGTCCTAAACGAGAGTTAGTTAGTTAAACGTTGTCAGCGCGGGAAAAACTAGCAAATGGGTTGGTGAGCCAATTAAAGCTCGAGATTTTCCCGGACAAAAGGTCAGGCGCACTAGGCAAAGATAAATGTTTTTTCACTCAGAGAGGTTGGCCAATCTGTGTGTCACTCGATTTCAACGCTGTCAACGCAATAACTCTCGTTTGGGACACACTGTAGGTATTTTCACCGAAATATGCGGTTATCGTATATATGATGTGTAGGGAGACTGACCAACTAAATGATCCTGTCTGACTATTTCTATGCGCTTTCAGCCAAACCTGACGAATATTATTACTGTGTCCGTTACAAATTCGGATTTCCTCTCAGAAAACGAAGTCTTATATGCTAATGGTCAAATATCAAGTGGGCGTTAAAATAAGATGCAAGTTGAAAGTGTATGTGTAGTCTGTAGAACGGACAGTTTAATTTTAATTATAATATAAACCGTTCCTTAAGACGAACCAGGATTTATAGTTGAATTAGATGAGTCCATAGTTCTTCCTTCTTTTGTAGGATGATCTTGCTTTTTTATTAAACTGAATTTACTTAAAGAGTTAATAACCTTTATGATGGCAACTGAACAGCATCTACTGTTGCTAAAAGGTCGTTACGTAGGAGCCAGTATGCGTCTTATATATATATATGTATGTATATATATGGTGTGTGTGTGTGTAAAGTGTGTACAATATATTGAGTATATTACTACTGTATACCTATAATTATATTACGAAGTAATATTCAAAAACTTACGGAATTCGCCATGATGTCATACATTTGTAAGTTCAATGGAGATAATCAAACCTTTGGAACTTCTTAACTGAATACCATCCAAACATTGGCTTTATCTCTGTATACTAAAGTTACACAGTAACCTTGTTTTCTTTGGTTGTGAAAACTTATTTCTGAAACTTGATATAATAAATCATCGTTTACCTCTTGAAAGTTAGTATCTTATAAGCTGTTACTCTTTAATTGACTCTGAAAGCGTTACTTAATTAGCGCTTTGTAAGGAAGACCTTAGTTAGACCTTTGTAAGCAGTTCTTTGTATCGCTTTCAAAGTAGTTATTCGCTTTTCTCTGAAGTGAATGAGCAGTCTGCTTATTGTTTCACATTTCAGTTGGTCTATCTAAATCAACTGTCAGTCATTAGTTACACTTGTAATAAGCCTTCCCGCAAACAAGTTTTTATTGAAAGGTTATCTTTAAACCGCTCTTTAAATCTCTTTATTAATGTTTTAATGCAGGTCTTAATTAGTGTTTTTCTTGTAAACAGCTAACCTGAAACGTATGGGAACTTTTAATTTTATAAATCAACCATTTTACTATTATGTATATTTTTTTATAGCAAGTTTACTTCATTTAAGCATTTAACTACTTTTGTTTCTACTAACAAACAATTAATTTATACAAATACTTAAGTACTCTACTCTATAGGCAAGACAATTTCTTTTAATTATGTTTGGTTCCTTTTTAATGTGTATTTAGTGAATGGACAAAACCACCAGTTCAGATATTGTTGGCTCTATTTCCACTGTTGGTTTTATGATGATGCTTTAGGTCTTCTATCTTGACATCGCAAGTCACGGAAATTTGCGCAACTATTTATCTAAAATATAGTTAAGTATATTGTATATTACAGCGCAGTTACTAATAATATCCATACGAATATGAAGATATTGCTTCCAGATAATAACATAACTATATACTTATACTTCCCTTTTAGTGAATACCCCTAAAATGATTTTGTAGGCGTTAGGGTACGAACACAGTGGAGCCTGGTTGGTAGCAGGGCAGGTCGCATGTTACCTAGCATGTAGCAGGCCACGCACACAGTGGAGCCTGGTTGGTAGCAGGGCAGGTCGCATGTTACCTAGCATGTAGCAGGCCACGCACACAGTGGAGCCTGGTTGGTAGGAATTCTTCAAGCTTGCAACTATGCTTACAGCACCCAACCAGGTAACCAGCTAGGCTCCACTTTGTCCGTCACCATAAAGAAGCACGGGTCATTTTTTCCTGCCTGTAAGCGAGTATGCAAGTAAGCGAAGCTCCACTGTGTTCGTACCCTTAGGTTTCTTTACATAATAGAATTCTTTGGATTAATTTATTAATTTTTTTTTAAATTGAATTCTTTGATTAGTTCCAATTGTAAGGGTTTAAAGAGCAAAATGACTTTTAATTCATTTATTTACAAGGTAACAATATAACTACTGACAACAATTATATTTCCTATGTTCCTTATTAGTGTTATTGTTGGGGTTGGTGTATAAATATACAATATGTTTTCAAATACATTAATTAAACTCATCTAATATCCAATACGCTAAATCAAATAAATAATTATACTAGCTCAAAAAAAAAGTTTGTATTGTAAAAAGTTTTCCAAGACGCGACTCCAGCGATAGACGCTCAACGATAGTCGCTCAGCGACTATAGTTCTTCTAAATTTACATGGTAAGAGCCGCACAGCTAGGAAAATGGTATTATGCAAATGCAAACTCAACAAGAGAAGTTCTCAGCGATAGTCACCCAGCGTTTATCTCTTGAACGACTATCGCTGGAGTCGCTTCTAGGAAAATAATGCTCAATTCCTCTACATTTTACACATTTTGTTTTGTGAGTCATAGGCTTTTATAAAAACACGCTTGGAAATTTCACACATTTTGATTTTTCTTTGAAAAATCAATTTTTTACAAGCAAAGTCGCCAATCAGTGTGTTAGGGTAGGCGACCCAAACATTTAATATCCAAAAAATCAGAGTACTTTTGAAGACATAAGGTGTAAATAAATGTATGGTTATGCACATGTTAAAGAAAAACAAATGGGCGCTAAAGGTTGAAACTTATGTGGGACTGTGGGACCAACAATGGGCTAATTATGACCTACTATCAACATTGCAATAAAATCGGACGAGTAGTAAGATATGTTGGTTCGCAAAAATTAAGTGACAGACAGATACACACGGAACCAAAAATGTTCCCTGATGTGTCATAAACGGATTTCTGTCTTGGAGTTTTTGAAATTTGAGTCGCAAAATATTACATAACGATCGCATAGCTTCTGTCACCTTTGTTAGCTTGGAAGCAAAATCGATATTTAAATATATAAATAAGAAGTATTAAAATTCGTAAATGTGCTATTAATAAAACTCTTTTCGTTATCTGAGGATCACGTCACTTGTGTTCAAAATACAACGGCAGTGCCCTTAATTCTTCCCTTGCTTTATGTTATTATTTTTTTTTTTTTTAAAAAAAGCTCTTTTGAATACATATATTTTGATCCAAAGAACCTGGCGTTCTTTTCACCCTTTTTAATGGTGTCACGTAAAACACATATATGTCTCCTTTTTCTCCTTATTTTGTTTCGTCAGAATACACTTTGAAAAAAGTCCAAAGAAGAGAAAAAAAACCAACATGTAAAAGGGTGTTGAAACATATCTGAATGTTTACAAGTATGAAGCAGAAACAAAAAAACTCTAAAAAAAATATAACTCTTTTACATAACTGATCCCATTTTTTTGTCACAATATTTTCTACCTTTTAAGCTATTTTTTTTATTTTCACCTTTCGCTTTTTGACGTAACTCAGTAAAACAATATATTTCTTTGAACTATTTTATATTTTACTACTATATGAATTAGAAATATTTTATTTGTGTATGTATTTCGGTTTCTTCTATTCAATAGATTGAATTCTTTTAACAGAATGTTTTCCCTATTTTCTTCTTCTTTTTTTCTTTTACATACACACTTTTTTGTATGGGTAAAGAAGAAGTGTAAGAATATATATATNAAAGTTATTGAGCCATCGTCTAGTTTCAGACGTTCACTTAAGCAATAAGATAGAAGGGACCACAAGAGATCTACATTGTATTTCAGTAAATCAAATCTGTCATATCGTATCCAGCATCACCGCGATTTTTTTTTAACTTATAATTTTTGAAGAATGGTGTTGTTTAGTGGCCCTTTAAATTATATTTAAATACATTGAATTATATAAATAATCAATATGTAAATACTATCAAACTCAATATAAATAGACTAAACAAACAATCGGCTTTTAATAGCGCTCTTGGTCACTCCCCCAGCTTTTCTTGTACACTGTAGTATGCCTTTGTTATCAGATATATATTTTTTAAACTATGAAGTTATATCTTTTTGAAGTGGAATATTGTTTCAACAAGGCAGGTAATCTGTTAAAATAGATCACAGCAAAGTTGTAGGAACATTTTTTCTACAGACTTCCCTTTAATGGGTAAAGATAGTGTTCGTTCCTTGTGTTCACTCAATGTTATCCGTGTCTCTATATTTTATACATTTATCGGGATAATTGGCTTTATAAAAGCAGGATTCTTGAATAAACTTCGATTAAAGTGATAGTATTTTATGTTGAATAAAAACAGGTGTGACTGAGTTGTGAGACGAAAGAGGAAATATATTTTCTATTTTACATTTCTGAATAATAAATCCTCTATGTAAGAGTGATGCTAATTTGTCCAAAAGCTATTATAATTATTTTAAGGTAATGGTAATAGGCAAGAAAAATATAGAGAACTCAAAATAATCAGCTTATATATATATATATATATAACATATATATAAATATACACACTCTAAGCTAGGAAATATATAAATAAATATGTTAAAAAAAGGATATAAAGAGAAAAGGTTATATGCAAAAATAGAAAAAAGAGGATTGAGAAAAACGTTGTGGCATACTGGAGGAGGGACTAGCGGATACAGGGAAAGTTTTTTGTAGCCGTCACCGTAGCTAGGAAGGAAAGAGGGGCTCTGGCCCCTGGAATTCGTTATAAGGATTTCTGGCGGTCACAAAAACAAATAACAGGCATTACGACCAGGTTGTCTTTTTCCAAATATGCTCCCTGAATATTTTTATTTCTCCATATTTTCTATGTTTTTGCATTTTTTTGGTTTTTTTATATACCTTTTTTTAGTGTTGTTTTGTATTTATTTTTAGTTTCCTTTTTTTGCAACTCTACGTCATTCTCAATTAAGATTTGAGTTTCAATTAAGTTGTTTTTCCTGAATTGTTAACACCACGTGAAAAAGTTCACGTTTTTTTAAAAAAAAATATGTTAAAACCTTCCAAATTTAGAATATATGTATTTCATATCTTCTTATTTCATTCGTTCTGTACCGGCTTTTTTTCTCGATTTTTATATTTTTGTTTATCTACTAAATTGATCGCATGCATTTTATTATAATTTTGACTAGCTACACTAACAAATTAACATCTTTATATAATAGTTAATTCACGAATGAATATAGGATAAAAGCAGATTTATTTGCTTATTTTGAAAGTATAACATAGGTTTCTGGAGGAAAAGGTAGAGACAGAACATGGGCGTACAGACCATGCACAATGCAAATCCTTGAAGATATTGAGCCAGTGGTGGATTAAATTATTTGTCACATGTGATCTGCCATCAATTAATTGAGGACGGCAAGAGGTCGTGGGTTCGATGCTCTGATTTTATTTATACACTTTACTCGCTTCGGCAGTACATATACATTGTACAGAGGTATGTGTGAAGTGGCTGGAACTCTCTACCATGAGGCTAATAAAAAGGGAACAAAATAATAAGGCCTAATTGCTAGGTTTGAACAAGTGGTTCGTCCTACCCGTCTAGTACTAGTACTAGGACCTTACTACTACTACTACTACTACTCATCTACTATTACTAAAGTAATTATAGATAAGATATTTGTTATTAAAACAATTACGCTCTTTTTATCAAACGGTTATTAATTTTAACTTATGTAGTACACAAAGATCAGTTTTCCTTTTTGTAACGGTGTAAGTATACAAACAGATTATCACAATAACGTATAATAATAAATAAAGCAATCACTAAATATTCATATTAGATTTTTATTAGATAAGCTAAAAATATTTTATGATTTTTACTTCCATGATTTAAGATTATTATTGAATTCTATTATTATTTTTGTTGCGTTGGTAGTTGTAAGAACGGCCGACTTTTTTTTCATAGTTCCAGTTTGACGGCCATATTGATTTTATTACGTGTCTTTTTGTAAACTAATCTATCAATTAATTTATTTCTAAAATTTAAAAAGATTTCAAAAGTAAATAATGTAATAATATAAATATATTTTCTGTAATAATTCAATAGTTTTTAAATTAGTATACTGCAGGTTTTTTCTTTTCAGTGTAAAATATTTTTATCTACGATTGATACGTAATATAAACATTGTACCCCTGTTTAGATTCGTAGAAAGTGATTCTTTACACACCTGTATTAATTGCGCATGCGTGTCTCATAGTTTTGAACATTTCCTCTTTTTTCCACTCTAGTGACGNTAGACGTATTATTGATTTTTCAAATAAATACCCTAACTAAGAAGTATTTGTTTTTTTTTTAAAGGACTCCATTTTCTTTTTCTTGCTTTTATGTCACGGTTAGGTCTGGAGGGATCAGTTACTTTTTACATATTGTAATAATTAAATTCAAGAGAGAGGCATAACACATGCTGAAAATTAACCGCTAAATAACAATAAAAGTCGAATAACTGTTAAGCTATAAATTTAAACGGTCATGAACTATAATCTTATTTATAAGGATACAATTGTTAGTTTTCAGTGACATAATCTATCAATTGTATAACTAACAGTTGTTGTGTGTTCACAACTTCTCTCTAGCTATAAACCTAGCTCACATTATTATTATTATTATAGGTTTGTTCCAACCATACTTCAAACTAGTTTGAAGAATGGTTGGAAATACCTTATATGTGAACAATATTTCTAATTAGTGCGCTCAAGACTCCCTAACATAGTGATTAGTCTAAAGAAAAATTTAGGAAGTTTGTTCTTAAATCTTAGAAGAGCATCATAATAGAGATCTAGCCCCATTCAGGATCCATGAACATAATATTGTCACGGCCATCTAAATTTATAGCTTAACCTATTATGTGTTTAAATTGCACTGTTAATTAAAGGTTAATCAATTTGAGCCTGCATTTTCTTTTTCACTCCTAACTTTTCCTTTATCTAAAATCTCAATGTTAGGGAACGACAATAACATTTACCCCAGATGCTGCACAGTCATTATTAAATTTGTTTGCATTAAATCATTGAAGTAGCTATATCCTCAGGGATTTTTTATACATAGCAACTAAAGTGTGTTCTGTTAAGTCGTTTATCCATCTAAATTTATAGCATAGCATGTATGTGTGTTTACTTGTTCTATTAATTAAAGGATGATCAATTTGAGCTTGTATTTTCTTCAATTCTTCTAACGGCTTTTCCTTTCTGATATCTTAAAGTTATAGGAAAAGACAATAACATTTGGAACAGGGGTGGTGGTACTATAGAACAGCCGAGAACTTTATCGTAAAAAACATAATGGTTACACGTGCAAGAAAAGTATGTCCTATTAAGTCTTATTTAGTTTTAAAATTAAAACAACAAAAATAATTGGACAAAGGTTAACATTAACTTTGTGAAGGAACATTAAGTAGCAGCAGTAGTCTAGTACTTCCTATACTAGACGGGTAGGTCGAACCACTTGTTCGAACCTAGCAATTAGGCCATCTTTAGGCCCATTTAGTTAGCCCCGTGGTGAAGATTTCCAGCTACTTCACACATCATACATTTGTACATTGTACTGCCGAAGCGAGTATGGTGTGGTCATTAGTGAGCTATGCGCAAGCGTGCGTTAAAGAGTGGGGGAAGAGTGCCCTACAGGGGGTGTCCCTCGCCCTGCTCCGTCCGCGATTCATTGATATTCAGAGTATTATAATATAAAATCAATTAATCAACGTATCTTACTATAAAATAAATTATGAATATAGTTAAAAAATGCACATCCAAATTAATTTATTTCAATATATGCGGCAATAATAATAACATTTGCGTGAATAAGTGCGATACTTAATATAAATTAATTTAATTTATTCACTATTGTGAATAAATCTAGATGAAACAAATATTTCCGGTATCTCTTTTCCATTATGTGAATGAACATGGTAATATTATTGTAAAAAGAATTTTCCATTATTTGTTTGAAGTAGTTTATGTGAAAACATATAACTGGGTCAATTTTTCTAAGTGGTTGAAATAATACTATTTGTTCTAGAAGTCTATTAGTTGAATCTTTTCTTATTTTTTATCCTTTGATGTGACTCTAACTTTGATTAAGTTTTTCCATTTATTTGTAAGATTATTAGTATTTGTATTTTTACAACGCTTTAAAAGATTTATTTGAATGTTCTAGTCTCTTTGTATAAAGAAATATGGGTACTTTTTTACTTCAGCATTCCTTTGTATTAATAGTTATTTAGACAAAGGAACATTAACAGAGTAGTATATATTCCATACTCTAAAATACTATTAAGAAAAAATGTACCTTGGGACAAAGGATTACCACTCTTGTATGTATAAATGTGATACTATCTCTTATTCTAATTAACTATTAAGGTAAAGGAATATCAAATATTCTTCAGATTTCGATGAAATATTTAGTCTTACAAGACAAGATAAAACTCAATCTTAAAATAGCGTAATAAAACTGCCCCAGGAGTCTCAATGTCTTGGGTGGACAAACTCACAAACCTTTTAGACCAATGGTTCCCAAAGTGGGGGGCGCGCCCCCCAAAGGAGGCGTGAAGACATGTCAAGGGGGCGTGGGACCTCAAGATAGCTTTGCGGTCCGAACGTCTAATGCGATTATATAAAAATCCAAATATCAAACAAGTTGGAGAACCTCATTGACCAATTCAGCAGATACTTTTCTAACACATGTAATGACAACATTTACAGATTAACAATAGTTCTTTTAGTGTCCTCATAGCTTCTCTGCCCGAAACACTTCAAGAACAATCTTTAAAATAAAAAAAGGTTCCGCTGCTGAATATGATAAAATGGATGTCCGCGATTCATTGATATTCAGAGTATTATAATATAAAATCAATTAATCAACGTATCTTACTATAAAATAAATTATGAATATAGTTAAAAAATGCACATCCAAATTAATTTATTTCAATATATGCGGCAATAATAATAACATTTGCGTGAATAAGTGCGATACTTAATATAAATTAATTTAATTTATTCACTATTGTGAATAAATCTAGATGAAACAAATATTTCCGGTATCTCTTTTCCATAATGTGAATGAACATGGTAATATTATTGTAAAAAGAATTTTCCATTATTTGTTTGAAGTAGTTTATGTGAAAACATATAACTGGGTCAATTTTTCTAAGTGGTTGAAATAATACTATTTGTTCTAGAAGTCTATTAGTTGAATCTTTTCTTATTTTTTATCCTTTGATGTGACTCTAACTTTGATTAAGTTTTTCCATTTATTTGTAAGATTATTAGTATTTGTATTTTTACAACGCTTTAAAAGATTTATTTGAATGTTCTAGTCTCTTTGTATAAAGAAATATGGGTACTTTTTTACTTCAGCATTCCTTTGTATTAATAGTTATTTAGACAAAGGAACATTAACAGAGTAGTATATATTCCATACTCTAAAATACTATTAAGAAAAAATGTACCTTGGGACAAAGGATTACCACTCTTGTATGTATAAATGTGATACTATCTCTTATTCTAATTAACTATTAAGGTAAAGGAATATCAAATATTCTTCAGATTTCGATGAAATATTTAGTCTTACAAGACAAGATAAAACTCAATCTTAAAATAGCGTAATAAAACTGCCCCAGGAGTCTCAATGTCTTGGGTGGACAAACTCACAAACCTTTTAGACCAATGGTTCCCAAAGTGGGGGGCGCGCCCCCCAAAGGAGGCGTGAAGACATGTCAAGGGGGCGTGGGACCTCAAGATAGCTTTGCGGTCCGAACGTCTAATGCGATNTATGTATGTATGTATGTATGTGTAACTCCAGACGATATCTCCCCTTAGGATGCACTTAAAAAATTTAAAGTACCAGTGCAAAAACATTGCTACAAATATCAGGGTCATCCTCCTGAACACCCGCTAACAAATCTTCAAACATATTTTCAAAGTGTGTTTTTTTACACAAAAACCGGGATCGATCACTCACACAACCAAAATGCATAAATATAAATGATTTATAATAAAAGCTTTATTTCAATGGTCTACTTTTATTAATCTTTTTTTCATTAATTAAATCACGATATATATTATAGTTAATCTCAAAAGAAAAATTTGCTTTTATTAGCTCTCAAAAGAAGAAAATGTGGTAAAAGTTAAAACCAAATTATGTAGCTATACGAAATATTTTCTACCATTTAGAAAGAAACCAAATTTCACGTACAACTAAACATGGTTTTATGAAAGATATTTCCGTTGGCACAGTGTTCCCTTGTCTTTTATTCTTCCTCTTTAGTGGGTAAGTTGGCACAGTTCTTGCCTCGACTCTATAAATCTCAACAAATAAGATATTGAGTTATTTATCGCTTCTTTTCCCCACTATCTTTTGCCTTGTGTCCGTGTATTTTTTCATATAGCTTATAGAAAAAAGGAGAAAAACTCGACCACAAAAATTGCTTAGTTAGTATCTTCTTTTTTTCTTTATTGCCTCTCCTCTGCCCTTTTGTTTTGCTCCCTTTTCGAAGTCCTACGTTAAAAATACGTAGTAGTAGCAAAAAAAGGCTGTAAATCTTTTTTTCGGTAGGGTTTTTGAAGTAAAAAGTGCTAGACGGAAGTAAAAGGATCTCTTGGATATAGTTTGATAAAAGGAGAGAGAAAGAGAAAAGATGTAGAAAAGCAGTGATTATGTTACGGAGCCAAAAGGAAAAGCAATTAGAGAAGCTTAGTTTCATATTCTGCCTGTGATAAATCATAAGTTGCCGCTGTTTTTCAAAAAAGAAGGCAAGGGGGATGGGACTCAGTGATATATCTGGGGGTAAGGAGGGATGATGAGCTCCCATTAGGCGCAGGGATCCGAAAAGGGAGCGAAAGGGTTCCGAGCTCTGTACTTTTCATCTTACGAGTCCCTTCACCCCCCTCCTCCAAAGTGATAAAGGGAGAGAATTTCAAAATATACTTCATTAAGGCGAGAAAATCGTTGCCTTAAACTCCTTACTTCTGTCACATCAAGTGTAAAAACTCCACTTTTTTCCTCTCCTCTTTTTACTTCCTCTCGCTTTTACATTAACGCTTACGTCCATTTTTTTTATTTTGGAAATCTAAAACCTTGAAGGAGGTGCCGAAGTACAACCGAGTCATTAAAATAATAAGATGTACTAAATTATATCGTTTCCACTTCGTTTCTCTTCTGTTTCACAATAAAATCCCCGCGGTTTTTTCCATTTTTGTGGATAATTATTATTTAAGTGAATATAAAAAAAGCTGAAACCATTAATAGTAGTAAAAAAGTTTTTTAAAAAATGGTTTTAATGGAGTTAGATCATCTTAAGAAAGTGAAGCAATAGAATCATTCACAAAAAGAAACAAGAGAACTAAGTAAAATAATTATAGAAACTGTTATCAAAAATAATTATTTACTCTTCATTTAGCGAATTTTCGAAGAAAATTAAGCTTCAAAATTTATTTCAATGTCTTGGGTGGACAAACTCACAAACCTTTTAGACTATTGGACAGACTATTGTTTAGAACCGAGGGGGGTGCTAAAGTAAAAAGGTGCCATAATGTACAATAATAATAATGGAAACAAATTCCTCCAACCTAGAAAAAAATGTCGATACCAAGGAAGACATTGGAATGTTAATAAAGTAGATTGGACAATTTATAGTGATATGGAAACACTAACACAAAACAGACTAGAACACTTTACACTGCTAACATACTATGACTTTATATGCATGATATAAACAAAGCAACTAATAATTTAATCCCCGAAATAATAAAAACTCGGGTAGGGTAATATTTAAAAAGTTTGCTGACTCAGAAAACTGGGTTCAAGATGGCGCAAAATGTTGATTTTCCGGGCGGCACAATTAGAAGTAAGGACTGATTTTTCTGCCAAGTTACAACTCTCTAGGTTAATTACCCTGGGCGCCCTAGAATATAGCTCTTGTATACCCCCCCCCCCCNCAAGTTTAATGTCAAATCCAAGGTCACCATTGAATAGCTAAGGAAAAATCCTGAAACTTTTGTATTTAACTTTTTCCAAAAAAAAAAAAATGCATTTCTGACGAGTTATTCAGGGGTTTCCATACTTTTGTGCCACCCTGTATATTAAAAGCATGAAAGTATGTATAAAGGTAACAGTAAATTTGATTTCATTCAAATGATAAAACAAGCGTCTACATTTTCGTAGTTAAGTTACGGCTTTTATAGTTTGCTGAGAAATACTTTGTTTTTATTGATATAAGTAGTCGTAGAATAAGTATCATGCATATCTTAAAAATACACTTTAATTACGAAAAACCGTTTCGATTTGAGCTCTTTAGAACAAATTTGTGCCCTTGAAAATAAAATTAAAAACAGGGTAAAATTATATTCTAAGTAATTGTAAATATTTATAAAGTCAGTGGGGATCGAACCCTAGATGTTTGGACTTAAAAGTTTTCAAAGAAATTACCATAAACACTCGGACCAATTGGTTTAATATCTTAAGCACAGTTTCTGTGAAAACCGAGAACGTTAACATTTTGTACAACTTTGCCCCGTTTTCTTAATTATCTACCCCTTTAACGTCGTTAGTTTATAATTAATAAGAAAGAGCACGTTACCTAAGGACCTACGTCTAGTCTCGCACTAACACCTTGAAACATGTTAAGCACTATTTTAGTTGTTAATCTGTTAACAATTAACTGTAGTTAACTGAAGAATATCATTAAGCTAGAATTTACTGTAGTACCTCTTTAATATATTCCACAACTAAAAGTTATTGAGCCATCGTCTAGTTTCAGACGTTCACTTAAGCAATAAGATAGAAGGGACCACAAGAGATCTACATTGTATTTCAGTAAATCAAATCTGTCATATCGTATCCAGCATCACCGCGATTTTTTTTTAACTTATAATTTTTGAAGAATGGTGTTGTTTAGTGGCCCTTTAAATTATATTTAAATACATTGAATTATATAAATAATCAATATGTAAATACTATCAAACTCAATATAAATAGACTAAACAAACAATCGGCTTTTAATAGCGCTCTTGGTCACTCCCCCAGCTTTTCTTGTACACTGTAGTATGCCTTTGTTATCAGATATATATTTTTTAAACTATGAAGTTATATCTTTTTGAAGTGGAATATTGTTTCAACAAGGCAGGTAATCTGTTAAAATAGATCACAGCAAAGTTGTAGGAACATTTTTTCTACAGACTTCCCTTTAATGGGTAAAGATAGTGTTCGTTCCTTGTGTTCACTCAATGTTATCCGTGTCTCTATATTTTATACATTTATCGGGATAATTGGCTTTAAAAATTAGGGTTTCTCA
>KZ651537.1:58428-69249 GCA_001010745.2 Gerris buenoi
TTTGAGGCAGTCTATATATAGGTTTTTATCTTTAATAGGGGTATGCGGTAGAATGCTGTTCCAATTGGATCTAATAATTTGATAAAAGAGATCTAGAGGTACATTAGTAAATAGTGAGCTAACGTCTATTGATATCATACTTTCATCTGGGTTAATGTTTAATTCGTTGAGTTTGTCTTTTAGTTGAAGGGAGTTTGCTATATCGTATTGGTTATTCCTATTAAGATGGTCTAAAGATGGATTTATGAATTTTGCTAGCTTTTCTAAGGGGGAATTAATTTGGCTGATAATTGGTCTCAATGGGATGTTATCTTTATGAGTCTTGGGAAGGCCATAAATTCTTGGACAAAAAGTGTTATTATTATTTAAAGCTGCTCGTTTGTGTTTGTCAATATATTTATTGTTGTATAATTTGTTAATAATTCCTTTATATTCTTTTTTGATTTTCTCCGATGGGTCACTTCTCAGACGTCTGTACGTTGTTTTATCGTCCAGCAACTGCATCATTTTATCCTCGTATGATTTGAGGTCTAATATAACAGTGGTGTTGGATTTATCGGATTTAGTAATTCTTATATTAGGGTTTTCTAGTAAAAAGCGTTTAGTCTGGGCAATATCTAACATGATTTGTTTTTCCAGACTCCCTTTCTGGAACTTACTATTTTGTTTATTTTGAAATTCAATGATTTTATTGATAACATGACTCCTTAGCGCGCTTACATGATTTTCTGATGTATTAAGATTAAGAAGTAATAATTCAACGTCCACTATAAAGTCATTTATATGTTGTTTATTGTGTCCTGGAATACTGAAATTTGGGCCTAAACTGAGTAAATTCATCATGCCTATGGGGATGTTGGTATTAGTGAGGTTTTGAACCCACCCTTTAAGGTGTAATTCTGAATATTGTTTCAAATTAAGGTCAAAATATTGATATTTATTGTTAATAGGGTCTCTTTTTTAAATTTATCATTATGTTTCTGCTTAAGAAGATCTATGTATTTGTACTTAAATTCTTCAATAATGCTTTCTAATTCAATTATCTTAGGAAAATTTTGTACATTTAATTGATTCCAAAGTTTTTTATAAGAGTTGATATTTTGTGTCTCTTTCCAGTGAACTAATTTTATTTCTGTTTTTAATAGAGAATTGAGCATATTGTTGAAAAATTTGGGGGAGTGCTTGTTAATAAATTCATTGTTAAAAAGGGACTTAATATTTTTAATACTATTAGTTAAATGGGCAGGGAAAAAATTATTGACATGGTAATATAAATAGTTTTTCCTTGCTATAAGCTTACATTGTTTAACCATCAAGTGTTTAATGTTCCATAACATACTAATATTAGTATTGCTATCGAATAATGATTTAATATTATCATCTAGGAGTAGTAACAGTTCATTCTCGGTGTATGTTGGTGTGTTACGACGTCCTTCCATCCTGGAGCAGATTTAAAGTTGGAAGGTATCAATCTAAGTTCTCAAACTGGTTATTTGGATCGTCCAGTCGTAATTTACATTCAATCTAATGAGGTACCCTTTATATTATGAGTTGTAGAGTAGATCCTTTTAGGGTAATAATAAAAACGTCAAACTTATCTACGGCAACGTTTCGGCAATCCTGCCATTCTCAAGCCTGAAATATAGTTTATTCGGATATAAAAAATCGTTACATTACCAACAATACATCAAGAACTAAACTGCAAGTGTAAACTCATACCTAGATATCAGTGTTGTGAGGATCGTTAAGGTGGTAATATATTTAAAAATTCATTTATTAAATATTTACTGGTGCAGCGCGCGTATGCCGTATTGAAAAGGGCATAATACCTAGGATGAACCCCGCGCGGAGCGCGGGGTGAAGGCTAGTTTGATATATACGTATAGTGTTTAAATCATGTAGGTTGTTAAAAAATAATTATAAGTTGTCATTGCTATTATTATTATAATTTTTGTTATTAAATCATTCTTTATATTCTTAAGTTGGAACAATGGAGTGCGGTAAAGTAAAATGAGTGTGGTAAAGTAAAACGAATGCGGTAAAGTAGTAAGTGCAGGAATCTGCTGTTTTGCGTACTATTTTCAGCGCGATAACAACCACTTTATCGGTCAACTGTAAGAAAAATAAATGTTCATCTATATAATTAGGACTTTTATTTCCCATCTGACTTCTACCATAATAAATGGTAATTATTCGTGTTACTACTAAAATATTAATTCAATTTATTTCTTATTTTCTGTACTTACTATTATAAGTGGGAGAGGTAATTAAAATGAATTAGCCATTAATAATATCCCTGTAAACTGTCACTGTAATAAATCCTGCTTGTTTAATAGCCGTGTTATGTACTTTCAAATCCCAAAGCTTTATCGAGGCCGAAAAGTTATTATTTACAGTGAGCTCGGTATTGTGCCATTAACTTCTCTATTCTAACTACCTACGTTGCCGTTTTAATTTGCCTACCTTCAACATGCAGTCGGTTCTTTTACGGCCTTTTCATTACTTCTTCTATTGAATTAATAATTACATATTATGCCACACATTGTGTTTTTTATTAAAACAAGTTAATAACTTTTTTCTATATTCTAGAGTCTTGAATTATATTTCTCTTGTTATAAACTCATCATTATAGAATGACTTGTAGTGTACCACTTGATACCTACATATTAATAATGTAATACCTGAGCACAATGAATAATATTAGAGACCTAAATCAATATGGAGGTAGTTTCTGCTATAAGGTAATACTAACAATACCATTTTTATTACGAAAGGGCTCCAAAGATTTTAGGAATTTCTAAACCAAGATTTCTGTTTTTTATTTTTATTTTAAATAAAATAAAATAATTACCCTTCTATTGGATGTCGTTAAAAAAGGGTTTGCAGTTTGCATAGATGTTAGGTTGTCAAAACTTAACTAAAGGCGAGGATTTTACCATACTAAGCGTTGACTAGTCTGTTCATTGACGTTTGTTGTTTTACAATTAGTTATTTGACCTGCGAACAAATATTAATAGTACATTACGCGTCTAGTGTGGAAAGTATTGTATTTTGCATGCGAGTGTGGAGTAAAACCACACGAGCAAAGCAAAATGCAGTTTTTGTGCAGTTTTTGTTATGCAGTTTTTGTTTGAGTTGCGTACCGTACTTTATCAACGATTGTGGATTATAATAATAAATACAGAAAAAAAAATAATCAACTTCCTGCATATTAGTAGGAGTCTCTTTTGATTAACAAGACATTAATTCATCAGTTGTATTTTGTGTCGGAAGGCTTATAATTCTCATAATTTTTGTCATAATCACTTAAATCACTTATTTTTGTTTCACTAAAAACTTGATATAAAAAGTTACTTTAATTAAATAAACAATCAGCAAATTAGTTTTATCAACGATTGATACGAAATATAAACATTCTATCTCTGTTTAGATGCGTAGAAAGTGATTCTTTACGTACTTGTATTTATTGCACCATACGCGTCTCATAATTCTGAAGAATTCCTCTTTTTTATCGCCCTAGGGTGGTAAAGAAGAATTCTTCACCTTTACGCACGATTAGAGTGTTTGTTTACATTTAAAAAAACTAATTTGCTGTGTGTTTAATTAAAGTAACTGTTTATATCGAGATTTTAAATAATTCAAATTACATAATTTTTTGGTAGTAAGAAAACTACCAAAAACTTAAAAAAAAAATCGAGATTTTAGTGAAAAACAATATGTGATTGTGATAATGACGAAAATGAGAAGAATAAATACGCCTCCCTAAATAATTAATTCGGCACAAAATACAACTAATGAATAATGTTATCTTTATCTAAAGAGAAATACGAACTTACATACAGGAAATGATTTTTTTTCTATTTATTATTAAAATCCAACAATCGTAGATAAAGTAAGGTACGCAACTCGTGCGAAAACAGCATTTTGCATTGCTCATGTGGTTTTACTACCCTCGCTGTCGCTAAAGATGCAAACTCCACACCCGCATGCAAAATGATACTTTCCTCAATAGACGCGTAATACTATTGTTAAATGTAAACAACTCGCTAATCGTGCGTTAAGGTGAAGAATTACTCTTTTTTCCGCCCTAGTTCGGAAAAAAGAGGAACTCAGGTATTTTTTAAATTGAAACATATTATTTAATCCACTTACTTGTTACTACGGTAAAAAAAAAAAATAATAATAATAATAAAAAAAAAATTAAAAAAATAAATAATAATAATAATAATTTAATTTTCTTCGATAAATTCAAAACATTTTATTTTAATTCCTTTTGTATATTAATTTTTGTACGAAAAATGCTATCCTATACAAATTGGTGTTCTATATGCATAACCATTATAGAGGTTTTTGGGGTAGAATAAAAAAAAAAAAAAAACTATTATACTTTGTAGTAAGCATGAGTAATATATTATGGTAACGTGGTTGGGTTTATTACACTAGTGCGACAGTTACTACTAGTGCTAGCACTGAATCCTTACTACAATTCTGGTGACAGATGGATCTAAAGGCAATGTGCCTTGCATGTGCGGATTGGACTCCATGTAAGTGTGGTTCGCTCTTTCAGGCAAAAACATCATATCGATTACACTAAGGATTTACGACGTTGGAAATACATAAAAGCGTAGAAGCACTCTCGTGGGGGCGAGAGGGCATTGCGACCTATATTGGAAACCTTGCTACCGATCCAACCACTCCATGGGCCTCCTTTTTTCCATAATCTTTTATCCAGCCAATGGCTTATTGACTCACATCTTCTCGTATTCCTAAAGTAAGAAAGGAAAAAAATATAATAAAAATAGTTTTTTGAAGAAATGAATAAAAGAAAGAAGACGTAATAAAAGTTGTAGGTTCTTGTATGCATATAGTGTATATATGTGTGTGTTTGAGTACATGTATAGAAGGCATGTGTGTAAAGTAATGAATAGTTTTTAAAGCATCTTGAAATAACTGAAAGAACTGCATTAAGGGGTAACATAGTAAAAATAGAAACAGTTTTGCTAAAAGCATCTTATTATTCGTTTCACCAAAAAAAAAAAAAATTATTTTACTATACAAAATTATATATTTTATCCATATAATTTTGTACATTTTTTAATATAATTTTTAATAAAATTACACAAATTTTATTTTAAAAAAAGTTCTGTGATGATTTACATGTTTTGAGGTCCTCGAATTCCAAAAAAGGTTTTTTTTAAATTTCTTTCGATCATTGTCTTTAGTCTGATGTCTATCATATGCCGTCTTTTCTGGCACATTAAGCCTAAACTATAGGACCGATTTTGAATAAATTTGTCATACATGTTCAGGATAATTATACTCCAATGAAAAAAAAATAAAAATAAATAAATGATTGTGCCAAGGTTTGAGCTATGGCAGATGATTTTCTCGTGTGAAGTTGTCTTACGAATTGGAATGGCCGTCTTACGGGTCAGATAATTCAACGATCTTAAAATCTTTCTCTACCTGAGAGTAAAGCGTTAAATAACAACAATTTTTACTCCTGAGGTCTAGGATTAGAATGCTACATATGCAAAAAGTTGATAATAACAATGGACCGTGCTTACGACCAACATACGTTCTGCCTCATGTATGTTTTTTTTGTAAAATATACTGTGTTTCTCTCTCTTTTGGTCTGTAAATTTCAATGTCAAAACAGTCTTCATTTGGAATATGAGAATCATTTATGCTACTTGTATTAGCTCATTTGGGCTTAATGGCCGAGATCGTGGTCTCAGAGGGTGTCTACCTACTCTCTGTTCTTCTGCATAAACCCAATCAATTCTAGCATCCTTATCGTTCTTCATGCTATTTATTGCCCATTCTACTTCTTCATTCGTTACATTGAGAACTTCCCCTTTTTGTTACATTTTCTATCTGCAGATCATGGTTCTGATATCTATTATTTCCTTTTTGACCTTCATATAATGTCCAATACTATTTTACTATTACATTTATAATATTGTTCATTTCTCTTCTCATATTTCTACCTTTTCTGTCTTTCCAAAAGCTTCTAATAGCCTGTGAAAGGAATTTATTTTACATCTTCCGGCTTCCAGTAATTCTTTTTTATTTTTTTCCAGATTCCAATGATTTAATTTATCTCTTATTACCAGAGACCTTTAAAATGTAGCATTTATTTTTACGAAATGTGGCACTATAAAGTGTGGCAATATGGCACTTTATATGGAGTTTCTGTAAATTTATAATCTTAAAATTTCGTCTGCGGTCGGAAAGAACCATTTTGAAATGTGAAAACGTTGTCTCAACGTCGCACCACACTTCTGGAACATGTTTTACGGCAGTGACATCAGCTGGAGTTAGATTTTCTATTTCGTCTCTTCACTACGCCCCTTCCAGAATTCGGGTAACATTCTACATAGAGGGATTACTGTGGAGAACAGCATCAATTTTATTCTATTTTTTTACCAATCGGACCCGGTAACCCTTACTCCTCTTTTTAAGTCCCTCTAGGAGTGCTACAGCTTTCGTTAGCTCTTAACCGCGAGTCTCAAGTTTTTCAATAATATTTGGAAAAACCCCGAAATTAGCTTTAATAAATTCCTGTATTGGCTGTTGTTAAGGGCACTCTTTGCTTTTGGGGTAGCCAAATTTACCGTTTCTTCGAGCCCTCTATGACCTTAATGTAATATTCTAATGCACGTGTTGTGCATTCATTTGGGTAACGAAGCCATTTTAATCCGATAATAAGGGCAGCACTCTATGAATCGTCAGTGCTAGCTTTGAACGGGATTAAGTCCAAAAACAAGAAAACAAGCCTGCTTAGGGTACTAACCAGTAGGGACTGGTAAACCCCCCTGTCCTTGCAGAAGCTTATAGGACAGGCGGTCTACTTGCACCTTTAGACAGTGAATGTCTTCTAATCCTTAAAAGGTTTTGGTACCTAAATAATATGTTTGAATAGAAGAACCATATAAAGTATGCTCCTTAGTGGAAATTTCTAACAAAAAAGTAGAATATTTATGGGAAAATATGCAATACCATGCACTTATGCTGGAAATATGCAATAATGCCCGATATATGCAAAATATACTTTTTTAAATTTGGACAAATGTGGCAAAAAGTGTGGCATTTTACCAAAAATTAGCAAAATGTGGCTTTTTACCGAAAAATGGGCAAAATGTGACATTTTAGTATAGCGCTATGGCAAAAAGGCATTTGAAGGTCTCTGCTTATTACACTTACTTCTTAATGCTTGCTTAATCCTATTTCTGTGGATTTTATTTTTTTCTCAGCATTTTCATTATATATTTTGGCATCCCTTTCTTTTCATTTGTATTTCTCTTGTCATAATATCATTAGAAATTTTAAAGGCCCCCACACACGACAGAGCCAAATCCACGAGGCCGCATCCAGGCGAGCCATTCTGCCCTAGCTCCAAAACAGGGGGTCACACACGACGGTGCCCGAGCCCGAGCCACCTTACCAGGCCTGTAGTGTAGTTGTAGTTCCTACTTCCTACTAAGTTTCTCTTTCCTTAACGACTGTATTGCACTATTTCATAGTGTTTTCAAAATTAATTTACGGCTATGATTGAAAAAGAATTACTTATTTTAACTGGCCTTGCCGTTTGTATTTATATATACACAAAAAAGATATAAATATAAATCTTTTAAGACTCTTAAAACAGAAACAGTTGACTTTATGCATTACCTCTCTTCTCTGTGCATTTTGTTGACGGATTTATTATTTCAGGATTAAAAAAAATGGTCATGTGGAATTTAATTGAAAAATAAAATATTTTCTAAACATTTTAGCGAATAATGAAGAAAAAACATACAACATAATATTATATACATACATATATTATTAAATTATATTATAATGTATATAATATTACGTTTAAAATATTTCAATAACGCCTTTATAGCACAAAGGCGTTATTGAGAGCTCTCCCCTTCATTTGTACCTTCTTTTTTATTTATTATTATTTTTTAATGCACTATCATTATTGTAAGGTGGAAATGCTAAGATATTATTATATTCAATTCTATGTATTATTTATCGAAAAATCATCGTTTTACTAATTTAAATTTGCTTAATGAACTCTCGCCGAGACTATGTGATAGCGAAATTCTTGAGAATGGACGAAACTACAAAAACTATAACTATATAACTAAATAAAAGGACTCCAAAACTTGTAGTTCAGTGCCCCATCCCCATCATAACATCTTCCAATAGAGATACTTTTAAACAGACAGGGTAAAGTCGGTATATCTCAATTTCTGTGTAGATATTTCTTCCACTCATATTAAATAAATAATAAATATAAATAGCTGCATATATATTATAATAAAGACATTAGAGAATTAGAGTATAGATAGATGAAATAATATAAAATGGTTTTAAATGATAATCAAGGATTATAAAAGGAATAAAAATAATTAAAAGTACCTAATAAAAAATCGAATAAATAATTTAAGGTAATATTATATAATTAAAGGTTAGGCAAAAGAAACGACAAACGGGGAAATTAAAAAAGAAGTAAAATAAAAGGGGTATAAATTATAACGATAGCAAAGAAAACAACGAAGGAAAGGGAACAAAAAAGGGTTGGTAAATAAAAAGGTGACTAAACGAGATTGATGCCTCAACTTCAACCTCTGATAAGTTAATGACTGGTCAGAAATTCTACACACACCGCGAGAACGGTAGCTCCGCCCCCTTATTTGGCGCGGGGTACGCCCCCCGATTGCCCACTCACGGGAAGGCCGAGCCACGGCTGCAAGCCACGCCGCGGTGGATTTTGGACTTGCCGAAAATCCAACCTAGCTAGCCGAGCCTCGCTGGCTCATCCGAGCTTCCCCACACACGGTGATTTTTGGAGCGGCGCGGGGCCGTTCGGCCTGGTGGACCTGTCGTGTGTGGGGGCCTTAATAGTTTCAACCAGAGATCATAGAATCCTTAAACGGAAAGATTTCCAACTCCCCTCTTTATCTACCTGTGTTAGACTACTAGTGCTCCACGGGAAGATGCGGTTGATATTGTAACTAAATCTTTTACACCATTCAAAAGATTTCGAGCTTCGCTTTTTAGGCGATCGCACATCTCATTCGACCACCGAGGCTGTTATTTTTAAAGAATTGTTTATTTACAATATAGTATAAATGTCAAAAGATCATAAGTAGTTTACAATTTTAACCACCATCTTCCCGTGGAGCGCTAGTGCTCTTACACCTCTAGACTACTGGAGTTGGATACCCCTGGTTTCAACTAAATTTTTTTTGACATTTCATTATGTCTTCAGTAAATTTGATGTTTCGACACTCCTTTTTGACATATTTGACACTCCTCACTCAATTGTTGAACCAAAATCCGAATTCAGTTCCGATTTACCACTTTGTTTATTAACTTTGGCGTTAACATCTTCTGCAATATATGCGCATACCTTGATAGATCCTCGTTGACAGTAGCTTGAATTATACTATATAAATACTCTATCCGACTCGTATTCTTGAGTTGCAGAGGCATACACTTGTACTATTTGGATCCAACCGCTGTCCTGTTCTCGGCTATGCTCCCAGATGACTTTAGATATTATATGTGCACATAAATTTAAAATCATGTTGTTTTTCGCTTTTCGCTGCCCCAAAAAGGTTTAATGCTACTACCTACCTATGGGTACCTATGCTACCCGCAAGTCCTTCTCCGATCACATAAAACTCAGCAGCATTTTCTGATCTTATTTTTACTGATTTTCCTATGACCAATCAACACATCAGTTCAATCAAGTGTTTCTCGCTCTGATTGGTATTAAAGCCTCATTATATAAATTAATATAAAATTGGACTATTACATTTGAATTTATTATTTCAACCATTTTGTTTTTTAATTTTCCTTTTATTAATAAAGTCTTCGGAGCAAATTAAAACAGTGAAATAGTTTTTCTTGCTCTATAAAATTTTGCTATATAAAATTTAACCATTCTGATTTTATTATTTTTCAATAAATTATCTCTATCATCTTTACAAACGAGATAAATTTATTGTGTAAAGATGATCGGCGTATCAATCTAATTCCTTGATAGGTTTCATCAATTATGCAAATGTAAATCAGTTAATTAAATAATCAAATATAAATGTTCTCCTTGATCAAAGCCAACCTCAATCAACTAACTTTGATGCAGCGCGTCAATTTTATCTCAGCCTTAGATTAAATTTCCAATTAGTTATCTAAAATTAATTTAAGATAGTTTTCGTAAATAATTACTTTGATTTTACGGAAAGCCTCTCCACAAAATGTAGAGTTAAGCGGTCTACACACATGGCAACTTGGTTCGACAAGTTCCTATGTGTGTAGACCGCTTTAGTTGTTTTTAATTATTCTATTAATTGGAAACCTATCCTATCTGTATAATTTGAATAATTATTTTATAATTTAATTATAGTTAAATTAAATGACATGTTCATGTTTAGGCTGTGCTACATAACTTGAAAAGCGTTACTAAAAAACGTTACCCAGTGTATTGGAGTTAAAAAGATATAGGATGTGTGCAAAGTTTGTCTCCAGCTCCAGCTGTTAGGGTAGGGCCTCCCTCTACCGCATTTCCTAGGGCCGAGGAAAGTCTAAAAGATTTAGACGTTATCAGGCAGTTAGGACAGTATAGGAGGTGTGCTATCAACTCTCTGCCCTCTTTCAGCATACCCCTACCGCCAAGGACTAATACAATACACACTAATGTTATTAATACATAACTACTATATATTATACTACTATTATTATTAATACATATTTCATATTGCCAATTATTAATATAATTTTTTTGAATATGATAAATAATAAGCACTTAGAGTTTCAGTC
>KZ651537.1:81713-108510 GCA_001010745.2 Gerris buenoi
TGAAGTACACATTTAAAAAAAAAAAAACGTTATTAATAACATTGAAGTTATGATTCCCCTCTTTATTTTTTCTGCTCTTTACTTTTTTCAAGTAATATTTTTATATCTAAATCTAATTTCATATTTTATTTTATATTATGTTATAAGAATAATTATTTATTATCCAAAGCGTTATATATTTCTATAATCTCATGCAATTATTACAAATGAACTGAATAATAAACAATAAGTCGAATTAATATGATGAGAGATAAAGAAAGTTTAATAAAGGAAATAACCCAAGGATAAGTGATATTAATTTGTTTTTCAATAAATTTTAATATTATTTGTTTCATTCTCTTGAAGACAGAGTGTAATTAAAAAATAAGACGTAGCATTTTATATACTTTTTTGTTTCTTTTTTGAAATGCATTGGTATAGAACTACAGTATATGGGGCGGCTCCTCTAGATATCGCAAGAAAGTCCTATCGATTGTTTTAATAGCATTATATATCGATATAACCAAATAATGCATTATTTGAGAAATTTTACATGTTTTTTTTAAAAATGTCTTTGAATTAAATTGTTTTAAACTTAATTTTATTTGTCTTAGTATTTTGAATCGCTTTTTGAAGTAAAAAAGAGCTTAACGGACAAGATTATATCGGTATATAGTCTAGAAAGAAGTCGATAGTTAAATAGCGTGTTATTACAATACATGGGGTCCCCCCCCCCGTGTATTGTAGTTCAGCCAATGCAGTTTAACGAAAATATCATATAAAATAGAAATAATGCTATCCTTTGAATAAACTTAAGAAAATGATTTATTTATAGCGCTTAAATTTTATTTAAGGCACTTCTTTAGATTTTTACTTCCCTACTTCCCTGTTTTTTTTTTTTGTTTTTTTTTTAATAAAAATGCATTTAAATCTAAATAACTATTAAGACAAAGGGATGTTTAGTCCAATGTACTTTGGGGCAAAGGAATATCACACTTCTGTTTTTATAAGGGGAGTAACAGTCTAAAGAAGTACATTCCCTCCACTTAGTCTATTCAGAAAAGTTAGGGGGCAAGGCCAAGCCCAATATTTGATACTTTCTGATTGACTTGACCAAAACAAGGAACCAAAAACCTCTCTTACTGCGATTTTTAGTATGAAAAATTTCTCCCTCCTCTAAAAACCAAAAATCAAATTTCTTCTTTAGGACAATGGATTTAGTCCAATGTTGCTACTTCTATAAGTTTATATTTATGATTTTTTTTAGTATAATTTTTATGATGATGATTACATTCTTACGAAGAACAATATTTTTTAATTAAAATTTCGATGGTAGGGAAACCAAACAAATAAAATCCTGACAAATTATTAAGTATAACTTATAAAAATGAGAGATATTAAGCACCAAAGTGAGTTGAAATTACTTAAATTGTGTTTCCCTCAACACAATTTATAAGGTTTCTCTAATCGATTTTATTATTCAAAATAATAATAGAATTTTAGGGTTTTTTAACTTAAAGGCTTAATAAACCTACTTATATTTCCCATTTATACTTGAAAATTTAATTGTATATTTTGTCTCCGGGTGTCTATACACCCCCGGAATGGCGCTAAAAGTCGGTACCTTGTATCCAAAAAGGTTCCACAGTCGTAGGCCTTCTTTACCCAAATAGCTTTTTACGTAGTACATTCTCTGAAGACAAAATTTAAACTATAAGCGAAACGTCGAACTCTTACATGTTTAATAAAAATAAAACTTTCTAAAAATATATTTTGCCTCATTGATTATTAATAATAGTTATTACATCTTATAGAAACTGTATAGTTTTAAGTTAACTAAATAGTTAACTATTTATTAAAGTTATATATGATTACATATTTTAAGATTATTTCTTTATTGGTATTTTGTTCATTTAGTCGACTTCAATTTTTCTGAATGATCCCTGTGCACCAAATGCCTGGGATTCATAGCGGCATTTTCCTATCCTCTTAGACTCATCTGATTTTACGCTGTCGTGGCTCTCAAACCAGCTCCTGTATTCAATTAGCTTATCTTGCCAGCTTTCTGTAGTAAAAAGAAAAAAATAATAATACATTACTTCAATTGATATGTCATATATATTATTTTTGTTTTATTAATATATATTCCATTATTGTAAATTTTATATACAAATAACGCTTTACGAAACCAACTAAGTAATGAAACATATTCGGCTAACTTTTCTTGGAAAATATATTTTATGTATTTATATACTCACGGCTGCAAAATTAAGCATTTTCTAACTGTTTTTCTGGCTGAAAAGTACTATGTCCTGATTTGTCATTAAAATATTAAAAAAAAAAAATTGCAAAAAAGTAATTGAAACAGTTAGGGAAATAGGAAATATTTCCCTTCCTAGGTAGGAAAGGTACAATGTTTTCCAGTATACGTGTCATGACATCTGTTAGATGTTCATTCCATTTTTTTTTTTTTTTTTTTTAAATAGTTAGGGGCAATGCAATCACTTTACAGTATTTTTATCCTTATGAATATTAATCTACAGTTTTCTGACCAAGTTTGGGGAAAAATAATTTTTTTAACATCGCTCGTTAAATTTGACAGGAATAATTTCAATTTTTATGTTATGGTGAGCTTTGTTGGAAACAACACAACACCATTTTTGGTGGAGCTGTAGATGTTGGGGCACAAGTTGGAGGAAGGCGCTACGGGAGGCCCTGGTGGCTGCCTAGGTCGGAAAAAAATAAGAGTTTTTCCAGTTATAAGGTAAACCGAGGAGAATGCACTGTAGGTATTTCGACCCCGACGCCCAATCGGGGGGCGTCTGGGTTAAAATTCCTACAGTCTCTTCTCGTCGCAGTTTACCTTACAGTTATATTAATACGGGGGGCCCGGTACAGCCTTATGTTTTTCCGACCCGGGCAGCCATCAGGGCCTCCCGTAGCGCCTTCCTCCAACTTGTGTCGCAACATCTACAACCCCACCCAAGTTTGTGGGTCTGTATGAATTATTTTATTGTGCTGTATGTTATGTTCAAAAAATTCTTGCACCCGATTCGGTATTTTAATTCCTGTTTTCAACCTTAGTGAGATAGACAGTTCTCAAAATTATTTCGGTATCATTGGCATATTTTGCTAGTTCTAAGAACACTCTTCATTTTATTTTTATACAAGTTTTGGTCTTACGGGATAGTTCGTCTAGAGATGGTCCACTGCCTCCGAGATCACAAGGAAGTTCACATCCTCTTAAAGTGTCTTGCAATTCTTTTAAATCTCTTACGACTGTGATCTGGAAGAAAAAAAAAAACAACATAATGAGAAAAGGATTTAGTTTCGCATTGATTATCGCATTGGATTATAGACGAATCAAAATTTAACAAAAAACCTCAATCCGATTTTATAAAAATTGGTATTCCACTGAGAAGGGAATAGGTACGTAAGAATGTTGCAAAAGGTTTTTCCTTAAACAACTCTACAAAAAGGAAGAAATTTCGAATTTGAAAAATCACTACTAGTGATTTTTCAAATACGAAATTTCTTGGGTTGACTTTTTTGGAAGGTATCTGGAACTTGGCCCTTTTTTATCGGGTAGGTTTTTGTTAGGGATATACGTGACATTAATTATGTTCATGCTTAGAATATCATATGTTAAAAGATTATCAGAGGTTTTTAGGATCTCGAAACGTGTGGATTTATCAAATAAAAGTAGCTTATTGTATAGTACTTCTCCAAACGTCATTATTTGGTTATTTGGTAAACCAATAATTATTGTATGATAATTCAAAATCCGATTTTTAGTATGAAAAATTTCTCCCTCCTCTAAAAACCAAATATCAAATTTCTTCTTTAGGACAATGGATTTAGTCCAATGTTGCTACTTCTATAAGTTTATATTTATGATTTTTTTTAGTATAATTTTTATGATGATGATTACATTCTACGAAGAACAATATTTTTTAATTAAAATTTCGATGGTAGGGAAACCAAACAAATAAAATCCTGACAAATTATTAAGTATAACTTATAAAAATGAGAGATATTAAGCACCAAAGTGAGTTGAAATTACTTAAATTGTGTTTCCCTCAACACAATTTATAAGGTTTCTCTAATCGATTTTATTATTCAAAATAATAATAGAATTTTAGGGTTTTTTAACTTAAAGGCTTAATAAACCTACTTATATTTCCCATTTATACTTGAAAATTTAATTGTATATTTTGTCTCCGGGTGTCTATACACCCCCTNGTTTAGCCAGTTACAAATAAATAAAAGTCTCTCCCTTCTCACATATAGGATCTAGATATGATTGCGGCAGCTTGTTTGATAAATTTAATTTTAACTAAGGGGGAGGTAAAGAAAAAAAAAATGAAATAACATTTCGCATTCAATAAGCGTAATCCTTGATATATGCAAGTTTATAGTATGAATCTTTTCAACAATATTTGATTAACAATTATTGATTGAAAGGTATGAATTGTAATATATTATTCTCTCTCAAATAACATCAAGGAATATTTTTATTTATTTATTTACCTTTTTTTTAAACTGTAAGATTTATATTTTATTTACTGTGCATTGGCATGATTATTCTCGACCTAAAGAAGTCGTTACTAAAACATACTCTCAAACTTTGCGTCCTTGTAGATATATAAATATAATCAGCTTTTAAATTAGAATTGTATTTTACTTTTAAAATTACTTACTCGCAAGTGCTTACAAAATTAATAATGTACGGTAGCTTTATTTATTTTTTACTTTTGAATAATTAATTCAGTATTCGTTAATATTTTAAATGTGTTAGAATATTGAGAGAGACGCACGTATATTTTTGTTTTGATTGTTTAGAGGGCCAGAGATTGTACAAAGCAAATTCATTATTCCGTTTAGCCAGTTACAAATAAATAAAAGTCTCTCCCTTCTCACATATAGGATCTAGATATGATTGCGGCAGCTTGTTTGATAAATTTAATTTTAACTAAGGGGGAGGTAAAGAAAAAAAAAATGAAATAACATTTCGCATTCAATAAGCGTAATCCTTGATATATGCAAGTTTATAGTATGAATCTTTTCAACAATATTTGATTAACAATTATTGATTGAAAGGTATGAATTGTAATATATTATTCTCTCTCANTATACATAAAGAAATAAAATTAAATATGGTAAAATATATGAATATATTGATATGATATATAGATAGATTATAAAAATATATATAGATTTGATATGATAAATGAGCAGTGGAATCACTGTATGAAAAATAAAGATTACTATTAAGAAATTAATAGATAGATTAATAAGATATAACGATAGATGATAAGATATAAAGATAGGTGAGCAGTGGAATCACTTTATCAAGAATAAAGAAAGACTTCTATTAAGAAAATATATAGATAGATGATAAGATAAAAAGATAGATAAGCAGCAGTGGAATCACTTTATCAAGAAAAATAAAGACTACTATTAAGAAAATATGGATAGATTGATAAGATATATAGGTAGATTATAAAGTGGAAAGATTGATTTAATATGACAGATAAGTAGTGGAATCACTCTATCAAGAATAAAGATACATAGTTACTACTATTAAGTTTAATGTATGTATCACTAAGTCTCTATTATTTATAAAACCCATGTATATAGTAGGCCACCAGGTGTCACATTTAGTTCCGGTAAATCTAGTTGAAACGGTGAGGTTATTACCTATTTTCCTTTGCTTTATTTAAAATTAAAATTAACTTGCTATAAATCTAGTTTCAACGTATCTCTAATAGGAATCAATAAATTTACTTATTTTTTAAGTGATGAAAATTTCCAATCTTTTTGATAGTCTAATAAAAAAAAAAAAAAATTTTATTATTTTTAGAAATAAAATACGTCATTCCGATACTGAGAAAACCAATTATATATTTTATTGGATGGTTGTTTATGCATGTATTTAAAAATATTATTTTTTGCAGTATTGCAATTTAAAGAGGAAACATATTAAAATTGTGAAGCCAGGATCTAAAAATATACATTAAATCGATAAAGCCGTGAATCTTGAGCGCTTAGAGTAAGATCATTTGTAATTATTGTATACCATTCACTTACAACGTTACAGACCTTCCTTCGGTCCTTTGCCATCAGTTTTGTCGCTTTAAACTTGAATCAAATGGTAGCATGGTAGTATGGTTTAGGTAGCTTATGATTTAAGCAGCGCTAATCAATAAAGAAAGTGGGTCTCTCCTATGATAAGTATCTTCTTCCGAAATATCAATATTTTTAAACTTTTTTTTATGAGCATGTCCATAATGATAATATTTAAAAGCATTTAATATTAAACTTGACATAATTATTACTATTGGCAATTAATTTCACCTTCCAAGTTGTGACAAGCCCGATGGTAGCCAACTGCTTATCTACATAGGCTACTGAGTTCCCCTTTTGTTTAGTAGTACTAAGAGATTATTTCCATATTGCATTCACTGATCAAAATAATGTAAGGATTACAAGAAAGGCAAATATACACAAATATTTGTGTAAAGAGATCTTCCTGAAAAATAAATTTAGCTATCGATTTGTTATTGTGAAAAATAAAGTTTGAAACCGAAAAAGACATCTAAGGTCAATTTTCACTAGATATTCTGTTATTTTTGCAATATTACTTATAAGGAACTTTGCTTAGGATTTAAGATCTTGGTAATTGTTTATCTTCTTATATGACTCGAAAAATTATTTTATCTTGATTAAAAAAAGGTTATATCTGCATAATACAATTTTTGTTTTTCTTTTTTCAAGAAAATAGAAGAAGAAAATACGAAAAAAGGGGAAAAGTCAATTGTTTTTATATAAATTAGTACAATGGCTTCAATCCGTTGAGAACATTAATATAAGGAATAAAAAAGGGAAGGACCAAGGACTTAGTGGCAGTAAGGCGAGTCCTTTCTCCTCAAAGAGCCAGGTTGAAAATAAAGGAGATTTCCTCCGTAAAACGCTCCTGGGAAGAAATTCTCAGGAGGAATAAAATTTCTTAGAAAAAAGGTATTTTTAATTAAAATAAAATCCCGGTGAATAATGATGAATAACAAAAAAGAAATCCACTCCGAGCTTTCACCTCGGACTTGCTTTCTTCGTAATGAACAGCCTAGGAAATATTCGTGATAATATAACTAAAGAAATAACAGATAGAGAATACCCTGTTACATTCCACCGATAATGACAATAAACGGAAAACAATGTAAACTAAATATGGATTATTTATTGTTACAGAATTTGTCAGTTTAAATGTAGTTTTATTGAGATTGCATATTGTAGATGATTGCTATTAAAACACACTTACTCCCGTCCGATACTTCAAAGTACTTTACTTTACTTTCAAGTACCGATACTTTCTAGTGATTAGATTATGCCTTCTTCTAGGTATAATGCAGAAGCGTTACTTTGAAGTACTGCAAGATTTGCTGCAGGCTAAACCATCTATACTTTCATGTACTTTATTTTAGTACCAAACAAAGAACTAAGTAATGGTTTTCTGGGTCCAAGTTTAATTTAATTAGAGATTTGGCTTAGTCCTGAGTTTGGAAGTTTTCGGGGTTCTAAGATTTATGATTCTGGGAAGAATCGGGGAGCTAAAAATCACTCCGCAGTCTGACAAATTTTAGGAAAGGACCAAAAATTCGTCGACCTGGAAAGGGTTCGTTTAGTTAAGCAGAGACCTAGGGCGTAATGTGAAGAGTTTTTATAAACCCTTGTCCTGTCCTGGGCCTCAAATAAATCAAGATGAAACATTTTTGGACTATCACAACTCAAACACTCTTTTTTTTCATATTAAAATTTAACGGTGCAATCGAGACTTCTACATAATAAGATAAGTCAGTGATTTCTACTTCAGGGATTAATCTTAAGCATCCACAATTTAACTAACATTTTTTGGTTGACGGGATTTTTTATGCTTCATGATGTCTTTAAATTATGTGGAAATTGTGGCATGTGAATGTGAATGTGTCCACCTAAAGGTCTCGGCCCTCGGCATCATACCATATTATAAATGCCACTTGAAAACGCTATTCTCTTTTTGACAGACTTTGTTACAGTCCCTGACGACTACTCGGCATTTAATCTTAATTGGACTGAATGAACGCCCAGGGTGAAGGTAATGTTTAGAAGTGGTCTTCTCCTTACCTCATTAGCAGCCAAATTATAGCATCAACGTTTTGTTACACCTGACAGGTAAACCTGAGCATGTGTGCTATCAAGTTATGACATAACAGCTCAGTTATGATAGCACTCATTATCCAGTTTACTTGTACAGACCTGCCTTTCAAGGAAACTTCATCGTGAAACTACATGGTCGGCTTGATATTAACTTCACTTAGGAAGCCTAACCAGTCTATCATCTGAATTTTTTAAGTTCTTCCTCCAAGAACTTTCTGCTAGACTATCCGCCTACTTATAACTTAGGATTAACCAACTATTGAACATGTACCCAAAAGATTACATAAATTTAGTTTTTCTATTGTTTAACTATAAAATATAAATCCATATGAATCTTACTAATATGGCCTTTTATGATAGTATAATATTTATATAAATATATTTTATTGCTTACCCTCTGTTGTATTTTCTTTGGAACTAGTGGCTTGAAGAATGAGATGCCAGTGTCAACAAGAGCATTAGGATTTACCACGTGCACTCTATGAATTCTAGTCGGAAGTGCTTTCTGCAATAAAATACAACAAATATAGAAAAAAATTATATTATAAAATAAAAGAAAAAAAACCAACAACAAAGTTTTATAGTTTTATTCAGTGATTTAAATTTTATGTTTTCATACACTAAATATCAGTTATAACTGATAACATAGAGTTTACTATAAAGTTTATATCTATATATCAAATAACAATGCTTATCAAGATTTTTTTTTCGTTCTAATAATATTTCTATTTAGCTTTATATTGATAGTAAAACCAAAACAATATTAATTATTGATCAAATTTCCTTTATATTTCTATTATATTAAACCTAGGAGATAACAATTATTTTTTCCAATCCAATTAATTGCTATCATGATGTCAAGTCAACGTAATGTGAAGTGTATGACTATGTTTGGGGTTAACGTAACACTATTTTGCGTCATTAAAAATTATAGTTCGAGCTTAGAATTAGTCGATTTTTAGAACGTTTTTTCACACTCTGAAGCGTTTGCAGTACTATTTATAATTGTTGTATCTAACTAAAATTAAACTACTGTATTAAATTTAATCTTTTAGAACTTAAGGTGTTATGTTTTGGCAATAAGTTTATTTAGAATGAAATTATGAGAGTTTAGGTCCACCTACGGTGTCGACTATTTTAAAGGATTTTATTTTCGAAGTTTCTCTGGGTTTTTTCCATTTCTTCACCATTTTAACCACTCTTATTTTGTACTGTCGGTCGTCACTAAATAAAAAAAAAAAAAATAAACATAGATTTTTTAGGGTTAAATACATTTCCGGTTACTAAAATAGTATTTGTTGTTAATATTCTCTAAAATCGGATTTTACCATCCAGCAATGAGTCTGGGTCGTGAAATTATGTAGCAGGGTTTTTTCATTATCATCACAGTTATTTAGGGTGTGCATGAAGATTATTTTTTCCATGTTCGTGCAATTATGTAACCGTGTTCTCTGTATTCCCGTTATAAGCTCTAGGTTTTTTTCTATTTATATTACCTCTCTTGCAATGCTACTGTGATAATTAGAAATAAGAACTAGCTATTTGGTAAATCAGGTTTCACTCGGTCGTTTAGGGTTTAGACATTGTTCTTTAATGTGCCTTGCAAATTTAGTTCTTACTGATTGTTTAATAAATTGCACGATAAAATGAACTTTTTATATACTACGTTTTTAAATTTTCTGTCATAAACCATAAATTTTAAACCTGTCAAAATGAAGATTGTAAATATGGGACTTGTCAAAACAAATAAAATAACTTGCGGTTTTTTCCAAACTAACTTTCCATACAGCAAAATTTTTCTAAAAACGAATTTATTTCTGCTGAAATATGGCTCAAAGTATTAAAATAAGGCCTTGTCATCGTGTTCTGAGCTATTCTAAAATTATGACTAGAGAGGTTAATAAAATGTAACACAACAATATTGTCACCACAATTTTTAATAATAAATTGACGCGTTTCGACTTATAATGTCATCATCAGTATGCGTATTAACTTAGTAAGAGTAAATACTGTACTTTACTCTTACTACGTTGTACTTTACTCTTACTATATAGTACTGTACTTGTATTTTACTCTTACTAAGTTAACACGCATACTGACGATGACATTATAAGTCGAAACGCGTCTATTTATCATTAAAAATTGTGGTGACAATATTGTTGTGTTACATTTTATTAACCTGTCTAGTCATAATTATGAAGTGGTACCACAAAATCTCAGTCAAAACAACCAACTATTTGCTATTCTAAAAGTTTCAAATATCTCGGGAAGTTAGTTAAAAATCGATTGCAAGATTTGTAATGGACAAACAAACAAACAAAAAAGAAAACAAGCTGATAAAAACGTAGTAAAAAAAAACTATTCTACTTGAAAATAGTTTAATTTTTTTGTAAAAAGATGAAGTATTAGAGCGCCAGTGTCTTAATTTTATTTGAAAATTCGTCCAGCGAGGCCTTTTACTAAAGGAAATAATCATCGTTTCCCACAATTCAAATTTTATCACAAAATTCTATGTACAATGCCCATTAAGTATACTTTTCCACTAGAAAAGATTTGTCGGTCAGTTTCGTAATGAAGTCGAAAATTTCTTCAACTCAACGAGTATTAAAAACTTTTTAGTTTGTGTGTCTTTATAATCGATATTTCTTATCGTGTGATAACTTTTCTAAAACTTTTCAGTGGATTCAATGAAAAGTTCATACTATCAGTGATGATTGTGTTAAGAAATGATTATAACTTTACGTATTAATATTAGTATTTCTTTCCAGAAGATATTACCTACCGTTATCTATTGAAAATTAACTCTAATAAACTAAACTGTGTTAAAATGGGATTAAAAAAATATATATATTTCATTTTTATTATCTTTAGCTAACAGATAAGTTGAACATTTTTAACTCCAAAGTGTGAAATTTAAAGTTAGATAACCAGAAATATAATCATAATTTTGAACGACAGTCAAATGATTTTTTCGATCTCTAAAAAAATATGAATTATCAGAATATGAGTTAAATGGGTCTGACAATTAGTGGATATTTATTATCAGACTAAATAATTTTTAAGTTTCTCGTTTTCTCTCTTCAACATACAAAATATTAGTAATATATTTTTAAAAATACATTCTATTCTACAAAAAAAAAAAATCATTCGAACGATTATAGTCAAAATAATAGAGCTTTTATAATATTTTTTAAAGTACCTATTCAATATTATTTAATAGAATTCTAACATTATTATCCGCGGATTTATTGGTCGATAAGTGATAAGTCGATAAGCTACCCTTGAACTATATGAAAATGCTTTGGTTGAACTTTATTTTCAAACTTACGGCATTTGTTGCCCACATGTATTTATCGGTTTTTTTTTATCTATACTTTGATCATTATTTCTTAAGAGAATTTGCAAATAAGTTTTCTTCTAATTTAACTAAAAAAAATACCTTTCGTCAACTGTATAAAGTAAAGTTATAGATAAAGTGCACTCACACAAAAGTAAGAGATTAGCATGTCTTATCCCATTTCATCGATGTGAGAATAATGAATAGGATTGAAAGCTATTGTTTAAAATTTCCATAAGCTTTTCTTCCCCACCTCCAGTTCTCATCCACTTTCTCTAATGTTCCGGAAAATTCGCAAAGTTGTCGTTTGGAAGGAGAGGTAAGAGGGTTTTGATCCGTGGGAAAAGCCGTGAGAGGAGAGAGGAGTTCCCGTGGCACTTTGTAAAACGGGAAGCTTTAAGTAAGCGAAGGATGTAGAGCACCTGTTTCACGTTTTAACTCCCTCTGGCGGCGAAGACGAGAAACTGCGATCTAAGAAGGGTGAGTGGAGTGGGGAGGGGGGAGTAGAGTTGACGCTGGAAGGGAGCTTGTTGCAGCTACCACCCTCCGAAACTCTTTGGGTTATTAAACTCAATCAAAGATTAATGGACTGAGAGAAGGAGAGGCTTCAAGCCTATACTAGTTGGGACTTGGAACCAAGGTCGCCACAAACCAAAACGCTCGACAGAAAAACTTTCTTTTTTTTCAAAACCTGACAAGGAATAGAAGTTACTTTTAAAGACACCTTGCATCATAACCCGTACAGACTGTTATAACTCCACATGTATACGTATATAACCAAGACATCTTAGTGATTCGAGACTGTAATCTTCTATGCCTTACCTCCCGTCAGCATAATAAACTATTAAGCAACCGACAAATAAAGCTCCTTCTACAACCTCCCAAACCATTATTTGATTAAAAGTGACGACATCTCTCCTTAAATTAGCTGAGAACCGTTTTACTCTCTTTCGCCTTAATTAATCTGTCTTTCAACCTTGAATTTCTTCAAACCGCAAATTTTAATTTTCGAGATAAAATAAATAAAAGGTTTCAAAACTTTCTATTTAAATTGAATGAGATGACACAACATCCTACGAAAATTATCTTATCTATTTAATAACCTAAAAAACTAATAAGAACATTTTCTTATAACCATTTTATTTCGTTAATATTATTTTTTAAATTATTTTTGTTAAATAAAAAATAGGTTATTATAGGATGAATTTTATTTTAAAAAGTATTTTTATAAAAATATATATTTAAAACATGTTTTTGCTCCTATTATTGAAATATCTAAAGGGGAGCAAAAAACGAGACCGCAGAAAAATAGAATGGACCGAAGAAACTAGCGCAGCGTTTGAGAGATGCAAAAACGCATTAGCGACCAGAACGTTGTCAGCGCATCCAAAATCAGATGCTTTTATTTATTTAATATTACTTACAATGCAAAATATAGCTTAAGTTTTTTGCAATATAAAAAAAAACTACTTGTTTTGAAAACTATCAGACAATTAATAATGTTGAGCAGATTTAAAATAAATAAATAAATAAAATAAAATAAAAATCTGTAATTACACATCAAAACCAGACAAGTATTCAACTAAATTGAACTTATTGCTAATTACTTAATATGACAAAAATAGTCTATGCTATTTATTCTCTTTAGTTTTAAAGTTAATAATAAAAGATTCATGATAATTCTATTTAATTAATGGTATTTATTAGTTAATCTTAGTAATAAAATTAATACAAAATAAAATAGAAAATAATTAACAGAAAAGCTATTCTGTAGCTAATTTGTTATTATCCATGTTATTCGTTTCTTTCATTATTTTTGTCATATTAAGTAATTAGCTATAATAAGACAGAAAATTATAGTGGAAACGGGCTTGACAAAAAAAAGTCATAACTTTTAGCTATTCTAACATAAAAGCTACTAGCATTATAATAAATTATATTAAATGCCGAATTTAAAGTACTGTAATTTATTACACTAAAATGAAGTAACAGCAATTCTTAGAAATAATGGCTTAAAGTGAATGCCTAAATTTGATAAATTTATATTTTTATAATTAATACCCTTTTGAGCTTTAATTTTAGTTTCTCCTAATTTTGAGGAATAAATTTAATTTTAGTTGAATATTTTGAGAGTGCGCGTCTGGTTTTGATGTGTAATTACAATTACAGATTTTAAATTTATAAATTTATAAATTTATTTTATTGTTATTATTATTATTTTTTTTTTTTAAATCTGCTCAACATTATTAATTGTCCGGAAGTTTTTAAAACAAAAACTAATAGATCCTTATACATTCCGACGTCTTTGTCTGTAACACCCTTGTTCACCCCATTGTACCCTACTCAATAATTTGAAACTTAGCAGTAACGTTATTTGGAATAATTCAATTACAGAAAAACTACACAGAAGGCTCAAAAAATCATCCCTCATAAACAAGGGGATGAAACTTAACTTCTCTTTTTTTTACGGAAATGTGAGTTGTTGTTACATGAAAATTACATTGAACATTTTCTGTGTGTTTTTTCCACAACCCTCTCCCTCTATCGGCGAATCTGTGTCAAAAACCAAAAAAACCTTTTTTCAAAAACACATAATTTTTACATAATTGTTGAGGCAAAATTTGCCTTGCTATATTCACTCTACCTTTTCTCAACTGGGGTAAATTTATTATTAAGCTGATTATACTATTTCTTTATTTGATTGAATCAACAAGCAAAGAACAATGACTTGTATATATTAACTTTTATTCAATTTGATATTAATAAATTGGATTAATTGTTTTAAGGTAGTGTTTAATATTGACCTTTTAAAGCATAACGCGTTCTTTATTTTAAAGTCGACGAATGAATGATCAAATCTTTTGAATGAATAAAGTATCTATTGATTATACAGTTGGTCAATACTTAATTTCTTGGAGTAGGTTAACGATTCTGTGCCCGAACAAATTTTTTTTTCCATTTTTACATTATTATTCACTCAGTCATGCCGTATTTCGCTAAGATAAAACATTAGTATAAGAGAGATATGTCGTAATCATTAAATCAACATTGTATGGTAATTTATCGAATGACTGTTTTATCAGAATGTTAATATTTACGTGAGAAATAATAAATTGTTTTGAACTTTTAGAAGCCTAAAATAAAAAGTTTGCTTGAGTCGTCATTCAATATGTTAAATAGTCATTACTATTGATGACTGTAAGTATTAAGTATTGAGCCAATATAATATAAGCAGTTTTTTTTAAAAAAAAAATTATATACATTGTGAATATAACATGAAGCAACTAAAAATTAAATAACCACTAATTTACTGAACTATATTAAATGAGCCGTTAAGCCTTATTTTTTATTTAGATTATTTTTTATTAAGCTTTATTTTATATTTAGAAAAAAGTAAAATTAAGTAAATAAATTTAGATATCTGCATATTTAAATAAGTTATTATATCTATTTGAAGACCAACAAATCAAAACAAACATTCCATTTTATTGGAATTTGCCTTAGCTTAGCAATAACAATAATTTTGAGGTGAGTCGTCGCCGTCATCGGGACATTACTCGATTACACAAATGATGCTTAAATAATTAATTAAACTAAACTACTCATACTTGTCAATTAAGTTATATATAAGTTAGTATTTGTCTCTTGACTGAATGAAGACTATTAAAATAGTAAGAGAAGAACAGACGTCACATTTTTTGAGATCTGAGTCGAATACACTTAATTATTAAGTTAATCACTATCATGTGAAATGTAAAAGGATTAAAGACTAAAGACAGAATGAAGACTGTTAAAATAGTAAGAGAATAACAGACTTTACATTCTTTTTAGATCTAAGTAGAATACACTTAATTATTAAGTTAATAGCCATTAGGTAAAATTTAAAAGGATTATAGACTAAAGGCAGAATGAAGACTGTTAAAATAGTAAAAGAATAACAGACTTTACATTCTTTTTAGATCTGAGTGGAATACACTTAATTATTAAGTTAATAGCCATTATGTAAAATGTAAAAGGATTAAAGACTAAAGACAGAATGAAGACTGTTAAAATATAAAATATTACATTATTGCATATAAAGCCGTCTTTCAACTACCAATTGCCATGTTCATTGTTACAAGATATCGCAGAGAAATGTTAAAATAAAGATATTTAGAGAAACCGTTCAATTGTATGAAGTTAAAATTAAAAATATCTAATCTAAGTTCTTTGTAGGGTATTAAATTAGTATTAAATATAGACTATACTAAAAGTTAAAAATGAAACAAATAGATCGTTGAAAAAAAAAAGTAATATAATAGATAAAAACTGAATTGCAAGTTAAGTAACAAAAAGAGAATTATAAAACTAATAGAACAGAAAAGAAAATTAAAATTCCAAGTGAGTAGAGAATAAGGAAAGGAAAGTTATTTGAGTAGAACAATATAATTGAATAATTAAGTGATAGAAAAACTCAAAGTAAAAAACTAAGTAGATAAATAGAAGTAAAAGTAACATTAATAGAATAGTGTACTAAAAGTTCAAATTAAACAAATAGATCGATGAAGAAAAAAAATAAATAATAGAAAGTAAAATAATGATAAAAACTGAATTGAAAGTTAAGTAACAAAAAGAGAATATTGAGTAGAGGAAAGTTATTTATAAGTCATTTATAAGTTATATATAAGTTAGAGGAATCAGGATTGGAAAGTTATTTGAGTATAGCAATAGTGTTTGGTCGAAGATGTAACAATCAAAGAGGACAGTTTCTACCCATCATTTGCTACAAAAACACTCTATATACCACAGGTAAATTCTCAATAGTTTCACCACAATAATTTTTTTTTTTTTATTATCCTAGGAACGACTATTTTACTTTACAAAATCGATCGCTGCTCCTAAAATAATGATGATAGAGCTGACATAAAAGTACCTTTAAAAAGAGGAGAAAATTTTAGTTTAGAAATAGTCTATTTTATATGCCTTTAAGGAGCAAAACATTATGCCTCAATTTAATTTTATTAAAACAAATTAAAATTTATTTTTGTTTGAGTCTGGAAATATGTTTTGGCATATTTACAGACTCAAATGAGCTACAGTTTGCCAATTTTAGTAAAACTTCTCCATTTACCCCCCTTCAATTTAAGTACCCTAACACTATCTGTTAATATTTAATTTTTTTTAAGCTATAATTGAATTTTTGTTAAATAACGACCGTCAAATGGCGTACAGACCACCTTATGCGTTACTGCGAGGAAACTGTCTTAATCTGTATAATTACCCTAATATGAGATAAATGAGAGGATTTTTTTGCATTTAATTAAAGAGGACTGCAAACCTTACGTCAAGTCCATAGGTCAATCCTAAATGACCTATTGACTATGTAAAACGAAATTTTAACTCTTATGACATTGCACCAAAAAAATCGTACCCAACAAAAATAGTTGTGGTAAGGGGGGGCCCTGACAGCGCTACACACCGGCCAACTGTCGGGGCCGACGATCGTAGCCCCGATACATGACCAAACATTTTGCTCAAACCTGATGGGCAAATTATGGCCAGAGACGTCAAACATCAAACAGCCCCATACACGGTCAAAATGCATTTTGACCGTGTATGGGGGCCTTTATGTACGGGCAATAATCTAACTTACTCGAAATTGATAATTCGTTTTGTTGCTGACCGAATAGCTAATGTTAAAATAAGCAATAATATGTCAAAATAGCAATAGATATATTTATATCTATATAATATATATAGATGCGCTTACCAGCCCTATGTCTACTAGTTTTTTGGTTAAGACGAGGTTGTACTTGGTGAAGTGGTGAAAGGCGATGTTGGCTGAATCTACAACGGCTTCCAAACCTTTGAAGTCGACTCCCTCTTGAAGAAGCAAATCAAGCATCATAGTAAGTCGTTTCATCATCACAACCGGATCCCATTCTTCTTCGGGAATTGGTTGTGCGTGGCTGAAGACGATTACTCTTCTTCCTTCGTCGGTTCTTCCGCTTAGAATCCCCATCCGCCTAAAAAATAATGCATAATTTGAAATTACTTGATAGACTTCTGACTTCTATGATCAATTTGAGATTGATAGACACACACATAGACAAAATGTATTAAAACTCGATGAAAAGACGTAGTGTACGTTCATCTTATTGCTGAAATGTATTGTTTAGGGGCTAAATGAGTTAAATTTATTTTAGTTCAACACCACCATTTTAGTTGCCATTACTTTGGCTGTCCTACTCTCTTTAGCTTAGATAAGACCAATCTTCTTTTCCAATGCATATATATGTTTTTGAGGTGCGCATTCTGTAGATTATGCCTTAAATTCCTGTCTTTAGAATGACCTTGAGTTTAAGTTTATAAGTCCTAAGCCACACAGCGCTTTTAGTTTCGCAGATTACTTATGTTGGAGACTACACGTCGGTTATATTTGTAGAAAACTTTCTATAAATGTAGAATGAAACATTTATTAACTTATTTGTTCTGCATTTTCTTGAAACCTTACTCGCTATACATTGGTGTGACCCTTATCTTAATAAACGGTTTAAGCATGAAGCGTTTTCCTCTTTATGTTCTTTATATCCGTATTCTTTTTTTTCATCAAGAGATAATAGCTATGTGAGTGAATGCAAATAAATAAAGTTTGTTAAGGCCTCTTGACAGAGTTAAACGTGTCGAGATTTCTTTAGCTCAACTGTACACTAAATTTACTAACTATAAGAAGACTTCGAAAGGCTATAGAATTATTTTAAGGCTTACAGCCGCTATTGATACTTTTTATTTTAAATCAAATTATAATTATTATTAACAACCGGAGACAGACAGAGAAAAATAGACTCCGGCGCCGGGACTCGAACCACGGGCCTCTATATACATCCAGTATAGCGCTCTAACCAACGACTCCCAGCGCTGGAGTCTATTTTTCTCTGTCTGTCTCCCGTTGTTAATAATAATTATAATTCTTTTTTTGAAACTAGTTACTTATTATTTGAAAAATTAGTCACCGGAAAGCCTTTATAGAGATATGGGCTTTTTTTTGTTTGACTTTGAAATGAAGAATCAACTATTTGACAATTCTTATTTTTTAGATGTTTCGTTGAGTGTTAGAAACCTTACAAAGTGGTACTCTGGGTAAAAGTGTTGTTTTTTAAATTGCCTCTTATTTGTGTCGAACTTCGTACCTTAATCTATTTTTAAGTGAAGTCTCTTCAGTTACAGATTACATTAGTTTAACCGGAATTACAACGAATTTACATTTTTATCTTATCAAATTACCTTCTTTTTGTAGCTTCAATGTAAAATGGAATTGCACCAAACAAATTTAATATTTAAGCAAAGCAAATTGGGTTTTTGTTACCCGGAATTTCTAAGAAGATTTGTCGGGGGGCAATTTAAAGCGAGTAGGCAATGGTTTGGGTCAAGAGATTGGCTTTTAGTAAAGCAATATTTCAACGTCAAGCTATTTTCTTTCCCCGTAGGCTTTGCTCAACAGAAAGAGAAAAGAGGCTGTTGTACTGAAGACTTATTGGATACGATAAGTCGGCTAAATAGAGTCAAAATCGATAAATCCGCCGTTGCAGGTTAATCAGAATGTGTTAGAAGCCGAGACCTTGCCGGAATATAAATTGGAGGATTTTTTTTAGAACTATAGCCCGCCCTACCTTAATCCCGATTGTTTTAAAACAAATCAAGAGAAACGTTCCTATAAATTTGTTTTTATAGAGATGGTGAAGGTTCGACCCTATTGATTTTAAACCCTGTTCAAATATTAGTTAAATTCTACAATATAAACTTTAGTAATCCTTTATATAATCCTCTAGTTCTACTCCATAGACTTTAAGGTGGATACCATTCAATTCTAGGTGACTGAACAGTTTAAGTTATATTATATATTTATTATATCCACCCAATTAATAGTGACATTTAGACAAAGTTAAAATAACGTTTTTTTTCTTTTTCTTGTTAGATTAAACGGTTATTGATAGTTGTAAAAAAACTTTTGATTAGTTCAGCTCAAGCTTGTATATTAATACGTTGATTTTTAAAAAAGTATTTTTAAATTCAAGCTTTTATTTGTATTATTCTCACCAAACCCTTCCATTTGATACCCATATCATAGGTGTGCTCAAAATAACCAGTCTGCCATCTTGGGCTGTCCACCATATTGGATTTAGAATGACGTCACTTAGCTTAAAATGCATTGTCATCCAAACTAAACGTGTATCCAAAATTTCAATTGTATCAGTTGAGGAAAACTGCTTTAAAATTCAGTTGCATGATTTGACCCAAACATACATGCATACATACACATACAAAAATTACAAGGTTAATCGATTCATGTTAATCAAATCAGCATTTTTTATTTACAACTCAATCATTTTCGCTCTAGATATACTTGTTGTGAGTAAAATAGAATTAATAAAAATAACGTATAATGTTATAATGTAGGTGGTATTTACATGCAGTGGATCCTATTTCGGTTAAGAAATTTAACACTTATTTAGGTTTTGGTAACGTTTCGACCTTGCCGGTGATTTTAAAGCCTAAAACAACATTTATTTTCATATATAATGCGTACACCACATTTAATATTCTCATACTTTATAGCACTTTAAATCATAAGAATCACATTTTATCTCATTTCACAAATAAGATAGACCATAGGATAATGTTTTAAATTTACTGTCGTTATTTGACTCTTATATCCAACTCAAAATTCACCAATGATACTGAAAGTGTAAGCTTTGATGAATTGAAAAACCCATTTCTACAGCTGGAAAAAGAGTAGAAAAAAAACATCGTTGCTATTAGTAGAAGATGATTTTTCCACTTATAAAAAAAACTGTAATGGGATTTTTCAGAACTACCTATTCAATTTTGCTTTCTATTTGTATACAGACGCCGGCCTTACACACATGTATTTAAGTGAGTGTGAAAGAGGAAAGTAAATTTAAAAAATCGGCTTATCGTGAAAACGTCGGCTTTTTAAAAAGTGAAGAAAAGGATTTTTTTTCTTCTCTCTAAATATTTCGTTGCTAATAAATTCCTGACGTAGTGTGGAAAAAAAGATGTTGTGTGGGTGTAAAATGTTGCTCTAAGGTTATAAATCAGTCGACACGTTATACATCCATAAATTTCTCCTCTAAACGCACCTAGTCCGCCTAGCAGTTTTTGTTCGGGGGTCGATGCTTTAGGCTTGTTAGCAGTGAAGTACAGACCTACGTCCTACGTATGAGCTTTCATCACTACCACCGTGTCTAGTCAAAATACACGAATAGCTGTCTTCTGAATAAATTTCAGTAATAATAGAGCATTTTACATGAACGCGTACAGTGTACAGCGGTCTAAAACTAAACTGAAACCCGTATTCATATGAATTATATATAAGTACAAAAGGTTGCACTTTCGACTTGATGTGTTTAAAACATTTACAAAGGTTGGTGGCGTTGGTGCTATAGCCTTGCATGCGAAATAGAGCAACGATACCAAAAGAAACCTGACAGTTTCATTTTCAAGCTTTCTCCATCGTGGGTTTTTTGTTATTTGTCACTTTTACATTGAAATGTACATTCTGATACATCCAGTCAACGATATGTTTGTATATTTATTTTATACAACGCGGAGAATTCCACGCTAGACGTCACTCTTGGTGTCTATTCATTTTATTTTTTAGTTAATTCTTCGGGTTCTCAACAATTAGCAATTATAAACATTAAAGTTTGTTTTTTAAATTATGCTTAAAGGCCCCCACACACGATCAAACATTTTGTGCAAACCTGATGTCGGGCAAATTTAGGCCATAGAGTCAAACATCATGAATGCGCAAACATCAAACAGCCCCAGACAAGGTCTAAATGTTTGCGCAATCATCATGTTTGCGCAAAATGTTTGATCGACAAACGACAAACTGAAGAGATTGATTAAGTTTGACATGTGATCCTTCTTAGAGAAAGGGTAAATACAATTTATTAAATTCTTCCTGTCTTTCTGGGTAAATAATTACTCCATTTTAATTGATTAGAAGTTGATACTTCATCCCGAATTTTGAGACATATTCAACCCTTATTAGAGATCTTAGTTGTTACAAAATCATTAAGAAATTTAATCTTCAAATAAATAAAATATTAAACTTTTTAATAATTTTATAAGAAAAGACCTCTGATAAGGTTTGAAGATGTCCCAAAATTTGGGATGAAATATCACCTTCTAATCAATTAAAATGGACTAATTATTTACCCCGAAAGACAGGAATGATTTAATGAATTATGTAACAACAAAGTAACCCCCCCGTAAGTAAATCCCTTTGTTTTTATAAACAAAGGGAACTATATATATTTATATTTTATATAAAATGGGTAAATAAAATTTGTATTGACTGTACAAATTTAAACAAATCAACTCAACAACCTACGCTGACAGAGATAAATCGGCTTCATAGGGAACGAGAAAGTATAGTGGAGAATATCATTTGACAGAGAGACAGAAAAAAAGTGTGGAAAATAAAAATAAAATCAATGGTCTAAATAAGCTCAACCACATAGTCTAAATATAAAGTTATTAAGTTATAATATTACGGGCCTAATGAATAAGATAAAGAATAAAAAATTCCGTACATTCATTAAAATCTCATAATATCATTTCCAACAAACTTTCTTGGTAGAAAATTGAAATATCGGGAATGTGAAAAATATTTTAATGGAAACTTTAATTTGTGGATTCTAGCTGAGAAGCCAAAAAGGCCAACGCTTAGCTCATCCGACATGGTAATGTTACAATATTTTTGACCAAAGAAATAATACCGACTTTGCATTATACCAGCGTACTTAAATACTAACTATTGGGATAGATATTTTACAAAATAGCTCCATTCCTAGTCCAGAATAAATATAATAGTGCTATAGTGATGGTGACATGACTGCGAGAGTGGGGAAACTGCAGAACATTCCTGATCAAATGCTCTGTGATAGTAATTTGTGGGGCAAAAGGAAGACAACAGATAAGGAGATGAATGGGCGTGATTATTGATTGAAGCTTTTGTTGATATCGGTTGTTTTGATAAATGGACGAATGACAGGTGACAACGAGGTTGAATATCCTTCTATAAACAAATATGGTGCGTCGGACATAGATTTATGTTCTGTATCTTACTATCTACTAGAATATGTGAGTTCCGTGTGTATGATGAACTATTTCAAAAACCTGTTTCTTTGTGGCTCGAATTTTAAAAAATAACTTGAGCTGACGCACAGGGAAGTAACGCAATTTCTGATACCAAAATTGAAGAGGTTAAAAATGCCAAAATAAAGATAAATAAGTATTAATAGTGATTGTATCTTCTAATAATCATTTTTAAATTTCATTTTACGTAGGTTAATTAGTTTATGTTAACTAATTTAATCAATTTTGAAGCACATCTTATTATTATTTTTAGTTACAACATGTTATTATAATTTTGTAGATGCTACTCTAGGCAGGCGACCAATAAATAGGTCTCAATAATAGGTCAAGGCGATCAATAATAGGTCGTGCTAAATAATTTGTATTTAATTCTTTCTTATAAATAATTTTAATATATTAAAAAATGCAATAATTAAAATAAAACAAAATATAATATTTTCAAGGTTGGAAAATATCCATTATTTTCCCCTAAACCCTTATGATTAACAAGTCATCTTGTCGAAATTTATTATTAAAACTGTTTTTCCGTAACAGACAGACACTGATGTTTATTGTGAATGGCAGTAGCTCTAGCATATTCGAACCTGTTAGTTGCTTTTCACCATGAAATTTTAATTTATCAGTTAAATAATGCGTCACTGCTACATAATTAGCGAGATACTTCGTAACCAATATCTGCTTGTTACCGTTATAATTTAAATTTGCTTAGACAACTTCGTAGACTCTCATTCTTTGACGTACGTCAAATGACGTTAAGTGTGACGTTTTACCACCTAACATCCTTTTTACCTTCGTCGAAGAATGAAGAATATGTTGCCTTTGTCCTACGAGGAAGAATATTTTAGTTGATTTAAGTGCTTAAAACCGGTGTAATAGAAAATTAGGTTTTTTTATCTCTCATATTCTCATCCTTCGTCAAAAATATTTGTAGATAAAAATATGATGGCGTAAAAATTAAATTTTAATTTTTTAATGGAGAAACGTGTGGCCGATTACTGGATCCATTTTAATGAAATTGAGCATACTAGAACAGAAATAGGCAAAAACTCGAAAAAGGGTATGTCAAATGTAGTCTATTTAAATTCGAATCTAATCATATAAGAAGTTTTACTTAGAAAAATCTATCCATCAGAATATTGCTTTATTTGCAAAAGTTTATTTCAATTCCTTACTTGAGAAGAATTATAGAGATGGTCAATTTGATAAAACATTCAATTTGCCTTTTAAATTTAAAATTTTTACATTTGCCCGCTAAAACTCGAATAAAATGGAAAATACTAGACGAAGTTATTATGCACTCGTATATGAGAAATGTTAGTACAAGTTATGTTAGAATAAGATTTTTTGTTACAATAGACTGACCAAATTTTCTTATTGAGTTTTATTCACTATACATTGTTGATGTAAGTATTTACCTCTAAAACATTGATATCTATTTTCACCCCTCAACCATTAGATTAGTTGTAATTACCAATAATTGCTCAAAGTAAATGCAATTTTACTACTCTAGTTTCAACTATTGTTTGGTCTAAGCAGAACAATAGTAAATTACGGTGCTTTTCTCTAAACGTTAAAATATCATTTGTCTAAATTCTTCATAATCTGCCAATTAAAGCTTCATTTTTCTAGACGCGACTCCAGCGATAGTGGCCCAGCGACTATCGAGGAGGACTCTTGTGAGTTTGCATGTTATCGTTTTCTTAGCTGAGCGACTCTTAACAAACATGCAAACTCTGCTCCGCGATAGTCGCTAGGTAACTATTGCTCAGCGTCTGTCGCTGGAGTCGCGTCTAGGAAAAGGTACCTTATACCTTCAGAAATATGTCCATCCTAACCTCTAACCTCTTCTTAACAATAATTTTTATTTTAACATTTTCATTTCTTTATAAGTTTATTATATTGGTCGCGTATTAAGATAACATGCAAACTCACCTCCGCGATAGTGACTAGGCAACTATTACTCAGTCTCTAGGAAAACGTACCTTATACCTTCAAAAATATGTCCATCCTAACCTCTAATCCCTGCTTAACAATACTTTGTATTTTAACATTTTTACAAGTAACATTTCTTTACAAGTTTATGATATTGGTTGCGTATTACGATAATATAGCTCCCTATTTCAGAGATTGGTATGATTTTATAAACCTTTTGTGGATGCTAGTTTATAAAATACTTTTAATAGATATTATATAAGGATTTGGTTCCTCCTTGGTTTTTCTAGATGGTCCTTTAGATCAAGGACACTTATGCTTAAATTTGTTCTAGCTATCTTTCGACGGTTCTTGGAAATTGTCTGGGTTTTTTTTGTTGTTGCTTAACAGCTTCTTTTCTATCTATTAGTCGTGTTTAGTTTTACGTAAGAAACCGATAATTGCTACTACGTCTGAAGGAAGATAACAACTCAGGGTTAAAGTTGGTTTATTATAACTGGAACATAACCTTTACGGTAGACTACTCGTTAGTGCAGGCATAAACCTGCTTGTAGGGTCATTGTGTAATTGTTTCCCTACGGAGTATGATGATATTTTTGTGTAAGATACATTAATGATGCATCTATTATTTATGTTAAGAACGTCTTTTGTTGAAAATTGTAAAAGGATTTATTCAAAAATTTTTAGTACTATTAGATAGGGGCATAGATTCTTTGAGAAATAAAATTCATTATCTTAGATTTCTATTCACCCGCAGTTTTTAAATATAAAATAGACTGCCAATTGGTGTGGCACATAGCTTCCTCGCATTCTACTTACTTACTTTATTGATTTTATGCTTTTACAAGCCATTATTTTTTACACGAATTGAAGTATCAATTTCGCAAAAGTTAAAGAGCGTAGACGGTTCAAATTAATCCGGGTGGTCTGAGGGTTACTTATATTAAACTATAAAAGTTTCATTCAAATCAGACAAGTACTTTTGAAGCTATAGGTGTAAATAAATGTATGTTTGTGCGCATGTGGAAGAGAAACAAATAGGCGCAGAAGGTTGAAACTTATATGGGACCAACAATAGGCTACTTATGACCGGTAGGTCATAAGTAGCCTATTGGGTGGTAACCCAAATTTCATTAAAATTGTAGTTGTAGTTTTTATGATATGGCGGTTCGCAAAAATTAAAGGACAGAACAACCGACAGACAGAAACGGAACCAATAATGATCCCTGATGTCTAAAACGGATTTCTGTCTTGGAATTGTTGAAATTGGAGACCTAAACATTTTTCGTTCTCCAGAACGATCACATAGCTTCCGTTACCTTCGGTAAACTTGGAAGCAGAAATGTTTTTGAAACTGAGAAATCAGGAACTTAACATCTTTCATATGTTCTACAAAAGAAGCACTTGTTTCTAAATATTTTCTGGCTTTAAAAAAATAATAAATTTGTCTAAAACAGTTTTTAATATCGATTTGTATAACTGCTGTACGAGTTGGCAATACTTACTTGAACAAAATAAAATTATGATACGCATGAAGAGATGAACAAATAAGAAGTACAGTACCCCGTTAATCCGGAATCCTTGGTAATCTAGATCTAGACGATCCTTCATGGTAAATGGAAGCCCACAACAATAAAGATTGTATAACAAAACACTTCTTATGATCATTTACGCTGACACTGTGCACAAAAAAAACTTTAAAAATGTCAATTTATAAAATGTTGCGCTCAGTCTAGCTAACTGTTTGAAACTGATGTACATACATCTATGTTCATTTATAGCCCTCCACTTGTAAACATTCCTATCCTGAGCGGCCGGTAATGATCCATATTACAGCCCTGGGACCGGTAATAATGTATGGTTTTCCATTACAGGGCCGCTAGTAGTTCGAGAAGCGGCCGCTTCCTGGCCGGGCCGCGACGTGCAGATAGTAGTGCACTAGTAGTTCTCAGCGTCAGCTGTTCAATTTGTAAAAAATCAATATTTTTATAACTGCTGTTTGTTTTGGTAATGATTTAACCTTAAAATGCATTTATTGTTTTTGAAGATTACGGAAAAATAGTTTTTTGTAGTTAGTTTACATGTGGAGGGCGATAAAATAGTGTACACACCACGAGCAGTAAGCGCTATGACAGGCCTCAGGTGTTAAACGCACTCGTGCTTTCAAACTTCGCCCTCGGCCTGTAATAA
>KZ651537.1:116369-135116 GCA_001010745.2 Gerris buenoi
TATATATATATTATATTATCTATATTATTATTATTCTTAGATAAAAGCCGTAATACATAGTTTAAATTTATATTTGTAGACTTTAAGTAAAGGTTGTGGCCGCTAAATGTCAATAACGTTGATTTTTACACGACAGATAAAATACGACTTGTACGTGACCAGAAACCTTAAGCAATTTGAAAGAAAGATCCATATTCAGCGAACAAGTTTCAAATATTTCCACACTTCGTTTATTAGAAGCTATCCACATAGTAGGTATTTGAAACTTTCTTATGGGGCATATTTCTCCACAACTTAACATCTAAACATTTCAAAACTTTTTAAACTGTGATGCGTGATGTATTAATAACTCTAGGTGAGGTTGTCCTGAAACGTTTTGTTGGCCAGGAATTTGGCTTTTGTTTATTATGTTGGATGAACGTGTCATTATTATTGTATGATTAACATTTTTATCTATTATAAATAGAACTAGTGTTGTGCCGAATAAATTACTCGAGCAGCAAAATTTGTATTTCGCTCTTTTCTCGGCCATTTTTTTTTTCAATATGGTTCTTAGAAACGTAATTTTTGTGGTGCGGGGGGAAGTTTCCTGATAAGAGATTACTAAAATTAATTCCATTTTACCATAAAAGTTACTTTCAACACCCTAATTTCAATATTTGATTTCAATATACCGGTAAAAAATGACACTTCAAGACGGTAAAAAAATTATCTTCAAGACTGGTGATATGACGTATTTTGGACCATATTGACCGCCTTCTTGACAAAAAAGACCAAGAAATTATCAAGTGTGAAATTTCCAAAACTATATAGTTTTCCTATCCGTTCTTATTGGTAAATTTTTACGCCAGTTATCTTTATTCAAAGACAAAATAACCTTTTTAATAAGTCAAACTTAAAATTCTCTGAAATGAAGAATTCGCTACAGTCTGTCCCAAACGCGAGTTGGTGCGTTGTGAGCGCTTGAAAAACTAGCAAATTGGGAGCCAATGAGAGCTCGAGATTTACCCGGACAAAAGTTCAGGCCAACTAGGCTGAGATAAATGTTTTTCCCTCAGAGAGGTTGGCCAATCTGTGAGTCACTCGATTTCCCGCGCTGTCAACGCACCAAATCTCGTTTGGGACAGACTGTAAGTTCGTTCAATTATCTTATAATAAATTATACAGTAGTGGCTTTATTTTATTATGCGTCTACTTATATATTCCGTATTAAATCTTTAGAAATGCTTTCTCTTTACTAATTTAAGACCAACTGTTATGAAACAAGTTGGTAAAAGCAAACGTAAGAGCTGTTTTTTTACTATAAAGACTTGTGTCGTACTCGGTTATGGATTATTTAATATCTTCCTGGTTCTGTCTCATCGTAAAATGTGTGACGGGGTGTAAACCCTCATTATAATTACAGTTTTGCAGGCAATAATAATTTGATTTTAGTTACAGTCCAGTTTCATCTTCTTTTTTTGAATTGCATTTTTTAAATCCCTCTTTTAATTAGAAGTCCGATTTGATTCATTCTGCCCTCGCTTTTTTTTTCTAATGTAATAATACAATTTTAACTAACTACCTCAATTTTGCATTAGCATGATACCCTTTTTTAATTAGGGAGTAGTATGTATGTAAGTAGTTTTTAGAATCTAAACTGCCATTTTCAACGACGACTCCTCATGTTGTAATTATGAAAAGTATATGAATGGACTAAATTGTACAACCTATAACCAAAACATTGTTAAAATACTAGTAGCTATGTTTATATGGTATAGTGAAAACGGTTATATGGTATAATGAGATATACGGTTACTGTTTTCAACTAATATCGGTTTACAAGACCGTACTGAGATGGTATTTGAATACAGTTATGACATCATTAGAAAACAGCTGATTTTGACTAGTAATGTAATTATTATTGCTGTGAAAGGTTATGCTCGTGCAGGCGATATTTTAGGTTACCCAGGAGAGAAACATAAACTACGCATGGCCCTTTGCCCTTATACGATCTTTATTCAGTCAGGTGTTTACTGTGACTTAAGGTGTGACCTTGAGATTATCTGGATTAAATGTGTGTTCACGTGGACAGATACCGTATTCAGATCCATTTCAATTCACCATGTAAAGGTAGTTATTGATACCTTGTATTCCGAAATCTCGTATTTAGGATGCGCGGGCTTTATATGTTATATGTGACTTAAGACCCCTACTCAAAAAATCATTTTCATTATCAACAATTCGATCATATTCTTTTCCTAATCTTCAGACCTTTACAACGATGTATTACGTTTCATGCTGACAAAAAATGTTTAGGATCTTCCAAAATGATACTGCTATTAACAATAACTTATTATAAATGCTGAGATGCATCTGTGTCGAATTCCGTTCCAATCGGTATATATTTTTACGCCCCTCATCGTTAAGGTGCGTTTACTCCTGACACTTCTCTCCGGCAATAAATGTCAAGTGTCAGACAGAAATCGCTATGAATGTTTACATGCGAGAGAAATTGCTTGAGATTTATGTCGTGGATATGTCTGACACTTCTCGCAATGCTTAAATTTGCAATAAATGGAGGTCAACTTCCACGATATCTCTCAGAGGAGTTTGAATTTTAAAATAATCAGTGTTTACATCTGTTGGTATAGAAGTGGCGACACTTATAGCTGAGAGTAGATACATATGTATCATAGACATAAATTTTTCGGTGTTTACACAACTGCGATTTCTGTCTGACATAAATATCATGCAATAAATGTCAGGTGTAAACGCACCTTTACACTACTGCGATTTCTGTCTGACATAAATATCATGCAATAAATGTCAGGTGTAAACGCACCTTTAGAGAAACATTCAAACTTTTAAAATTCCAATTATCTGAAATGAAGAACTAACTGCGCTAGTTCATCTAATTGTTTTTATAAATATATATATATATGTACATATTTATTTTATATATTTTTTTAAATGAAATTAAAGGACAAATGTAGAGTGTAATGTCAATATTTAGACTAAATTCAGATGTAATCTCAAGGGGTTTTACTCGCTAATGATAATTTGATTGAGTCACGCAGGTAGAAAGTCTGCCTTGGATTGCGTGAAGTTCGGGACGAAGGTTTGAGTGGGGTGTTTTCGAGCCACCTGTAGGCTCTATTGACGTGCTATCAGGAGAGCTTCCAACACAGTGTGACTCTTATCCTCATCAATCATCTACATTCATTCCTCCCATTTCCATAACTCTGACCCGACCAGAGGGATAATTTACCTTGATGCCTTCTAGTGCGTCCGTTCTATTCAAAAGCCAAGAGGTTTCGGGGTGATTCCCCCATTCCATCGTGTCCAATTTTCGGTAAAATTCCTGATTAACTTCCTGCAATTGAAAAGTAATCAGGTCCTTTTACTTTTCCTTATACCTCAAAGAAAAGTTTTTTTTTTAATCAAACATTTCACTCGTTCCTTTAAAAGTTACCTATATTTTTTTAAATATTCCATAAATTTAAATAAAATTATAATTATTATTAACAACGAGAGACAGACAGAGNTCGACCTCCTAATTAATTCTAACTTCCTTGCACGATATTTAACAATGTCACATTTTGCACGTCGTTTATTGAATCTTCAGCCCACCTATCGTCAAAATATTGTACTATAAAATGAAAACCTATCGACCTCCTATTAAATTCTAACTTTCTGACACGATATTTAAAAACGTCACTTTTTTCATTATAACTAAAGTAATCGTATTATTATTATTATGTATTATTATTATTTTTTTTTTTTTTTAGAAAATACTTTTAGCAAGTTTTTCATGCTAAGATACGTTTATATTGGGTAAGAGTTTAAACAAGAGAATTAAAAAGTCCTAATGCTTGATTAGCACAAAACGTAATGGTCCTTTTATATTTTCTCAACCTTTTAAATAATTATCAAAAGCAAAGAACATTTCATAATAATTATTTATTTGTTTATTATCGGCCATTGCCGTTTGTTTGAATCAATTCAGAATCTCCAAACCCCACTTAAATAACAGCTTCAGATTACTAAGATAATGAAGAGCTCCACTTTTTAATTTGAATCATTTACATAATAGTTTACGACAAATTCATTATTTGAAGGGTAAAACCACAAAATGGAATAGACCCATTAAACTAATGCTGATATTTAAGCTAGAATCAAATCGATATAAATCTTGATTAAATTTCTAATATTTTTGGCTTAAAAGAGGGGGAGGGGGATGTTGAATTAAACAGTGTTTTAGTTTAAGTTAAAGTATTAGTTATATTAAAATGCTTTCACTTAGTTTAAGTGTCATTGTTGAGCTGATTTTTCCTTTCTTTTTTAATTGAAACTCGTTAGTAAAGAGGTTTTAGCATCCCTTGTTACGTTTAAGTCTTAATCCCATTCAAGGCTCCTTTTTTCTAACCAAATCAATTTGAAGAGGGATGGGAAATTAATTAAGTTTGTTGTAGGAAAATCCTTCACATAAACCAAAACAAAAGGATAAGGGTATTAAAAGGCAACGATAATAGCCCAAGGGGTCATTTTAAGACCCATTTTATCTTCTTTACTATTGAAGAAGAAATTATACTGATTAATGGCACTTTTGTCTAATCCGCACTTTTTTTTGTCATGAGACTAAGATTATAGTCTACTAATTAATGTGGCACATAGCTTCCTCGCATCCTATCGTGTATTATTTAATGGTTAATTGCTTTTAAAATCCATTATTGTCTAGGTTATTTAGTTACCCACTCATTAGGGTCTGTAGTAAACACAGAGGACCCTTATAATGTCCTGAGTTTATTTGTCTATGTGTTGTTAATGCACCCGCAAATGTGCTAAAAGTGCCGAACATAAAAATTTGAAACTTTTTAGTTATGTTATGTGTAATAAATGAAACACTGGAAAAGTTATCTGCCAATTAATGTGGCACATAGCTTCCTTGCGTCTAACCGCGTACTTTAATGACGTTATGCTTTTACGACCAATATTGTCTTATTATTACCTTTTTTCCCCGCTTTTTGCTTCTAAGCTTTACGAAGGTAAGAGAAGGTATGTGAGCGTTCTAAACAACGAAAAATTGTGGACAAGAATTGGAACAATAATTCCTTGACAGAAATTTTAAACGGATTGCTGCCTTGGAACATTTAAAATTGAAGACATAACAAATGTTCGTTCCTTAGAACAAAAATGCATGATCACATATAGCTTTTGTTACCATCGGTAAGCTCAGCAATAAAGAAGGAAAAAAATTAAATAAATTATAAAAAAAAATTGGTTGCAAAAGCGTAAAAGCATAAAATCCATAAAGTATACGTAGTGCGAGGAAGCTATACGTCACACTGATTAGCAACATATTTTTAAAATCTGTAAAAAAGAATATAGGTGCAAATATATGTATGAAGAAGACAAACTAATAGGTATACAGGTTGACCATTATAATATGGGACCAATAATGGGCTAATAATGGCCTACCATCCAATTTTCATTCAAATCAGATGTGCAGTTTTTTAAATAATATATGTTTGTTCACAAAATTGTTGAACAACAGACATACACGAGACAAAAAATATTTCCTTGTGTCTGAAAAGGATATTTTCAAGGAATAGCTTACGTTACCTTTGGTAAGCTGGGAACCAAAATTGTAAAATATGTATATACAAATTTGTATGTGTAAAACGTTTAAAAAACATTTAAAAATCGTAACGTTTTGAGTCTAAGGTAAAGCTTTATTAACTTTATAGTATGCTTAATTTAATAATCCACCATCATGTCGTTGATGTAATGTAGCCTTTAGATAATGATGATGCAATAATTGAAATTTGGCTAGTAACATTCAATAAAATAACAACATTCAATCCCCAGAAAATCTTAGTAGGGATTTCTTGAAAAAACTATACGGAAGCCTAGGAATAGTTTGAAGTCCTATATAGTTATGCAAGTCTTAGAAAGACCTTAATCCGATAAAAGTTTTTATCGCAAAACTTAAGATACTATGTATAACTGCCTCTAATAATCTCAAATAAAAGCAAATAAGTATTTAATTTGTCTAAGTAACTAAGTCTCAAATTGCTGTAACCATTTTATCAAAACTTATTATCTAAAATATGAACTCCATCAACAAAATATTGTATTAAAAGTATAAAAACTGGATTAATTGGGCATTATATTTACATTTTAAACTTAATCCTGCTTGACTTTCTTATTTCTCCAGGGGAATATTAAAAAAAGAGAAGAGGAATACAAGAAGGTTTCTTACCAAGCCAATTCTTTATCTAAGTTTTCTAGAAAAACTAAGGAAATATCTTTGATTCTGTTTTGTTTTCCTTTCTCCCAGTTACATCCTTATTCTCTTCGTTGTAGCATTTCCTCTTTCCAGAGACGTCAAGTATAAAAAAAAGTAATTTTCTTCTTACAAAGATAAGAAATTGATTGAGAACTTAGTCCTTCTTGGTTTCCTATTGTAAGTCAAGGAGCATTTCGGATTGACTTCGAAGAACCTCTATTGTTTTTTTTTAACTGATGGATTCAGACGTAAAAAGAGCGCGAGAATTCCAGAGAAATCAGTGCTGCTAAGGGGGTCTCGGAACTATATAGTAGAAATTAATAAAGTCATCTTATCGCTTTCTTCTTTTTTCATATTTTCTTTAATCTATCTCTGATATTAAGTTCGAAACAAAGACTATTGTCGTTAGATCGAAGAATGAATGAACAATGGATTTCCTAAAGAATTTTCTGGTAACGGGCGGAATTGGTAGATTATAATTTATATTCTGCTCAAAATAATAATTGAAGAAAGAGACATTATGAATTAAATCAGATCGCCATTCATGATGAGCACCTAGATCAGGTGTTCAAGTATTTTTAGGAGCGATGACGAATTCTGATAGGAAATTCAAAGAAAAGCTAAAAGCAAGAGTAGCGACCACAGACATAATTTTACACCCCATGAACAGGTATTTCATTAGTAAATCTAATGTTAGTGAGAAAACGAAGATGACAGTTTTCAAAACTATCTGCGTGCTTACAATGAAATATGGTTGTGAGTCTTGGACTTTGACGAAGACAAGCCAGCACCGCTCAATGTTAACCCAGCAAGCAATGTTAAAATAAATGGAAAGCTGCTCAAAAGAGTAGCTCCATCAGGTTTCGGCCTGGAAACCATGGAATGCACTCTCAGTTCGATAAGCACATCAAGTCAGATTCACAGGAGAGTCGCATCGCATGGACGGTGAGCCGTCAGTTTTTTTTTTTTTTTTGAAAGAACCATGTCAAGGTGGATGCTTTCCTCTTGGCTTATTGACTCACGCGCAACAAATATCATCGTTTACTCTAAACGAAACGGGAGAAATGATGCGCGTTTATAAACTGACTATGGGCCATGGGCTGGCTCACCGCGCGGCTAACTCGCGCAACAAGTTTCGGGGCGTGGGTCACGTTCACACTATGTTATACTTGTTTCGCGAAATTGTTGCGCTAGACAGTCTTGCATAGTGTAATCGCCGTTTAAAAAAAACGATACGTTTTTATAGTTTAGATAAAGATCATTTCTTTCAAAAGCATAATATAATTCATATATTTATTTTCAGTTACATAATAGTTTCGGTCTTTTTTTTTTTTCAAAGCCAGGATTAAAGCGTACGTGAGCGATGAGATTTGTAATTTGTTGTCACAAATTACTTCTTTATATTTTCATATTCAAGGTTCTTTATGCAAAAGAGGTCGTTTAGAATAAAAAAAATATTGCACAAGACGATATTCTTTTATGTATTGTACTGCTGTTGGTCCGTTCAAATACATGCTTTTTACCTATTACGTTTTGACTACCAAAAAAGATTTGTTCTTTCATCTCTTGTCTACTGTTTATTACACGAGGTTCTAGCCTAAAGAGAATACTTTTTTTTCTTATAGCTTGTTGACCAACATCCTAGCTATGACTTCTTACTTTTTGTGCTCGATAAATGACAGAATTACTACAGATCTTTGCTTCTATTATTTCCAAGGTGTAGAGAATTTGCGACAGATGAAAAAGAACGAAAGAGATAGAGAATTAAAGAAGTGAAAAGAAAAATCTCAACCCCAAAAAGAATGAAGAAAAAAAGGAGCTCGGCATTTCTTTCTTTTATAAAATAAAGGTGGCTGAATATCCTTTGAAGTGTGAGTAGATTGCGGTGGCTCAACTAGATATAGGCCTATTTCTTTTTCTTTTGTTCGTAGAACTTCTTTCAAATCTTTTCCCTCCTTTTTTTCTTCTCTTTTAAGTATTTTTAAGAGTAATCCCACGATAAAAAAGAGTATCTAGAGGACAGTTCTCTTTGAATTGTCTTTTTTGACTCCAGTTTAAAATTAGAGGATAGTAGAGACGAAGCAACGCAAGTCTGACATTATCAGTGCTTTAATTTAATTGGACGTTTCACGTTAATTGTTTTTGTCTATTAAAAAAGACTTTGATTCATGGTTGTTTAAGTTGTCATGCAAAAATTCTCTTCATCTTTTTGTAGATTGAGCTCTTTAGTTTTTGTAGAAATTAGGCGTGTCGTTTATTTTGTCGTAAAAACTAAAGTGAAATAGGTCAACTTTATTATACACGTACTTTTCTGTCTCGTTTATTTCGGCAATGAAGATGGCTTATAACTTATAACACTTGGGCGTTGTAAGTGGTTCGTTGCACTCACATTTTATATGACAGATTTTAAAATTTGAATTGTAATGGCTTTTTTGTGAAAAACGTTTTACAATATTGCTCCTATGTACAGATATGTACCTCGGCTTTAGTGTCATTAACTAACAATTTTGATAACTTATTATTAACATATAATTATAAAGCATTTGTGGAGACATCTTGTCAAACGATGCAAAGTCCGTATTTTTTCTTCATTGAATTAATTTATTAAAAATTTCATCTAATCATTTCATGGAATTGATTTAGCATTTTGCTGAGATGTTACTTTGATTCAACGTTAAAATTATAAAAGAAAAAGAAATGTGTTTTTCAGCTGTGAAAGTTTTTTATAAGAAGAAATGACGAGGAAGAATCTTATTGCTGCAGCTAACTCATAAAAAATCTTATTTTCCGACGTTTTAGTTTTGTTTTTCTAATTCTGTAAGCGAATTGCTTAGAGACAGTGAATTTAATAGTTAATCTATAATAGGAAACTATTAAAGTCTTACCTTGTGTTGTTACATTATACAACGTAAAAATAAATTAAGTAATTTTCTTGTTTTCCTCATTTCTTTCTTGATTTCTTAATGGTGTCTTAATGTTAAAGCCTTAATGAGCCTTGTTTAGAATCATTATTTGATAATTAAGTTTATAAAAAAAAGGGGTTTTCTTTTGATAGAAAGAAAGATACTTTTATCATTCTCTTGGTGGTTGAATCATAGAAATAACTGCGCAGCCGTAATTGAGATAGAATCTAAATTAATGTGATTAACACAAACATTAATTTGATTTTGATGGCTATCTTCTCCTTCATATTAAATATTTATTCTTTGAAAAAGATAGAAAAACAAACATTAAAAGAAGCAAAAAAACTTTGGATTAGGGTTGGAGACATTTCGTTTGTTACTCAAAGCTATTATCTATCTATCTGCAACCTGATGTCAGAGAAATCTTTTCTGGAGAGTATTAAATAAGCATAATTCCAGTAATGTATGTTGGCATGCAAGTTCCATAGACATCGTAGACATCAAAAAGATTTGAATAATTAGTTAATTTATAAACGATTGATTGATTGATAAATCTGGTTAAAATTATTAAAAAAATGAATTTGTTTTTAGTTTACCAATCAGTTTAAAAATAAACGAGCCCTTAGGACCATGGCAATAGAGTTAATTTTATATTCAGAAAAAAATTAAAATTAAATTAATTAGTTTAGATAAGTTATAATATCTATATAAAGACCAAAAAATCAAAACAAACATTAATTTTTATTGGAATAAATGAGGTTAGCAATAACAAATCATTTGGAGGTGCGTCGTCAGGACACTACTTAATTATGTAAGTGATGACGGTGACACATTATCTTTTTTAATTAGTAAATAAATAAGTTCACGGTTACACGTTACATTTATATAAACTTGTACGGGTGTTATTGATTTACCCACCTACAAATAATCATGTTTAATTAACTTTGTATTATTGATCGTAAAAATATTCTGCCAATTAGTGTGGCATATAGTTTCCTCGCGTTCTAATATTGAACAAATAGTCAAATTAAATTTGGATCTAATTCAAATTCCAATGGGGTGACACTTAAGCAGTAATAAATGTGCGCAGACGTTTGAACTTAATGTGGGACGATCTTTAAGCTCCTTCTTACAACAAACTATATAAATTAATTAAAAATCGGATGAGTACTTGTAGATATTGTTTTTCATAAAAATAAGATTGTGCACACATGGAAACAAGGTGTGCAGAAGGTTGAAACAATTCCGAGTCAAACAAAAAGCTATTTTTAGACCTACCATTCAAGTTTAATCAAAATCGCGCGAGTAGTTTTTAAGATTTGGTGGTTCTTATAAATTTTTATGGACAGCCAAACACACGAAACAAAAATATACTTCGAAAACTCAAGCGTATTTCTGTCGCGGAATTTTTAAAATTGGAAACATAAAAAAATTCTTTAATTACCTTCGGTTATCTTGGAAGCAATATTTTAGTCGCTGTGATATTAAATATTAAATTTTGAACCGCCTAATAATTTAAGGGATTAATTTGGAGTTCCTGTTAGCGCAGCTGCTAATCATTAATTGAAAACCCTCTGTGTCTGGTGGGAGTTGAATGTTGATAGATTTTTCTTTATTAGTTTGAAGGAAACTGAGATGTAGTTGAATTATTGTAGACGGAAACTGTTATAAAGCAGTCGTTACTGCCCCTGTAATTCTTTCTATCCAACATTTATAGATTTATTTTAAGATATTGGATGTATTTTACTTGTTTCCTCTCTCTTGAAGGATTTATCTCGAGTTCTTTTCACTCTCTGGTGGCGGATCCCTAGGATACGCTTGCAGTATTGGAAATATAATTTATTGGAGGATGACGAGGAAGGCTATATCGGGTAGAGGGTTCTGATATGGGTACAGACAGCTTGTTGAGTAGACGTCCTCTGTTATCATCCGTTATCACTAGAAACCGGGAGTTCACCCCCTCCTGTTATCGCTCGCCTTGGGGAGAAGGTTGAATGATTGATACCCCTTCCCTTTCTCCCGAGGCTTTCCCTTGCTCAATATTTGATTGGTTCCTCTTTGGGAAAGCGCCTTAGCTTGCTTCCAGTACTTGCCGAGGACTCCTCGCCATCACAATAGAAACCTGAAGGGAGGTTTGCTTCACTCCCTTCTACTGTTTAGCTCCCGACCCTTTTGAATAAACCAAAACATTACTCCCCATTAACTAAATCTTAACATCCCGCTAACCTCCTACCCAATCTCAATGAACCATTCCCACCCCACCTTCTTAATTTGGAAAGTTTCTTGATTTATTTATACCCGTTGATTAGCTTTTTTCCCTCCTTCCAGTGTGATGATTTAGAATCGGATTAACTCATACTGTTATATTTATCGATTGTCGAGGTGGTTTGATTGATGGTTGTTCGTCCATCCTTTTCTTTCCGGTCTAAACCAATTTTATTATAGACAAATATTATCTCTCAACTTTTTACCTTTCAATATTAATCAGTTTCCAAAACCAACATACTTGGTCAAGTATAATGATTGATATGCAAGATAATCCATTTAATTTAAGAATTTTTTGAAGGGAAACCATTATTAACTTGTTAAACGTTTATTTTACGGAAAAGATTATTTAAGTTGAAGGCACTTAAATATTTTAACTCCGTAAAAAGTGTTAAATATGAAATAAAACTGAAGAAAGGAATATTTTGACTATACATTATTAACTTTCTTTTTGTTATTGAATATTGACACTACTTTTGTGCATGTTATAAGAGACAGATGTATACATAATGTCTACAGAAACACGTTGTTAGGCATAAGATGATAATATCCATCAATATTTTTTTTGACTTAAGCTTTGAACATACTGTATGTTTATATTAGATCTAATCACACCTAATAACAATGGTTAGCAAGAACTTTGTATCAATACACATATTAAATCTAAAATGTATATTATGTTGCTTTATTTATTTTCAACTGGGTTTAAACCCAAATTGAGCCTGAAAGCTCACCTTCCTTACTCCTTGACAGGGTAGGTGGGTCCATTGAGCAAATCCGGTAGAGGTTGATTGATCGGCCACTTTTCCCATCTCTTTAATATCATCCACTCTACTATGATCACTGATTATCATCATAATCAGTGTGAAACATGTCATACTTCCATAGCATTCCAACCATTGCCAGGTACCGGTAATGACCTTAGTTGAGGTGATCTCCAGTGCACTAACTACTCTGGTAAACCAATAATTTAATTGTTGCTATGGGTTTTACTATGAAATTTTTTTTTTTAGTGGAGACAACATTTATTGTAATTTATGTTTTAGCTCTTCATAAATATTTGTTTTACAAAATTACCTTAGTCAGTTGGTTAGTCTTGGAATCTACTATGTTTATTGAAAATAACTTGAAAAAATTGGCACAGAATTTATCAGAGAGACGCATTTAAATAGAATAACTAAGTAAGAAAAAGAAAAGGGCGAAGAAACCTGAGAAATATGGATAAGCACATTAGAGGGATAGGTGAGAGCATTAATTGCAATTTTATTGGGTGCTCTCACACTGGATCCGTGCTCCACCTAAAAGAAATACAGGATCTAATTTTAGGTGAGAAGAAAATAAAAATATATTGACGTACATGATAGAGTTGTTAATCATGAAGGCAGGATGGGTAGGGTCCCTGTTGGTAAACACCTCAGGTAGAAGTATCTTAGAAGTGAAGTACATGTCCAGGCATTCCTTGGCACGTTCAACTGAGTTCTTACAGTTAATCAGGTAGTTCTCCAACCATTCGTCAACATCCACTGACAGCAGCTCTAAGACAAGCAATAATTCACTATTAATTTAGTTTGTTGTATCAAATTATCTAAATAATAAAATTAGATAACAAATAGAGAAGTTTCGGAGTAAATTAAACTCGAATTTTACTAAGATTTGTATTGTACTTTCAATTGCAATTTTTAATCATCAGTGGTTTATTTTTATTATAGAAAGTCTTTACTCTATCATTTTTAGAGTCCCCGCACACTACAACCTATACAAGCAGATAGTTTAGTCTAGTTGGGCTGCATTCGTGCATACTAGGTAGACGATAAACCAAACTATTTATTTGGCTGTTGGTACGCAGTCTGTCAAGTCCAATTTGGAAACACGATATATTTTTGTGAACCAAATTTTATTACCTTTTAAATGATACCCAACTTCAATTTTTCAAATCACAAAAATTTGGGGGCCCCCTAGTTACGCCCTCCTAAAATTTTTAAGAATTGACTTTTTTATATCAACTTCCAGAAATATCATTGGACCACAGAGACGCATATTTTTGTGTCTTTGCCTTATTTTTAGGACCTGTCCTATTGGGCTAGCGGGGGGGGGGACATTTTTTTTTCCTTTTGTTTTAATTTTTATGGGGGTAAAATGGCCACCAATTTGGAAACAAAATATATTTTTGTGAACCNGAAACGATGCAAAAGCTAGAAAATAGGTTAAAACAGCATAACTACGATACAAGAGCTGGAAATGACAAAATACAATGTAAAGACTGTGATCAAGTATACATCGGGGAAACGATGCAAAAGCTAGAAAATAGGTTAAAACAGCATAACTACGATACAAGAGCTGGAAATGACAAAATACAATGTAAAGACTGTGATCAAGTATACATCGGGGAAACGATGCAAAAGCTAGAAAATAGGTTAAAACAGCATAACTACGATACAAGAGCTGGAAATGACAAAATACAATGTAAAGACTGTGATCAAGTATACATCGGGGAAACGATGCAAAAGCTCGAAAATAGGTTAAAACAGCATAACTACGATATAAGAGCTGGAAATGACAAGACAGCGCTTTCAATACATTTAAAAAATAACAATCATAAAATAGACCAGGAAAAAACTACAATACTTGACTCCGAAAAACATGAGTCTAAAAGGAAGTACCTAGAAGCTGCGTACATAAGCAAGACTAACAACACCATGAACCACAAATCTGATTCCAGGGACATAAATAAGTACTATTCCGCCATTTTAAACATAAAATAACCCTCCTGAGTTTAAATTGAATTTCCCCGCCAAAAAAAAAAAAAAAATTATAATATTACGCCTAAATTAATTATTTCTTAAATTAAATACAATAACACAGTTTTATTTTATTTAAATAATGTATCTGCAAATTTTTAATTTTAATTTTATGTTTTAACATGTTTTTTTCAATAAGATACTTTATTTAAGATTATAAAACAACTAAGTAATCAATTTCAATAAAAAAATGATGTTTCAGGCAAGTCTATGCCCCGGAGAGGGGCGAAATATAGCCACTTCAAAAACATGAAAAACAGAGTAAGTTTTATTATTAAAAAAACCCTTGAAGACCCCCGTCTACAAACTCTGAATTGGTAAACAAAATATATTTTTGTGAACCAAATTTCAATACCTTTAAAATGATACCCAACTTCGATTTTTCAAATCACAAAAATTTTGGCGCGACTGACTCTTCACATCTTTGAGCGCCGTACCGAAAACTCTATATCGCTCGATCACCAAAATTTCGAATTTTAGGGACACAATAGCACCTGTGGAACGTCTAGCGTTAACTTCCTCAGAAACTTTTCCAACTGTCAGAATATCACGCGGGAATAATACAAATTATTCCTCAAACATAGTGGGGTTTTGTTATAAATTTGCGTGATTAATTTTTCTATATCCATAGTGAATACGCAGGGTGTCCCAGAGTACCAGCTAATATGGAACAGCGAAATATCTCCGGAACTGTGAATGATAAAAAAAATATGCGGGTTTCAGGGTTCGATAATGGCTAAAAATGCGCTTCCAGAAGAAATGCTGAACATTTTCTGTGTTGAGCCAAAGTGTGTTCAGTTTGCATAATAAAAGAAAGTGGATAGGAAGCCTTATTTTTTCCAAATAATTCCAAGCCATCCAAATCCAGTCAAAAATACATATCTTATTTGTAACTGTTTCTTGCGTAAAAGAGCGTTCATAAGACTCAAAACGTGAAAAAATTACTAAGAATGCATGTTTTTAAGAATGGATTTGCATTTTACGGCAAAAAATAAAAACTTTTTGTATGACTTTTTTCCCCTAAATCCATTAGTTCAGCTGAAAAATGGACTTAATTTTAGCAGGTTCAGTACTTTCCAGACAGCAAACTAATGCTCGGAGCGAAAAATTTCCAAGAGAGTAAAAAATTCTTATTTTTAGCCGTAGAATCCAAAACTATAGTCTAAAAATATGGCTTATTAATAAATTTTTTTATTATTTATACTGCACATACTTTTGCTGATCACAAAAAATGTTCAGTATTTTTTCTAGAAGCACATTTATAGCCATTATCGAACCCTAAAAACAGCATATTTCTATCTTACTTGGTTCCGGAGATATTTCGCTGTTCCATATTAGCTGGGACACCCGGTATAAAGAAATAAATAATAATTTTATTCCTCGCACTAATAGAAATACATAATATTATTATACACTTTTATACGTATTTATGTAGTTATATTTATTTTTTTTTTTAAGCAGATGCTTGAACCTAGGGCGGCCGCTAATTCTAGCCATGCATTTCAACAAATATAAAAAATGTTTAATCTAACCTCTTTTTAATCAACAAAAAATTTAAAAAACCAAAAAAAAACTTTTAAAAAAAAATAAAAAAATAAAATTATATTTGGTAACAAATAAAATTATAAAAACAATAAGTAGGACAAATGACATTGATATCAATTAAAATATGTTTACAATTATGTATTATTTTTAAATTAGTAAATTTTAATAAATATTAAGTAGTAAAAGATAAAAGATAAAAGAAATCTATCTAAGTATACGAGTAATAAGTGCTAAGCTTAATGAAAACAAGGTATTTAAACAGGCGACTACAAGCAACTAATCCCATTTCATTGAGACAAGTCGCTAGTCGCCTGTTGTCGCTTGTAGTCGCGCGTAGTCGCCTGCTCAAGGACGCTTGGTTATATGGTACTCTATATAATCGGATAGGTCGCGCATAGTCGCCTGTTGTCGCCAAGTCGCTTAGTCGCGCGTAGTCGCTTCCAGTGGACGACCGGCCTAGGGTTTCTAGGACGACCTCGAAACCCTAAAAAAGGAGAAGAAGAGAATCGGGGAATATTAGGTGCATTTTTTCAAATTTTTGCTCGCGCTATCCTAAACTAATCCTGTATCCAAAAGTTTTTCGCTCTAACCACCTCTGTTTTATAGAATGTGAATCTGCATCTTTCTGAACTCATTAATTAAATACTTAATTAATGTTTTAATAATTAACGACATGGCCGAACTTTTGTATTTAAAAAAATATATAAATATAAGTACTATTGCTGTGCACTATTCACGCCACAACAAGTGTCGATCACCGATTGAATAGTCGGATAAATGGGAGTTCGCACACTACTCGACTATTTAATCGTTCTACTTATTAGTTGAAAATAAATCGAGAAGCCTGCTATCCAACTATTTAATCGGCCGGAATATCGGTCGACTATAATCGCTTGGTGTGAGTACTACTCATACAAGACTTGATATTAATTATTAAACGACCCACTAAACAGCCGATCCAAGAATCTTTTGTGTGCGGGGACTCTTAAATGTTTAATTCTAAACTAATATAACTCGTATGTGATAATGATAAATATCAATTGATTGCAGTTCACAAGTTTACATTTTTGTTAAATATTCTAAAAACAAATAAAACTATAATGGCAACCCTGTTACTCCAGTGGCGCTCCTGGTGTAGCTAACCGTAAACACAAAGTATAAACATTAGTTTCTTTGCAAATCTCCCTCTCCGTGAATCAATTTACTTAAATGTAAATCTTTAAGTGTAGGAACGTAGTTTAAACTGATTAATTTTTATCGCGATTAAAACGTGTTTTTCATTAATGACATCGCAATCTTTGAATGCATATAATGGTGTATTAATTGTGCTATCATTTTTAAACTTTTTTTATTAGTTTAACCTTTAAACTCTTTTGCAATATGAACAAGAAATAGTGTTAAATAGTTGATGATTGAATTAAAAGTATGGAATATTTAACGTGATAAAGGTCATAGTAAAGAGTAAAAGGTTAGGACAATTGTGAATAATCAATACACTATCTGGCTGAACATAACTTTTCTTCTGTCGTCATTCTGCACGTCCTTCATCTTTTTTAATAGAATATTATTGAAGGTATATTGATATTTTTCTGGAATCCACAAACTAACAGTTCAAAGTTCATTCAAAACATATTTTTAATACTTGAAATCATTGTGAATATATTGAGCAACAGTGTTATCTTCCTCGCTGTTGGTTTATACGTCCTCTAACTTACAGTTATAGAAACTTTTATTGTTAACCAGTTCATTGTAAAATGTTTATGATAAGAATATTTTAGGTATATGATATCGTAAGATTATTCTGACCAAAACGTTACGTTAATGGTAGTGCTTCCATGAATGTATTGTTGAGGGTTAGTTATAATTATTAATTTAAAGAAAAAATCTGACAACAATAATGTAAGATATTTGAATATTTTATATTCGGTGAATATTTGATATTCACCGTGTTAATTACTAGAAGTCTTGAAAAAGGCTTATCACGTGGAACCCCCTGCGTTTTAAGGCAAAGAAGGTTAAATTTTGTTTTCTCAATTTTTACTGATATTAAAAAATAAATAAGCCTATTAATTTATTAATTAATATACGATCCTTGTTCTGTTTGATAATTGTTTGTCTTCATTTGTCAGAATGTCATGTACTTAATGAAAAGAAACCTTTGTTGAGAGGTAAAAACCAAAATAAATTACCAAATTAAAAGAACTTCCACCTTTCAATTATGTTAAACTTTTATATTAGTGTAAAGATTTAATATATTGTTTTGTAATTTATTTGAACGCTTTCATAAAGCGTTTTAGCCGGAGGAGGTGAAGGGAAAATGGCCGAGGTTTTCCTAGTCGAAGAGAAGGAGGAGAAGTTAAGAAATTCAGAGAGTTGTAGGATGGTTCGAGTTTGCCCCGAGGTGTAATCAGGATTGAGACGCTGATTGGGAACTCGGGCTCGGTCTAACTTCTTCCCTTCGCCTAACTCCGGACAACTTCGACTCTCTTCGGCAATAGAGAAAAAAAGAGTTCTGAAAAGTCAGGGGTGGAAGGAGGTTGATTCGTAACACTTCTGATTCCGCCCCCTTCCAACCATTCCGTAGTTTTTCCTTTAAGAAAAAGCCCTAAATGAAAACCTTTTCCAGGGGGTGTGGGGAAGAGGTAAGGGTGCCTCATTCCACCCTGATTTCGTGCACCCTCTTCCTTCTCCTAACCCCCACCATCCTTGAAAACAAACTTTTTACATCTTCGTCATTTCCCTTCCTCTAGCTGTTTCCCCCGGGTTGTAAAAGGAAAGGGCAAGGTTTTTTCCCTCGACTTAAAGTCTTCCCTGTAACCGTTCCTAGAATCCTAGAAGAGACACAAAGGGAGTTTGAAGAAAAACTCGGTAACATTCCCCTTTGGACGCCTGCGCACTACTCTTACTTTAAAAAAAAGAAAAAAAAAAAGAAAAAAAAAAAAAAAAAAAAAAAAAAAAAAAAAAA
>KZ651537.1:135136-150348 GCA_001010745.2 Gerris buenoi
CTTCTCTACACCTTTCTCTCGTAAAAACAAGGGTTTAAAAGAAACTTCCTTTTTAAGCTACCTAAGAGAATTTCATTCCACTCTAAAAAAGAAATCTTTCGCGTTAAAAAGCTTTTTATAATTAATAAAGCGTACTCGACTCCTTGAAACTCTGTGTTTTGGGAGAAGAATCTCGTTTACACAGGTTTTCTTACAAGGTACGGAAGGAAAATGTACAAGTGCTGCTAGAAACAGCCGACACAAAGATTCTCTGTAAGAGACTTCGGGTACAAAGAGAAAAAATCTCGGTGTAAGCTAACGCACAACTCTTCGTGGTGTACTTTGTTATCACTCTTAACAACACTAAACACACCTAGGCTTTTTAAATTGCAGTTGACTAAGGTGAAAAACGGAGATTTATTTATGAGGCGAGAAAATCAATAGGTTGAAAAGAAGTTTAAAGGAGATTAAACACCCGACACAAGATTTCGAATTCTGTAATACATAATACACCTTAGGGAACATATTTTTCAGATTTTTTTCTTTCTTTAAAATTCTTAAAATGCAATCTTAAGTCAGTCTGAAGTTTCCCTTACAGCAAAGAGTATACTTGTCAAGTCTGGAAAATGTCAGTATTAAAAACCAAGGTTCCGCTTCAATTTACTGTTTCAGTTTATATTTCCCGATATAGCAAGAGAGGGTACAGTGATTGAAACGTTTAATATTACATTTTTAGAGGGGTAAAACTGTTTCGTTTTAAATAATTACTATGTGTTTGTAAATTAATTTATGAGAGTGTAAATAAGAAGAAAAAAAAAAATGTGTTTATATCGATTGCTGTAGTAGTGCACTTTAATGTGTTCGCTCCTTTCTTATAAATAATGCATATTTTTTATAACCTCTGTCATCATATATATGAAATTTATTTCCAAGATCTTGAATTTCAAAATCTGCATTATTTTTCGATTTTCTTCTTCATTGTTTTGTTTTGACACAGTTATGGTAGAAACTCATTCACTTATTTTGATTAAATTTAAAAGTCTGCAACTTTTGCTTGGTAACGTAAGGTAAATTTGGGGTTTATACAGCTAGGGTAGGAGAAGTTAAATTTTGTGGAGTATGTAATTGCAAGAGGTGGTTAGTTTGATAATATGTACTGTGAAGACTGGGAGAGGAGTAAAGCGAGAGGAGATGGTTAGCGAGTACAGGGAGTTTGTAGGCCTTAGTTAAACAAGGCTTAGTTAACGAGGCTCCATATCTCTTCGGACAACACTGCCTGCACCCCTCTAACCCCAGTCTGCATTAATTGTGTGCAAACAGGGGGACTTGCTGAAGGTAGACGGGGTTAACTAGGGGAGAAGTAAAATCTTGGGTCCTCCTCCTCGACCTCTTACTAAGCTTTAGATTCAGGACCTCTCCAGTCTAAGATAATCATTCCCCTTCCTTCTTCCCTTCTGGCACCCCTTCTCTCCCTATCGTTTTCCTCGACACTAACTTGCTCCGTCTCTTTCCAACCACTATCTCCTTTCTAAACCCCTATTCTTTCCTTCTTCCTACCCTCTTTTCCCTATAACCTTTCATATCTCCTCTAATCTTATACTCGGTCGCCTCCTTCTAAGCTTCCCTTTCTCCACCCCCTTGAAACCCGTTCTTCTTATATAACCTCCTTCTGACCCCCTTCTCACTCCATCCTCCCTTATCCCCAGTAACCCAGTCCTTCCTATAACCTTCTTCTAATCTCCCTCCCAGTAACCCCATACTTCCTCCCTACTAACCTCGATTTTCCTTCTTTTCCCGACACCCGCCCTCCGATACTTCACTCTCCGTTTCTTATTTTCTACCCCTTTTTTTCTATTTACTTATCATTAGCGGTTACTTGGAATTTATTCGTTCTGTATTTTTTTGTTCTGCTCGCCGAGTTTGCGCCCTACTCTTAACGCTTCGCCTGGGGTATTTTATGCGTATCTTGTTCCGTTCTAACGAGTCAGACTTTACCCTCACTTATACCCGTGGAAAATGTATATTTACTTTCTTCCTTTACCCTGTCCTCTTGAATAAATGGAAAGAACGTGTTTTCCTCCGGACTCTGAAATTCGGTTGTTTTTTAAAATGTTTTCTTAGACGTTTTTTATTTTATTTTTTTCCCTTCTTTCTTCGTCATAATTTAGTATAAGATAGACATTTTATCCGGAACGAAGAGAAAAGTGAGGGAGCTGTATAATTCACACTTAATGATCAAACATAACAGTGTTAAAGCTCAACCTTGTTTGAATAATTCGTGAAGCAAGCAGTTTGAGTTTAACTCTGTAGCGAATTCTGCAGCGTTATAAACATCTTACAGCAGGATGAAACTAAATATTTTAAATTATAGAATCAGCCTGTCAAATTAATAGGACTAGTTTCTTCTTGTAAATGAACCCGTTAATTAAGTTTGTTTTAAACATTATGATAACTGTCAGCTTATTCTGAGTAATCGAATAAATAATTCTAACCATTCCAGAGTAGATTTTTATATTTGATTTATTTGGTGGTTCGTTATACATTTTTTTTTTTTTTTTTTTATTCATTACAAATTCAAGTTATGGTAAACATCTCCCTTAACTGATTTACGGGTTTAGTATATTTTTATGAGATTATTTGAGTTATATTAAGACTTTCTATAGGGATAGTAACATTATACAGTTATGCACGAAAACCTCGGGTATAACAGAAATAACTCACATTTTAATTAGTACTGCAAAAAGTATCTCTGTAAGTTAATAAAAATAAATTTACGTGAGAGGCAGGTTGTGTTATTCCTTCAAGATGACCTATACCTCCATGGACGCTCCAATGTATAACACTTATTATTAATGATGAATGTAGGGTACAACGGCCAAGATCGTGGTTTACTAATAAGTCAGGTTTTTCTATCTTCTTACCTTTTTGTCCCGGAATTAATAATGATAATTTTTGTTCCATGATTTCAGAGGTTTAAATTTTATATAAAAAATAAAAGAGAAAAAATCTCGGTGTAAGCTAACGCACAACTCTTCGTGGTGTACTAAAAATAAATAAGCCTATTAATTTATTAATTAATATACGATCCTTGTTCTGTTTGATAATTGTTTGTCTTCATTTGTCAGAATGTCATGTACTTAATGAAAAGAAACCTTTGTTGAGAGGTAAAAACCAAAATAAATTACCAAATTAAAAGAACTTCCACCTTTCAATTATGTTAAACTTTTATATTAGTGTAAAGATTTAATATATTGTTTTGTAATTTATTTGAACGCTTTCATAAAGCGTTTTAGCCGGAGGAGGTGAAGGGAAAATGGCCGAGGTTTTCCTAGTCGAAGAGAAGGAGGAGAAGTTAAGAAATTCAGAGAGTTGTAGGATGGTTCGAGTTTGCCCCGAGGTGTAATCAGGATTGAGACGCTGATTGGGAACTCGGGCTCGGTCTAACTTCTTCCCTTCGCCTAACTCCGGACAACTTCGACTCTCTTCGGCAATAGAGAAAAAAAGAGTTCTGAAAAGTCAGGGGTGGAAGGAGGTTGATTCGTAACACTTCTGATTCCGCCCCCTTCCAACCATTCCGTAGTTTTTCCTTTAAGAAAAAGCCCTAAATGAAAACCTTTTCCAGGGGGTGTGGGGAAGAGGTAAGGGTGCCTCATTCCACCCTGATTTCGTGCACCCTCTTCCTTCTCCTAACCCCCACCATCCTTGAAAACAAACTTTTTACATCTTCGTCATTTCCCTTCCTCTAGCTGTTTCCCCCGGGTTGTAAAAGGAAAGGGCAAGGTTTTTTCCCTCGACTTAAAGTCTTCCCTGTAACCGTTCCTAGAATCCTAGAAGAGACACAAAGGGAGTTTGAAGAAAAACTCGGTAACATTCCCCTTTGGACGCCTGCGCACTACTCTTACTTTAAAAAAAAGAAAAAAAAAAAGTAAAATTAANTTAATGAAAGCAATAAAGTATAAGTTGAATTTCTGTTAGGAGCACTCTAATTTCCTTTCCTACCATAGAAATAAAATGGACGGGAAAAAGTCGAGTAGAAGAGAAAATAATGTTTGTTGTGTATTTTTGGCTTCGGAACAAAAACTAAGAGGGTAGAGAGGATGGGGGGGGGGTGCCCCCTCCCCGAAAGAGAAATAAATACGGTTTTTGAAACGGTCCGAGGGAGAAGCAATTAAATGGTCCCTGATGTTTTGGGGAAGCTTTTGGTGCCTTAGATTCGCCTTCTTCTGTCGAGCAAGGAACCTCTAGTCGATTCTTTTAACTCTTCGATTCTGCCCTTTTTGTTTTCTCTAGAATTTTAAGGTTTAAGTAAGGAAAGAAGTGGGTAAAGTTTACTCCGTACAACAACCCCTGATGGCTTGATTTAGTATCCGATTGTGTTCTGTTAGAAGTCTCGGGTTAAGAAAGATTCTGAGCTAGGTCAGTGGCTAAACTTGATAAACTGTTAGTTGTCCGACACTAAGAAACGAGAAAGAAGAGGTTTGTATCAAGTAAAAAGCCGCAGTCTCAGAACTCGCTCCAGCAAAACCATTATCTGCTTAAGTATAGGCTTAAGTATAGGCTCTTTCCACGAATAATGCATCTTTATTATAAGGTGAAATTTCGGTATACACATAAAATGATATAATCATTGTCATATGAAAATAGTAATAATTGTTAGTACTGGATGACCTGTTAGATAAAAACTATTTTCTTTTTGGAACAAAGTTCCTTATGACACCGTCTGCGGAGCGAAAAATGAGTGAATCCGAAAAAGAACGACCGTCAAGAAATTTACCGAAAGCGATAACTTGAGTAAAACTTGGCCGACTTAGTTGAAATTTGGTGCTTATGTTCATTTTAAACTGTGCCCAGGAAGAGTTCGTTGGACAACGTAATCCGCCCAAGCGTTCGCGTAAACGTAAGCTTCAATTGTAAAATTGGAGTTTTAGGACGGTAAAAAAAATTTATTTCATCTATTCAACAAGACAAACAACTTAGCCATGTGATTTTATAATTTAAATTTAATAAAAAGCGTAAGGAACTTCGTTCCTAACGGGAACTTTTTTAGAGACTGAATCATGTAAAAAAAATATATCTCCCTAGTAGTAAATTCCCTAAATATACATATACTACTTATATGAGAATGTTAAAAAAAGATTGAATAAAATCATTGAAAGAATGAAAAAATAAATATAAATAGAGGAAAAAAGCAGGAAAGAGGGAGTCTTAAGGGAATACTTTCGTTATCACAAGATTTATGGCCTGTAAACGGTTCTGACAGCTTCTACAAAAATATTAAACAAAAAAAAGTAAAAAAAAATAACCTTTCAACAAAGAAATATAATTTTATTGAGGCAATTTAAAATCAGTGATTTAAGGGGTCAGGTTTCTCTAAGGGAGGCCCAAGGCTTTAACTCAGTACAGTAAAGTTTTTAAATTTAACCTTTAGAACAGTTTACTTGGTGGAGCAAGGAGTGGGGGGCGAGTGAGAGGGGGGAGGAGGGCATTCTGCAAAATTTATCAAACTCGAGTAAAATGTTACCTCGGGTCCAGCAACATTAATTTAGTTTACTTTTTCCTTTCTTAACCCCTCCTCTTCAATTTTATTCATCCCTTTATTTGTTGTTTAATGTTTTAAACGAATTATTTATTTGTTTTCATATACATACATACAATTTTTTTACCGGCTGAAATATCTAACAAACGCTAACAATTATAGTTTTAATCTATAAAATTTCGGGTTTATTTATAGTACGATTACATTTATAAATACTAGCTGAAGTACCCGACGCAGCCCGGGTTCCTATATGTCTGAACATAGTTTTACCAACTTAGAAACCTTCCCAGGCATGCGCAAAACCATTTCCCAAAGTTTCATCGCAATCGGATGCCCGGTTTAGGCAGGCATAAGAGACAGACAAACATTCATTTGTATAAATATAGATTAAATACACTTTTTCACCAAATGTAACTTGGTTTTAGAAAAGCCAGTTTTTAACCGGTACATCTTGGCGGTAAACTTGTGGTTATCTTTAGTACAATGTAGATAAGTCGAAATGTGAAAGAGAAACTTAAATTTATCTTAATTATAAAAAAGGCGAAGATACACTTGCCGTCAAATTGGGGAAATAGCTTGCATGCCAATAGAGAGTATTTGCCAGTAACTGGCATGCCAAGGATTTTTATTAGGGTTTTATCTGCTAGATTGCCAGCTACAGGCATGTCATTTAACTTATCCGCGTGCAAGTAGCTGGCATGTGTTTGTTCAAGCTACAGTCATGCGTATCTCCGCCTTAAATACAGTATGTTTTGTATGGTGTGTGTGTGTACTTGTTTTTGATTTTATTTTTAGTATAACTCTAATTTCTTCTTTTTTTTTGCAAAGTTGCAACTGTAATATTTGCATTATTTTTTGTATAATATGGATCGGAAATTTTAATACTATTCTTGAACTACATAACAGACTTTCATATTCCACTTTTTTTTAACTTATTAAGTATTTACAATAATAGTGTTTTTGATTTTATTTTTAATATGCCTATTTATGGTAGAAAAATTAAAAAAGAAAATAGGAAGAAATTATAAGAATCACTTTAGCGATATTTCGACCTATCTTTGGGTCATCTTCAACCTGAAAATCACATTTATAGTCAGTAGCGACAGTAAATTTACTATATTTTGTAACATAATACATACATACATTACTTTTTATAAATACCTGAGTAGAATACTACTAATTCATCAAGATCTTATTATAATTTCTGTTTTTATTTCACCTTGGAGGTTATTTCAGAGATTAGCGATAACCATCAAGGTTAGATAAAAGCAGAATTGATAGTAATATTCTAGTCAGATAGGTATATATATATATATATATAGAAAGTAATACATAAGTATGTAATATATTACAAAATATAGTAAATTTACTGTCGTTACTGACAATAAATGTGGTTTTCAGGTTGAAGATGACCCAAGAAATGGTAGAAATATCGCAAAAGAGTACCTTTTTAATTTTTACTATTAACAATATTAATATAAAGAACAAACCGTAGGGTTAGTGCTCCAAATATGAGACCCATGCCTAATATGAGACCCCACCTTGAAGAGGCTGGTATGTAGAGATGTAAATGAAAAAAAAAACGGTTTCGTTTTTTTTCAAAATGTTTCGTTTTTTTTCTAAAAAAAACCAAGCCCCTCGTTTTTTTTCAGATGCATTTTTTCAACTAATTTTTATTATATTCAGAGCTTAACTGGTGGGGATGGTTATTTATCTCTGATATAAGAAGCAAAATTCCATAAAGTACGGTTACACAACTGCATAATATCCTAGAAATGCTATTTTCCTTGGATATTGGCTCCAGTTAATAGGCCAGTTTTTTTTTAGGTATTAAAATATTTAATTTTTAAAATGGTTACAAAATCTAATCAGTTCATCCACTGATGGCCAGGGTAAAACTAACTTTTATTTAAAAAAGAAAAAAAAATAGTCTAGTTTGTTTAATGAGTTCAAATAGAATTACATTAAATGATTTATTTTATAATACGAGTATGTATATTTATAATCTTTTTATCAACTAAAATATTGTAAACAAGTATTATATTATTGATTGGTTAATAAAATTTGAGTTAATTTCATAAAATCAAAAAGTTGGCANTTTTTTTTTTTTTTTTTTTTTTTTTTTTTTTTTTTTTTTTTTTTTTTTTTTTTTTTTTTTTTTTTTTCATCAAAAATATTTGTTATAATGTTTAAAATAATCTATAGGACATATTTAAATTTTATTTCTTAAGTAAAATATTAATTAAAGGTATTTTGATGATAGGCAACTGCCTTTTATGTTAAAAACATACCTTCTTTAGCAACGGTGAATAAAAACATGAAAAAAACATATTTTATGTTAGAAAAAAAACGTCACCTGAAAAAAAAAAAAAAACGTTTTTTTTACATCTCTACTGGTATGTGCTACAGCCTGGCAAGTCAAACGAAAAACGATAGTGTTTAAGGCTATCAGTAGTCTCGGAGTTAGTTGGACGCCTACGATCGAGAAGAGAGTTTCTGTGGATTTTATTTTATTATACTCCTTATTAAAATTTATTAAGAACATCACAGAAAGCTTGTTTAAAACATCAAGGAAAGATTTACTTAAAATCTATTCATAATATAATGATAGCTATTTAGACAAGGTGAAGACATTTATTTCACTTTTTAAGTTTATACCAATCCTAACCTCCCAAATTTGTTCTAGAATATATAAACGTGGTTGTTCCTAATATGAGACCCATCACGGGCCTAACATAGGCAGGGTCTCATATTAGGCACAGTTTCTTTTATATTACCAAATCATGATTTTTGTTTTTCAGATGTATATTAATGCAAATACTGCCATTAATGAAAGGAAAGTATAAAACATTGGTTTAAAAATCATGCAAATGTTTTAAACAGAGGGTCTCATATTAGGACTACTTTTGTACATCTCAAAATTTTGACTTTTTTTAGAAAACATTATTTTTTTTAAAAGAAATATACATTTTTAATTATTTTGAAACATTTGCCATTGAATTACAATATATTATTAATTGTTTTGTTACATCAACTGTTTGTTTATTTATTTAAATCCTGAGTTACACCAAAACCAAAAAAGGGGTCTCATATTCGGGTCACTTACCCTACTACTTATTACTACTTTAAACAATTTTTAGATTTGATTTCATTTTTGGGTCCAATTGAAAAATCCATGATTGAAATTGTTTGTAACATGATTACTGATTACTTTCAATTTTTTACTTTTAGTGTAACGACCTTTACCTTCAATAGACAAGAAACCCTAAAATCAATTTGCCACAAACTTGAGTAGGTACATCATTAAATTCCAAGGGAGGACTTCAGTCCAATTTTCCCTAGAACCGTATATTTTCGCTAGTTGGGATCGGTGTAATATGATGCGGGATTATCTAGGAACCACGATTCGTCTCAATTAGGGATTTCACTAGGGACCCTAGAACCTACATCCTGTTCTACGTCAAATTATCCTTTTCACCGAATCCCACAGCTACTTGATAACTTGTTTTGCCAGTCGATATCAATTTGTTACTAGTTAATACGAGAGATATATTATTAACATGGACTTTTAATGCCGAATTAGATGTACGCCTTTAATATTTTTCGAATATGGACATTATTGCTTTCAACTTTGATCAGCTTCTATCGTAATTTATTTTAACTTTGGTAAATGTATAATTAATACTTGATGGATGACCACATAGTTATTGGATTGTTAAAACGACCAATAAAGGCTTGTTATTGGTAACTACTGGCAAAATATTCACATTAAAAATCATATAATAATTTTGCCCTAAACAAAAACTTTTTATACTTCAGTTTGTTGTTTTTGTGCTTCCTTAAAATAACAGCCACACTCCAATTTAACTTTCTTGATACAATTGAAATTCGTTGTATTTATGAGCTTTTTTTTATATTAAAGAATATTTAAAATTAGTCCATCTAAAAAAAAATAAAGCATTTGAATTTGGTTATTAAATTTAGTACAAACTAAGTGCAGTTATAGAATACATTATTCTATTATAAAGGACATAAACATATCTATCAACATGTTTATGTAATTTATAAATAAAATAACTTGATAAGTTAACGGTAGTAGATGCTTTAAATCTTCTTTTAATTTCGAATACACAACCTATCAAAATAGATAGTCGTTATTAATTATTAGATTTAGAATTAGTATATTAGATTTATGAATAATATTAAAATAGTGAAGAAGCAGTGGTCAAAGTGTCTCATGCCTGTAACGCTAATATAATATAATGGCAACTCAAAGTAACGCCAAGAACTTAACGCTAACTTAGAGAACGTGTAACAAAGATATTCGTTCCAACGATTATAATCTTAAAGCACGATTATAATCTTAAGTTTGTTGTATTAGTGACTTTATTTTCATTCTTGGCTCTAGTTTAGTAAACCTATTTTATGAAAGCTCCAATCATCACCAAATACTTATATTTTTTCGGTATGCACTGTTTAAATTATTTTTTTTTGTTACGGATATCTCTAGATAAGCTATAAAAGTCACTTTTGTTGATAAAATAAGTATTAAAATTGTCAAAAAAACTATGGCCTATAAAGCAGGCTTTGTAAATAGCGTACGCTTAGGTGTTTTTTTTTTTCAATAATCGCAAAATGTTGCCTTTTTGCGTATTATTGGCCATAGGTTGCACAAAAATATAATATGTTTGGCATGTTATAATGTAGTATATAACACAATGTATAAATTGAATTACTTTGGGATAAGTTCACAAATTAAATCAATTTACCTCCGTAATATTCTGTTTACCCCTAAGTTATTTTAATTGGCCAAGAACTCAACACATCATCTTGCTCTTTCTTTCATTCTCTAAGAAAACAACTTTTCTTTCTTGGCTGAGAGAGGAATAATTTCCTTCATTATTTGAGGAAACGTAATCAAAAATAAGGGATTGGTATGGAAAGATGAAGGAAGAGATATTTCACCAAAAGGAGGCTCAATTCCCTTAAATTCCTCAACAGAGGTCCGTTCTCTGGGTTGCCCTTTCTGGTTCTAAGGGCTCTGACAATGCGACCCTTCGACCTATAGACTTGCACTCTGGCTTGTACCAGCTTCCCGACCGAGTCTGCCTTAGACAGTTCTCTTGTCCCTATAAATAGAGTTACTAGGATCTAGGGATCACAATAATTTATAATCCCTGACCTTCAATCAATCTACCGAGAACTACATCTCAATGACAAAAGCGATGATAATTGATGCTCCAGATTATATATACGTTGTTTGCAGCACACCTTTAATATAAATTTAGAATTGTTTATAGCTGAGTGAGATGTCAGTCATGTTAAGTGATCTATCAATTCAATGTTAAGGCTAATTTAACTTGATGTATTGAAAATTAATTGACTTAGGTAATTGGTTACTCAAGGTTCATTAGAAATTTACGTAGGGTATTAAGTATGGGAATACATTTTTCAATTATAACTTAAAGTTTTTCATGAGAGTTTTAATTATTGTTTTGTGCCTTTCTTATATCAAGCCTAATAATAACATGTACTAGAGAGTTTACATCTTTAGTTAGGAACATGAGCAATAAAAATTATACTACTCTTTGCCGAATAATCAAATCTGGTGATGATCGGGACAAATATAAGTCTAATAAAACTGAAATTGTGCAGGAAGATAAAACTGAAATTGAGCTGGAAGCATGAGAAAAAAAATAATGAAACTTGTAGATGATATAATATCAGATTCAAATCAAAACAAAAAATGTCTTGCCTTTTCGTAGTTATTAAAAAAACTTTTGACAGTGTAAACTATAAAATATTATTACTATAGGTGTGAAGTCCAATTCAGTTTTCTGCTTGCATTCAGGAGGAAACTTTTGTACCCCGTACCTCTGTGTACCAATTCAGATCATTTGTATCATTTCAGATTTATACTTTCCTGTGGTTAGTCACATTGACAGAGCCAAATTTTGTGCCGATCTTAGGCGAACTTAGGCCAAAACGTTACAGTTTCGTAATATTACTTATATTCGTTCTCTTTAATATCCTAAAACAAAATTTAGATCCTGAGAAAATTGTTTTACGAAAAGAGGCTGGGTTTGATTACCCGCTGAGGAGAAGTTATTTTTATGAGGAATTTTTATATAATGTAGAGAAAGCTTTGTGAAATAAAATAAAAAATAAATTAACAACGGACTTCTATTCCAAACAACGCCTTCACTGTTTTAATTTCTACTCTCAAGTCCACCTAAGAAAACCTTCAATTTTTGTATAATGTTCAATAATAATTAAATGTAACTAGGAAAACTCTAAAGCTAATAAATAGTAAACACTGGGCTAAGTAATTATGAACTTGTATATTAGAAAGTTTTTCTGAGTTGTCTCGGACCGATTTTGTAGATTTATTTGATGTACGGCTTAAAATGACTCTCCTCTTGAAATAATGCAGTTAATGTTCATTTTTTTCTCTCTGTAAAATAGATTGGAGAAGATATTATAAGGTTAATTTATAGTTGTTAAGAGCTCGAATAGAATAAGAGTAAGTAGTGGTGCGTGATTAAATCCACCCTAAGAGCCGTAAATGTGATTTAGTGAAGCCATAAGAAACCACTCAGAGGATTGTGTTTAAGCTTTGTGTACAACTGCCACAACAAAACACGGCTTACTTCACCAACTCTAATATAATTCAATATTTCAGCATAGGCTTTTCAATTAGGCAACGATTTAGTGTTTGGAGTTAGAAGGGATTTCATGAAGTATATAATATACTATATTATAGAATTAATTTATCGCTGCAATACTACATTTTGGCTGAATTTTGGAGCAAACATTTGCATTACGAAGAAACAATTAGTGAAAAAAATATTTGTGATCATTCTGAAGAACGAAATATTTGTCTCCGATTTGGACAGAAAATCGTTTCAGACACCAAGGAACATTGTGTTATCTCTTGTCTGTGGACCAAAATGTTTGCCAACCACCATATTACCACGTCGTTTTTTTTATGAAATTTTGATTGTACAATAATGGGTTGTAACAGCAAAAATCATTAAATTGCACGATAGGACGCGAGAAAGCTTTGTGTCTCACCATAATTTATGACTATTTTTACATTATTTAATTCTTGTTATTTAGCAAATTTTTGCGAAATAACTTAGTAATTAATAAAACCAACTGTAATTAAATATTTTAGGATGTTTCTGCGATAAAATTCAATCAACCTTATATTGTTTACACTGTATTTCAATAATTCATTCGAATAATTCTAAATACACTTGACGGGGGCCTGGATTGCTCGAAGGCTAGAGCGCTTGCCGTGCGATAGGACAAGTAAAGCAGCCTCGAACAGAGTCAGGAGATGGATGGGTGACCGCTTCTGACAACAGCTCTGGGTTTGATTCCCGGACCGGGTGCTCATTGCTCACCCAGCATTGTGTAATTTAAACAAATGGAAAGCTCCTCGAAAGTGTGACGCCACCAGGTTTCGGCCTGGAAACCATGATGATACTCTTGGTTGTAATACAACCACGAGGGGAGTCATGGTTAACGGCCATGTCTTCACCCGAATATGTTTGTTTAATGGGCCTACCTAAGTTGCCTGCGTCTTCGCGTGTAAAAGCCCCCGGAATTAAAAAAATAAAAAATAAAAAAAAATACACTTGTCACATGCAAATCATCATTTTGCTGAGGTACCTATACAAGGTAGTTTATAACACTGTCAGTCAATAACTGACAGTGTAGATTTTATTTTTATTTTTTCTTTAGTTTCATTTTAAAAGTTGACCAGACTATATTTAAATTTTTACGGACAATTATTTAGAAAGAAGGGAAAAATATTAGAAAGATAGAAAGTTACAGAAAGAAAAATATAGACTGAGAAGATAAAGGAGCAGACTAAAAGAAAACACTTTTGGATACTATTTTGACTCGTGACAACTCTAAATTCCAAATTAACTATTATACTATTTTCCCTACTAAATATATTTCCTGTAAAAAAAAAAAAATATATAACGTTCTTGCCGTTACAGTTAACATGGAACATATTATAAGAATTAGAATACAAATTATATTTATTTTTAATTATTATATTTATTTGTAGAGTTCCTTCTAGATTCACTAGTATTACTTTTGTTTTCTCAACATTTATATTAAGAACAATTTTACTTACATTTTCAATTAGCTCAGGGATAATTTCGTCTGCTTCTTCTATTGACTTAACTACTATTACAAAATCGTCTGTAAAGTTTATTTGCTGACAATATTAGATAGATAGATTAAATTTCTACGAACTTGCTGAGCAATGGTTTCAAAAACTTTTCAGTAATTTATTGATGGATAATGCAATTAAATAAAACCAATTCAAATAATACATTTATTGTTCTCTCCGTGACTAGATGACACGAGGGTTTCCTCTTATTCCTATTGTACTAAACTGATTCGGCATGTATTATTTTAATGCAATAAGTAATAAGAGTTGACTCATAGTGTGACAAAATTAATCTTTTGCCACCCATTATTCTGTCAAAAACCAAAGTGTGACTAACTTTACCCTCTTCAAATTCTCACTATATTCCTCACTCTACCCTTTCATTTAAGTTTATACAGTCCCTACGTATATATTTTCTCGTTATACATATATATTATATAAGTGTGAAATTATTAAAGAGTTGATCATCAAGAGTTTATCATACAAATCTCTGCTTGTTTCATTTTTAAAATGAGAATCTCTTGATATAGATGGGCACACACCTCACTTAATGATTTATAATTATTAAACTATTGATTTATAGCTTTCTATTTAAGGTAGCTGATAACTAATAATTTAGGTGTTGATTTTGGGCAAAAAATGAGCAAGATAGGAATAAAAAGGAAAGGATACGAAGGTAATTAAGATAATTTATGGTTGAATTTGACTGGTTTTAACATGATCCTGGTTAGTTATTAAAGTTTGAGGGTAATTTTTCCTGGACTACAAGCTGTTTAAGTAAGGTTTAAGCTTGTTTTGGTCTGCTAGTCAGAGTTTAATGAGGCGAGCAGGCTACGAATGACAAGTAGTATAGAGACAGCCTACTCCGCTCTTACCAGCTTGTAATCCGATAGTGTCATTAATTCACTTGCAACCATGGTTTTCCTCATAAATCCTTCTACACTCTCCTCTCAACTTTTCACAAGAAAATGACTCGTGTTGTTTGGAAGCTCTAATTTATATACGATAATTAGCAACTAGATCTTACTTAATGAAGAGTGAAGACACCCTTGGAAAGACAGTTCACCATCTAAATTATTATAAATTTTAAACAATGGAGAGATTTTGAAGACTAATAGGGACCAATGGATATTCGTTCTTATGCCAATGAGAAGGTCTGAAAGTGGTGACGAGTTCGTTGGTCAACGTTTCACTTTTAATGCGTGAGAGCCTCACACATATTTCTTTACTTGTTACCAACAAAAATAATGGTATGTTTTGATTTTATGGAGTTCAAATATATATAATAACTTATCTAAATAAAACATATCTAAATAGTGACCGATAATTTTATCAAAACTAAAGTTCCAATTATTAACATGACATTATTGATAGACTTCAAATAGATATAATAACTCATCTAAATAGTGACCGAGACTTTTATCAAAACTAAAGTTCCAATTATTAACATTACATTTTTGATAGACTTCAAATAGATATAATAACTCATCTAAATAGTGACCGATA
>KZ651537.1:152698-171440 GCA_001010745.2 Gerris buenoi
CTCTCTGTAATCCCCCCCCCCCAAGTTTTGGCTTTTATATTTGTAAATTATTTCTTTTAAGACGCCCCTACCAGCGTACCACGACGTTACGTTATTATTTCATTTGAAATATTCGCTCCCCTTAATTTTTGTGAGTTTCCTTTTTCGAGGGTTGTCTCAAAAGTAAGTTACACTATTTTTTTTAGAATCTATTTGTTACGCGGGGAAAGGCTGGAAATCACCGGAAAGTTTCGCCCGGGTGTAGTGGCACCGCTAATTTTTTTCCAGACGCGCACGACCACCAGCGCGATAGCCACGCTCCAGCCGCTTTGGAGACTCCACTCGTTCCCACTGCCGATTGCGTCCACGGTGATTCTAATCAACCTAAATGTGACTGAAATTCAACGTGAGTTGTTTAATGTGTACGGTGAAGAAGTTATGTCAAGGCTGCAACTGTTGTCAAAGATATCCGAAGAGTCGTGGACACGTATCGACCTAACGCTAGATGAAAGTATTGTGAGCTTTCTCCAAATGTTGAAATAAGCTGGACTTGTCAGGATCATTACTGATGATCTCCATTTATCAAATCATCTTATCCACACCTGCTTTCTGAACAACACCTCAAAGAGCAGCGAGTTGACGCAGCGTTGCAATTTCAACAATTATTTGATGATGAGGGAGATGATTTATTCGACCGTATAGTGACTGGGAAGGAGACATGAATCCATCATGGATTCACCTGAAGCAACCCAAATAAGGACGACCTTAGAGAAGAAGTTGAAATATGGCTAACCAGTTTGGCGGCAGAGTGGTTTGACGCTGTATTAAAAAAACTGTTACCACGGAACCAAAAATGCAATTCAAATCAAGGAGATCATGTAGAAAAATAAGTTAGGCATGTACTTTTCAAAATGTATCTTTTTTAAAATGTTTGGACTTTTTTTAATATTAAAAGAATACTCTGCCAATTAATGTGGCACATAGCTTCCTCGCAAAGAAAAGACCAAATTAAGAAATATACCATAAATATCAAAAAATAGGAACCGCGCGGCACTGTTCCAGTAAATATTTAATAAAGTCGGAGAAATTTAAATATTTGTTGAAGAAACCAAGTCTCCAACAAGCACCAAAAGTTAGCGCATCTATAATTTATTTAATAAACAAATATAAAACTGCAACCAAATCGTAGAAACCTCTGTATAAACAGGTTTTTTTTTTATAACCCCCCCCCCCTCCTACAAAACTAAAAATAACACAAAATAGAATATAACAAAAAATTATCTACGATGCAAGAGCTTTTTAACGATATACATCACACTATAAAAGGTTAACTTTAACATTTGTACCCCAGTACTCTAAAGGTACCAAGATTATATTTTTAAAAAACAAACAATATAAAAGGGCATTCATTTAACTAATAAATACATATAAATAAAAAAAAGTATTTAAACCCTTTGACCTACAACAAAATTATAAATCGGTACAAATGTACATGCAAAACATTTTTAAAAAATCAACAAATAAAATAGCTTTAATGTCCATATCCAAGGCCTTTAAAATGATATACGACACAATATTAAAAACCAAAAAAAGGGACACGTGACACGGCGAACGGGATAAATTTTACTCTCATGTTCTCAGCAAGTAGGATGAACTAATGAAATAAAATATACTCAATTTAAAGAGCATTAGTGTGAGATTCAATCGCCGCAATCAGAAATAAAATCAGTCAACTATTATAGAATCTATGGCCATTCAAAGATAAAAATGGAAAAAAATTAAACCAAACAGTAAGAAAATGATCACCATCTAAGGTACAACCGATGATGATTCGACAAAAACTCGTAGGACTAAATTTGTATATCTTTTAAAATCAGCTACCACTTGTGCTATCCATTTTCTAGTACGACTTACCGTTTGGCTGCAATAAGCCCTAAACCAGCTTAAAAATCAAGTCGGCTATTTTTATTTTTTTAAGGGGGGAAGGAGGAGGAAAAGTGAACCTTTTTATAATTATATTGGTGTAAAATGTGGACGTTGCGCGTTGAATGGCGCAAACCGCAAGTCTCTAGCTCTTCTGGAAGTGGGTAAACATTAATGTCAGTCAGTGAGTCAGTAAGCCACGAGACTTTGTAGTATAAGACATATTAATTTAGTACGATTTGAAGTGCGCAGAAGGTTGAAATTAGGCAGGTGCTATCTGCAGGCTACTCTCGACAAACCATAAAAATTTCATAAAAATCAGATGATTACTTTTAAAGATATGGCTGAAAATAAATGTATGTTTGTGTGCATGTGGAAGATAAACAAATAAGCGCAGAAGGTTGAAACTTATATGGGACCAACAATGGGCTAAGTATGACCTACCACCCAAATTTCATTAAAATTGGACGTGTAGTTTTTAAGATATGGTGGTTCGCAAATATTTGTGACAGACCGACAGACCGACAGACCGACAGACCGACAGACCGACAGACCGACAGACCGACAGACCGACAGACCGACAGACCGACAGACCGACAGACCGACAGACCGACAGACCGACAGACCGACAGACCGACAGACCGACAGACCGACAGACCGACAGACCGACAGACCGACAGACCGACAGACCGACAGACCGACAGACCGACAGACCGACAGACCGACAGACCGACAGACCGACAGACCGACAGACCGACAGACCGACAGACCGACAGACCGACAGACCGACAGACCGACAGACCGACAGACCGACAGACCGACAGACCGACAGACCGACAGACCGACAGACCGACAGACCGACAGACCGACAGACCGACAGACCGACAGACCGACAGACCGACAGACCGACAGACCGACAGACCGACAGACCGACAGACCGACAGACCGACAGACCGACAGACCGACAGACCGACAGACCGACAGACCGACAGACCGACAGACCGACAGACCGACAGACCGACAGACCGACAGACCGACAGACCGACAGACCGACAGACCGACAGACCGACAGACCGACAGACCGACAGACCGACAGACAGACAGACAGACAGACCGACAGACCGACAGACAGACACGGAACCAAAAATGTTCCCTGATGTCTGAAACGGATTTCTGTCTTGGAATTTTTGAAATCGGAGACCTAAAATTATTTCGTTCTTCAGAACGATCACATAGCTTCCGTTACCTTCGGTAAGCTCGGAAGCAATAGTGTAACTTACTTTTGAGACTTCCCTATATACGTACACACTTTCATTTTAGTTGCATATGACTTAATGTTTTCAAAGCTCGGGAGCTTAAATTTCAAATCTTCTTATTGATTTATTGGATAAATATTGATAAGTTTATTTGACTGTATATTTAGTCTACAGCCGATTCGTTAATTAATGAATGAACGAAAAAGTTCTAGTCAATTAAGCTAATTATTCGATTTAAAAACTTACATCTTCAAACCTTTTGTAAAATACAATTTATTGGTAATTACTATTACGCGTTTAAATGATATAATAATTAAAAAAAAATCTTATTAAGAACTTAAAACATGTTTTTCGCCACATACATTTTTCCCATGGCAGGTTTATTATTTATAAAAATTAAATAGTCAAATTTTTCGATATGTTTACTAATTATACGGTGTTTAATGTTATTAAGTTTTAATATGATAAACAATTTTACGACATCATTAAATTCTTAATACTCGACAAAAAAACAATAAACCGTTATAAATTTTTATGTTTATGGTCATTATGTGACATATAATTATGATGTCACATCATTTAATTTGTTGTCTTGTGTTTGACTCCATTAAAATATCAAATAGTAAAAGGTCTCCGTGCATCGAAAGTCATAAAAACCATGTAAATTTTTATTGCATTTAACATCAAATTGTCGCCTTTTACAATGTAACATAGGATTTTTAAAGGTGCAATTATTTACAAGGCTATAATAGAAAGGATGTCTATAGTTGGGAATGCCTTCTGGCTTTTCTTTTATAGCTCTATAAAATCCTTTTATTCCTCCTACGTGGAAGCCTTACTGTCAATCTTAACCTACATTAATTTTATTAACGTCTTTTTTTTAATACTTTTTTTCCTAGGGATGTAAGAAAGAGGAAAATCGTAGTTAATTTACTAGGATTACACCTGAAAACATAATATTTTATTGCCCTGGGCGACTATTCATTTAAATAGGATTGTGGGAGGAGGAGTTGTTTAATGGCGTTTTAATAGCCGGGAAGGGAAATTTAATGAAACCATTTAACAACGACCAACCCCCCTCGATCCTTTTGATATGCAAAATAACATTGTGCATAACACATTTTCCTTTTTTCTACTCTTGTTCTTCAGAAAAAGTAAAACAATTCTTGACTATTGGGGATTGTTAAATTAATGTTTTTTGTTTAAGTATAATTTTTTCTAAAGATTTATTATATAACTTATTGTTGTTTTATTTTAGTGTATTTTTTTATTTTATGAATTTTTAACGAACTTTTTTTTCTTCTCCCTCTCTTTCTTATTCATTAAAATTTAATGATTCAACTGCCTCTATTTTCAAGGTTTTAAAAATATAATAATTACAAGGTTTTTAAAAAGAAAACTCGGTCACTTGAAGATACCGACTAATATAACAGTATAAAATCTATAAGGTTGATAATTCTCTTAAAAAAGGTGAGCACCCGTATCTAACGAGGAATAAAAAATAACGATTAGGATTTTAATAAAAACGACCATTTATTGTAAGACTGTAGGGCAATCAAAATAAGCGACCAAATAAATAAATCATACAATTAAACTCTGTTCACTGTACATTAATTTATTTATAACGATGTAGGTATTATAACTTACAAAAAGGACAATAATAAAATTATTGCAACATAAGAAAACCTGAATTGATTAGGAACCTTCCTTAATGACCCATGGGGTGCTTTTGTCACGTTTTGATTGGTTTTGTAACTAGTCCTAGTTGAAAATCCTACCTGTAGGCTCTTAGTTGTTGGCCTATTTTGGCACGCCCTAAATGGCGCAGTTCTATTAGAAAAGTTTAAGGAATTGACTCTGACATAGCTAATGATTTTTTGGGAGCCTATTACATGCTTAGAGAATAGAAAATGAGGATGAGAATGCTTCACTATATCTTACTTTCATAATAGACTACTGATGAGCAGGGGTTATACAAACTACATATATTTTAATTTAATAATAGACTACTGATGAGCAGGGGTTATACAAACTACAATATATCTTAATTTCATAATAGGCTACTGATGAGCAGAGGTTATACAAACTATATATATCTTAAAAACGCTCTTTAATCACAATACCAACACCACACCACACACGAGAGGGTTCTCGACTCGTTTTTTCTCTGTGTTGCTTTACTAGCTCTATCTACCAATTCTCTACCAAAACTACTATAAGCTACCAAAACACCACGAGTTAATCATTTACCGAAATCTTTCGAGTAGGTTGCTTTAGTTAATTTCTTTTGACGTATGTTTTTTTTTTTTTTTTTTTTTTGAGGTAGTGTTATAGAGACAGAATGTGTTACTAAAATCTGTCACTTATTCAGTTTGACAGCCATAAACCTATTTTAACTAACATTTTTGCAAAAAGCATTTGTTTTATTTATTTTTATTTTCATATCTGAAATTAAATTAAAATTGATTTGAAAAAGAAAAAAAAAATGAAGGAGGAAAAATGTCACCAGATTTTCCATCATATCATGTCAGTTACCTTTCACAATTAATTATATTACAAGTTCTTTCCATGTGGAACAAAAGCTAAATCCCTATATACTATGAAAACATAAATAAATAATAAAAATCGTGAAAATCAACATTGAAACGAGTTTATTTAGAATTTATATCTTATTTTATATTCTATCTGTAAGTCAAATCAAGTTAAATCGTCCACAAATTCAACCAAACGCTATAAATCAAAAGTATTTTTGTATCTAAATTACATATTATAAAGGCATGATATTCAAATTTAAGTCAATATTTCATTTCTATAGATTTTAATAGAATTTGAATCTATGAAATAAATCTATTTTATACATCAACAACTTATAATAATAATATATAATTGAAATAATGACTATCATATATATAATGAAACATTTATTTATAATTATTGTGTATTCATATCTATGATATATATATAAAGGGATTTTGGTACTTTATTGAACAGCCCCAAAAGGCAAAAGCATCTAAAATAATAAATAGTTAAAAACTATGATAAGATCAAATATCCTCTTAAGTATTCAGGGCAATAGGAATTTTATTGTTGCTTTCATTACTACTGTTTTTAACACAGGTCCTACGAATCTAAAAGTCGGTTTCAACTTTTTGATTGAAAAATTCAAAAATGCAGTCCGTTTCAATGCAAATCTAACCGTATTAATGGTTTTCCGAGAAAAACGTAGTTTCTGAGAAAATTTCTATAAACGCGGACGGTGAGGTTGATTCCACGCCAGGAATTTTGAAAAAAAGTATAAAAAATTATTTAGAGCAACTAAGAAAACTCGAAACAACTAATAAATGGAAAACACTGGACCAAATAAACGTATGAGATTTTTTAGCTCTAGTTGTATCGGATTTTTTCTTAATTTGTATCAGTTTACTTCACGATTTGACGTGGCATTTAATTTCTATAAATTAAATTAACAATTTAACAATTTTCTTCTTATCAACTTCTTTTCTTTTTTTTCTTTTTTTTGCTTTTTTTTGCTTTATGGATGTGAAACTACAATAATGTACCCAAAGCATATAAAATAAAATATACGAGTATGTAACTGCGGTTACTCTCGATGGTCATGTTTTCCTTTTATCTCTAGCGTAAAAGAATACCTAAAAACTTTAGTAGTTACCTGGACCTCTCCAATTAGATCAGTTTTCTAACTTGACAAATATATTCCATTCCAGAAACTAGTTCAATTAGAGAGATATCGAAAGGAAAGAGCAAGTGGGTGTTGAGTTACAAGCTTGTTACATTTACGGTCGTTTTCAATTCGTATGGTCTTACGCTAGTTTTAGCTTCTCGGACCAGGTTTATACTGTTTATTAGGTCAGGTAGTATGGTTATATGAACAAGTAAACATCCAGCTTGGGAGCAACAAGTCTCTAAGGAGCCATATTTTCTCTGCGAAACTATTGCTCTGAGAGTAACTTATCCTTCTGCAGATGTCACTATTTACCGCATTTTACTACCAGACATGGAATAAGGACTTTTAAAAGGTTAAATGCTAACTTTCACTTTCAAGAGGTTCGTAAAATTTTAAAATAACGCCTCATACGGCAAAACTTGCGAAACAGTACTGTCAGAAATAGAATTTACGCATGAAAGGCCCTTCATCTTCACCTTCTATCCCTTCGTTGTATTCAAAATTCTATTTAAGTAGACATTTTAAACGTTTTCCATTACAATAATTACATTCTACAGAGTGTTTCCACAGAACAATAGAAGACCGGGGTGGGGGTGAGAGGGATGAGAAGCATCGTGGTAAACCCCAGAATGTAAACTTGTTTTAATCGTAAAACCATTTCTGCTATCCTCCTTTCTTCTGTTTCCTCTCTTTTTATATTTTGTTAAAACGTTCAAAATCACGCTAAACATTTTTGAAGAAAATTTAATATCTTGTTGCGTCTCGGATGTTTTTACACTTTCTCTAAATTTTAAATGATGTGCGTTTGTGACGCTATTAAACGCTTAACTAAGTATGTAATTTTCTGACGAACGAATTAGCTTATGAAATCTAATTTTCATTATTTGCATACAGTATATATAAAGTATCTAAACTGCTAAAGATACGCGAAAAGAGAAATAAATTCTCACTATATACACAACATGCGAGCTCTAGGAACCGATATAAGTTTGAGAGTTGGCATAATAGACGTGAAATACTTAAATTATTGCGGTTGCTATTGACAGAGACGCAGTATATAAGCATACAATATAGCCTCGCGTGTTTCTATAAGTATCTTAGTTACCGTAGGTAATTTCGTCGTAACTTTTGAAAGAACATAAAATTTGGAAAACGGGAAAATATCGCTCCGACAAGAGAGCTGATTCTCTTATGGAGCGATGTATTTGTTGTCGCTTCCTGTAGATTCTAACCCTTTTGGAACATTTATTAATTTATTGCTTTGAAAAGTGTAAGTATCTTAGTAAATGATTTATAAATGACTAAGCTCGTCATCAAGAATCAGTCTTATTTAAGAGCCAAAAAGAAATTCACCATAATTTAAATCATAAATCAAAATTGGTTTACTGTGTTATATGGTTATGGTTATTTTGGTATTTTGATACGTTTTAAAAACTTGCGATTTTAGAAATTGGTAGCAAATGGCAGATCTGAAAAAAGCAGATTTAATACGCTTTTTCGACTTATCTATTATATTTAAATAAGTTTTTGCTTCCGAGCTTACCGGAGTTAACGAAAACTATGTGATCTTTCTGCAGAGCAACATTTTTTTATGTATCCGATTTCAGAATTCCAATACAGAAATCCGTCCAAATATAACGGAAAATTTCTGTTTCCATGTCTGTCTGTTGCTCAACGTATCTTAAAAAAACTACTCATCCGATTTAATCAAATTTAGATGATAGGTCATAATTAGCCCATTGTTAGTCCCATATACGTTTGAATCTTGTGCGCCTATTTGTTGCTCTTCTAAAAGCGCACAAACATACATTTATATAACAATTATATAACCATTAAAAAAATTTATAAATATATAATCTTCAAAATTACTCAACGTAATACGTTGGTCAAAAGTAGCCCGCAGATAGCCCTAGGTTAATTTCAACCGTTTGCACTTTTTAAATATTGATTATATGATACTTTATTTCATGTAAAATAGACTGCCAATTAGTTTGGCACATAGCTTCCACGCATCCTATAACGTACTTTATTGATTGTATGCATTATTGTCTATTTTATTTCATTTTCTCCCCTTTTATTAGTACACCTACGTAAGAATTGTTTTTTTTTCCCATCAATTAAGCAAATGTTAAGGTGTTATCTGTGGTCTAATTTCGACAAACCATCCAAATTTCATAAAAATGAGATGAGTACTTTTGAAGATAGAGGTAAATAAATAAAAGGAGGTGTAAATAAATGTATGATGGTGCGCATATTGAAGAAAAAAAATAGGCAGAACAATGGGCTAATTATGACATACTATAGAAATTTCGACGTAGGTTGTGTTGGTTCCCAAAAAATGAGCGACAAACAGACTCGATAGACCGACAGACCGACATACAGACACGGAACCAAAAATGTTCTCAAGTGTCTGAAACGGATTTCTGCCTTGGAAATTTTGAAATGTGAGACATAACATATTTTTGTTCTTCGGAACGATTACATAGCTCAATTACTTTCGGTAAGCACGGAAGCTAAATCAAAATTTAAAGTTTTGAAAGTTTTAAAATATTTGTTGGGAAAATTAAACAAATTTGACAATAATAGTCTATAAAATTAGAAAATCATTAAAGTACACAAAATAGAAAAGCGTGGAAGCTATGTGCCACACTAATTGGTAGAGTATTTAATTTTTGTGATTACATTATTTCTTAAGAGGTTAATACTATTTTATTTTATTTGGTTTGTACTACAGTCTTAACATAAATATTTATAATTTGTTAAGAGTAAGTAAGTCATGTATTGGACAATTAATTTATTTTTTCTTAACATTAGAAGCATTGAAACAAAGTTAATGCCTTGTTATCCCCCTGTATATAGAAGTTCATGAGATTTACACAAGATGGGGCCTAAAAAGCCGAGACTTAGTTAGGTTCTAAAGGCTTTTTGTGTTCGGAAAGCCCTTAGCTTGAATCTAGTTAATCACCTGTTCTTATCAGACAACCGGCCCAAGGAAACCGGCCCCTAGAATATCGGCTGTGGAAATCCTCTTATCTTATTTTAACAGTGTGAACGTAAGAAGCAGCTAAAAGGGTATAGAGTTAAGTCCAAGCCTAACAGGAAAGCGAGTAAAATAGTTCGACCTCAGATAGTATAACTTTTTCGATGTGCAGGTATGGTATACCTAGTAAACCTACAATCAGCTAGAAATATACATTTAGCTTTAGTTTCTATCACATTGCCCCAATGGGTATTTTGCCATAACTTGCAACAAAATTTCTTTGAACCTTTCTCAAGGATATAATGGTAGATCTCATGATTTAGTTTGTTTGTTTTATAAATAAACGACAAGATTTATTGCAATAAATAAAAATACCTAATAAACCATAAGCTTTATAATTAATTATTACTTAATTAATCAACTATTATTTACTGGTTTAATATAAAACTCATTTAAATATCTGCATAGCTCGAATAATTAGAATCAATTTTTTTTTTTTTTTTTGTCTCAACTAAAAAAAATTAGCCGATGGAATCATCTTTAGATTTATTCATTTTTAATTTTTTGGTAGTATTTATACTACGGAAAGTTTAAATTTTAATTTAAATCAAATTATAATTATTATTACAACGTTAGAGCGTTGGTTAGAGCGCTATACTGGAAATATAGAGGCCCGTGGTTCGAGTCCCGGCGCTGGAGTCTATTTTTGTCTGTCATCTCCCGTTGTTAATAATTATAATTTGCTTTAGAGATGTTTTGAATCAACAAACAACTGAAATTGTTTAGCATTTAATTATATATCAGTTAAGGACGCAGCCCCTCCCAGGGAGTTTTTTGCTAGTTTCGTCGAGTTGTTTCAATTTAGTGTCTTGTGACTGAATGTTAAATTGATTTCGGACTTAAGTTAAATTTATCGCTAACAAGTTAAACTCATAGTTTTAACGGAACTGCTAGAATATAAGTAAACTAACCTGGTTGTATAATAGGAAGATGTGGCTGTTTGACCAGCCAATTTTTGATGTGGAGAACATCACGAGCGATGCCTTGTGGTGTCATGTTGTACTCTTTGTACACCATTTCCTTGCTGCACCTTTTCATCGTCATAATGAGCCTCTTTGCCTAGAACAACATGGTCAAGAATCCATTAAATTGAATTAAATTAAAACCGGACGAGTATAGATTTTTAAGAAATTGTGACTCGTCACAATGAGAATGACGGCATGCTTTGGGTTTCTTCAGTAAGCTTGGAAGTAAAGTAAATAAATATCTAAAACGTGGACTGTAACGTTCAACCTAACCTCAATCATATTTTAACAATATGTTCTCTCAAAATATCATACTTTCGAGAAGTAAACAAACAGGATGTTATTGATAAACACTAAAAACAGGAAAATATTGCGTTTTTTTAATTTTAGATAATGTTAAGCATTAGTAGCACGATTTTAAGCTTAATACGAGGTAGAAGGTATATCACTCGAGATTTTAGAATTAAATTTGCCTTATCTTGTCCCTCCTTGGGAGGACTTGCTGTCTCTTTTAAGACGTCTCATATTTCATTTAGTAATTAGCTCTAGTGAAATGCTCCCTAATCATCTAATGTTGTTATGAGACTTCATCACTCCGATATTACAACCTTAAAACATTCATATATCAAAACAACTTAGACAACGATTTTATTTCCATTAAAATATCTTTACCTTGTATTTTTAATTCACTTTGTATTTTTAGATTATCAATTTGTTAAAGTAAAATATCTTTTAATCACTTATTTGGACATTAAAATTTGAGTTGTGTGTTTAGTACTTAAAAACGTATTTCTTTATATTATTGTGATTACACTTTTAATTCTTATTTAGAAATAAAGTTGTGAATAAATATTTGTACATTGTCTTTCTTAAATGATACTCACAATTAAGACACAACTTTACTAAAATAAGAATAAAAATCTGTCCAACACAATTTGCATGAACAATAAACTTTGTCTTATACGCGTTATGTTCCGATAACCTGCTGAGGTAAACAAATAATAAGCAAGCTTGCATAATAAGTCTTGCTGACTTCAGCAAGACAGCAGATATATATATGATGGAGCTCTAGGCTCCTTCCTCACTTTATTATTATTTTTCTTTAAGTCAACTTGCTATAATTTTCACTCGTAATATTTGCTCACTCTTATAATAATATTTCTAAGTGCTACTATCCACGTACCACTGTGTATAGATTTGTGTTTTAAAGTAAAAATAAAGTTTTTAAAAACTCAGTCTTCCGAAGTGTTCATTTAACTTACGATAATACGTACATATCTTATGGTATACACGTAATGTTTTCCATTTGTTAGTTGCTTTAAATTTTCGACATTACATTTAATTGTTTATAGAACATTTGATACAAATTGTACTTTGAGCAAGTTATATTATTGGCAATCTTTGTCAGAGTATGTAGAGTAAACAGAGTTGGTATCTATGTTAGAATTTATATAGAACTGTAATTTCTTTTATATTATAATTAAGAAAAGGGACATAGAAAGAAAATAAAATTAATGCTTTCCTTAGTCTTTTTTGCTAACCTAATTTTTTTCTCGAGGTTACCGAAAAAGTCACACCTATTTTCTAGAATTGCGTCCATGGCTTGTAATGATGATAATTCATTGTTATAAAACATAATCAATGTTCATTAATGTCATTAGGAAGTTGTAAGACTCGATTACACAATGGAGAAAAGAAGAAAGAAATAAAGATAGAATAATGTGTAAATTAAAAAGGTTAATAGAATGTGGATGTCCTAGTATAAGAAATTAGGTTGATAACCTGGTTAATGCATGTTATTGGAGTTTTTGTTATTCAATTATTTTAGTCTTATTAAATTATTTTAATGTTATTGGATTTATAGGAGTGAATAAGCTATATTTTATGGTATAATTTGGAAAAAAAAACCACAAAAACATTACTCCTAAATCGAGGAAATAAATTTTAGATCTACTACGTATGTGTCGCACTCTGGTATTGAAGGTTCAAACAAACTAGCAAGACAATGTGTTTTCTGGCCGTACATCGATAATGTGGAAAAAACAAAAGCTTGTGATGTTTGTGCAACAGCGCTCCTAATAAAAATCAAACCATGATGTCATATGCAGCTCCGTCAAATAAATTTAAAAAATAATAGTGTTCATCTCTGCGAGACTGCTATTAATAGATGGAAAATACATTTCTTAATAACTATAGTCTCTTTTTGATTTTCCTTGAAGTAGATGTAATAAAAAAGATGGATACAGCTTCAAAAATTATTGCCTTTCGTTGGTATGGTATTCTAAAGGTAGTTAAATCAGATAATGTAACATCACCTTAGCACAATACGCCGTTTTCTCCGAAAAAGTGGAACTTTGTACACATCACCTTAGCCGAGTCAGCTGTAAAAATATTTAAACCTCTTGTCAAGACATCTATACATGACAATAAGGATGTCTAATAGGCGTTATAGTATTATGGTGAAATACTTCGAATAAGATTAATATTTGTCCTGCATCAAGGCTGATGAATCGATGGCTTTGATGCGATTTACCGTCGAAAATTTGCAAAACGAAATAAAAGAAAATCGGCACAGATATAAAAAATATTTTGAGAGAGGAGATCTTATGAAGAGGGAAGTCTATAATAGGAAAATAAAGGAAGGTGATAAGTGGAAGAAAGGTGTGATTTAGTCTAAGTATGATAATAGCAAAGTCATATGATATTAGATCTGAGGATCTGAATATCTGAAAATTAGTATCTGCAAAGTTTAGCTTAAAATATATTGTCCTTTTATTTCCAAAGTAACATTCGGAATACAAAAATACTATTTTACATTTTCTTGGTAAAACATTGTAGAAAGGACTTTGTAGGTGGACGTGACGTCACACGTAGTCATTTCCCTTGTGAGACGATGTAGCCGACACGCCTGCGGCTTTGCTTTTATCCCTAAGATTTCCCTAATAGTTGTCTCTTCCCTTTTTTTCGCCTTAAGTCTTGTCATGAGTCCACGTTGTAACTTGTTACAAAAACCTGTGTTTGTACCATCCACTATTTGAATGCTACTAAATGTCACAGTTAGAACGTAAAAAAAAAAAATTAGCAATCAAGAGTTTTTGTTATGTTCTACTTCCATCCTAGCATAAAATATGTTTCATAAACATGCACATTTATAAGAATAATATGTGTAAAATGTTTCGCGACAGATCTGTCTTATATTCTTTTGCTTTGTATAATCGAAGGTGTATTGTAAGAAACTCGAAAAGCTTTATCTATTAAATTTTCAATGAAATAAAAGTATGAAAACGAAATGTTTCCGACTGAAACATAAGTACCTACACCTACTGTACCTGTTGTTGAGAATATTCAGCTAATAAATTACAAGAGTTGTGTCAAAGGCAATTAGTAGTACAATGAAAAGCAACGCTCTGTTTGTTTTGAATGATACTCTTCCCCAAGTATTGTACTTAGCATAATTGAATGTGAATTTTCCCGTGTACTTCAAGTTTTTCCTGATACTCTTAGTGAAAGCTAAGTATCGGTAACAATCTAACTTAGCCGATAAAGCATCCTGACTGGTTGTTTTTTAACTCGGATATAAAGTAGCAAACCGTCTCCTTTCCAGAATTGAATCTTCTACTTTGTTCTTTTAACCTTTCTTGACCTTTGTCTTGAATTAAGATGCTACTTTAACCATAAAACATTCGCATCCATAAAATACTTACGCCTAATACTTTACGCCTTTTTAATTATCGGCTCATGAATAATCTTCACTATTAGGCTTATATTTTCTCTCATAATTAAAAATACCCTTATGATTACACCTCTCTTTAAGATTGGAATAGAATTGAATTAAACTGTCCTCGTGGCAAATTTAGAAGACACTATGATCATGCAAAAAAAAAAAAAAAAAGTCTTAGTGAGGACTGTATAAAGATTCAATTATTCTGATGAAACTAAATATTCATTGGACTCATTGTAACAGAATACATAAGCTGAAAAGAGTAACTCATAACTAAGTATTGAAAGAAAGGAGAAGGAACTGAATAATATTTTATAATATCTCAAAAAAAAAAATTTATTTAAGATATTAAAGCAGCGTTTTATTTTTTTTAGCGGTTGAAGTCTATTTTTTTCTACGTACGTGACACACTAGGGATTCCGTATTTTTTAGACTGAGAATAAAATAGTCAAATATGTATTTGTTTTTGGTAATTTTTATTTTCCTCGAGTACACTGCCCAAGGAAACATGTTTTAAACAAATCACCTTGATGATTTTATATAAAGAACTAGCTGGATACCCGTGCTTCGCTACGGAGTGTTTTTAAATTTGATAAGTTTATAAACTACCAGGAAAGCATACAAATTATTTTACTATGCGAGAATAAAAATAGTCCGAAAATTCATGTAAACATCTACCTTCCCCTTGCTTTGAAGGTCAAGTGTGCAAATTTTCATCGAGATCAGACTAACACTGTAGATTTGTATAAAAGAATATGCATATGTACACACATATGTTGACTACACACATAGATATATAGATATAGATATAAATTTCCATTTTACCTCTCCCCCTTCTAAATGAAAATAAGACAAAACTGTACTTAAGAACAATTACTTTTCTCCTAAACAGCTTTTCAACGATTTTTATGATGAAGGGTATCCATTACTTTGTCATTTGTACCCCGTACACATAACAACAATTACTATACTCTGAAAGAGCATTTCAACGATATGCATCATGAAGATGAAGGGTATTCATTACTTGTACCCCGTACCCCTGTGTACCAAAATTTTAATTTCGTAATCTCATGTAAGCAGTGACCTTCACCTTGTTTTGAAGAAAAAGTGTGTAAATATTCATCAAATTAGGATAAAATACATACCCTCATACGGACACACTTCTTTTTATATAAGATATAGCTATATTTTTCAATTTTACCCCCCTCCTAAGTAAAAATATGATAAAACAGTACATAACAACAATTACTGTCCTCTCAAAGAGCTTTTCAACGATATGCATCATGAAGGATATTCATTACTTTGACATTTCTACCCCGTACCCCTGTGTACCACAATTAAAATTTTGAATATTCATGTAGACAGTGATTTTCCCCTTGCTTTGAAGGTCAAGTGTGCAAATTTTCATCGAGATCGGACTAAAACTGTAGATTTGTATAAAGAACATGCACATACGTTGACTTTTATATATGTATGGCCGCCATCTTAAATCAAAATGCCCGATTGGTTAACCATTTATCTAAAGTTACTAATTTGATATATGGAAGCTAACTTCTAAATTTCAAGGTTCTAGTGCAATTTGTTCAGGAGATATCGTCTTGTCGAATTTTGTATATAAATGACCGCCATCTTAAATCAAGATGACGGATTTGTAAAATATTTCTTAGCGAGCACTTAAGAGGTAAGAGGAACACACCTACAAAATTTCATGGTCGTAGGTCCAGTGGTTTTAGAGATATCGTGATGTGTCAGTGAGTCAGTGAGTGGTATTTGGATTTTATATATATAGATAACATAACAAATTAGTCAAATTAATAGAATTAAATATAAAAACCCAATCAGTTTCAATTCTGTCTCTTTAGAGACCAATTAAATATTGTCCTAAACACCACGAGTTTTATTGGTTCCAATCTTTCCATCGATAAAGTAAGTGATAGGTTGCGCGGAAACTATGTGCACACTAATTTTGACGGACTATTTTTAATCAGGGTTGCAATATAGCATATGAAACAACTAACTGGGATTGTCTATTGTTGATAAAGTTAGTTTGGATGTTACCCAAACTAAAATTGCTTTAATTGTTTACATTCGTGTTAGCCCTAAATCAAATAATAACGTGTGAAAATGGAGAATTATTAGGTTTCCGCGAGGCTAGTTATAATTGACTTTGGGTTAGCTTTAGTTGGGATGTTTGGCTTGGAGAGGGCCGGCCCGGAGCTTTAAAGGTTCGAGACACTAACCTAATTATAATTCTGTCAAATCGATTATACTTAGTCTAGCAGTGGGTGGCGGATCCTCAGGTGTACTTTAAGTTGGAGTTTAAGTAGTGGAAGGTGGAAGCCCAGCTGGGGGTTTCTAAGGGAGTAAACTTTAGAAGCACCTAAGTCTCGGAAGCACTTGGCTCCCCGTCTTCCTTCTATCCTCAAACTGAACCACACCAGCACCCAGAAACCCCTTACTTACGTCTGCCATCTATTATTAACAAAGAAGAAATTGGCTATGAAGCTACGAAAAGGGGTGAGTTTCTACCCCCAAGTGTCCAAGTACGGCCGTTTCTTAGAAATCGGTCCGAGAACCGTACTAGAGGGAAAGACACGGGCAAACTTAGTACTTTAACGTCTTATCAGTTTATTGGGAATTTGATATCAAGTTAAATTACAGGTTTACCCTATTAAACAACAGGATTTACAATACTTAGTAGATGTCATCGGACAATTATTATAATTATTAATGGTTTAACATGGCTGTATAGAATACACTCGAAGAAAGTTCATAATTTTGGAGAAAAAACAGACTAAACACTGCTTAGTAAATGCTGGAGTTTAACTTGCTTGCTCTATTGTCTTAGCCGTTGCATTTCTTGAACAAACTAAACCAACATATTAACGGTTAGAAGTCTGATAAATTAATTCTAACATAATTGCGGCGTTTCACTAAAACCTCGTCCAGACTGCCGAACGGAGCTGAAGAAACGAGCTGAGCATTGGTGTTTGCGCATGCCTAGTCTGAGATGCGCAGGCGCTCTTTAGTCTGAGCATGCGCATAGATCATGCTCTGCTCATTTCCTCTGTTCGGTTCGGCAATCTAGACGAGGCTCAAAGGTGAATTTAAATAAGCTTAACATTAAACTCTTTGTAACAAAATACCTAATATTATTTATAATTTTATTTGATATCTAATTACTTTGAGTGACATGGACATCTAATCTACATTGTATCTTCCTCTCGGAGATATAAGTATAAAATACTTAAATACAAATCCTTAATCCAGTTACAAGGAAAAAAATAGAACATTGATGGATCAGAAGAAATACTGTCTACATTATAGTATTAAAAAAATGATGTTCCAAGGGGAAAGAAGTTTTTTCAATTTGATTTATTCAATCAAATAAAGAGGTTATTATTGATGATTGAATTACAGATGTTGCTGATATTAAAGAAACAGAAATGATCCCCTTATTCCAGTTGGGGAAAGTTATATTAATACGCACTATTGGATTCATCCCTATCAGCTAATCCCGTACTTTCCATCTTTTCAATTTCTCTTCTTTTTTTTAAAAAAAAAAAGAAAAAAGTTAATCTAATAAATACGACTCGAAAAAATAGATTAAATTGTTAAATTGTGTTATGCTGTTATTCAGTTTCATATTTCAATTTTTATTAATTTTATCTTTATCTATAAAGAATTTGGTTATAAATTAGAATTATAAGGTTTATATTACATTTGAATTTTGAATTTTTCTAGTATAAATATTAATTTGAATTATTCATTTTTGTCATGATATTTATAGTCTAGGAGATAGCGTGCAAAAAAGTGTGTGACTAACATCAAGCTAGAATTTTGTATACAAGTCAATCTTTTAGCGCCTTTTAAGAATATGTGGTTGGCTAAGTTCGTCTGCGGGACATAGCTCGGCAGTGGGCGTTTGAAAAAAACAAACCGGTGGAGAGCGGCCATATCTCACCAATTATGGTGGACAATTTGATTTTCATGATCCTGAGTACAGAATTAGTTAGTAGACCGAAAATCAAATTGATGTTAGTCTGTCATTTGACAGGGGACAACGTTGATTTTTAGTAATATTTGATTAACTAACCTGTCAAGTGTGAAAATAACATTGACTTGATTTTTGGTCTACTAACTAATTCTGTACTCAGGATCATGAAAATCACA
>KZ651537.1:212190-232263 GCA_001010745.2 Gerris buenoi
TTTCTGTTTTAATTGAACTTAATTTAAAAAAAAACATGTTAAAATAGTCAACCAATTATAGTGACAAGTAGCTTCCTCGCGTACTTTAATGATGTTATGCATTTACAACCCATTATTGTCAAATTTATAGGTATTTTCCGGTACTTCTTTAGTTTGTTACTCCGCTTTTTTTTTTGCTTTTTTTTTTACAATATATAGATGAGTTCGCCTAAATAACTGTTAAGATAAAGGGATTTACTCGTATGTTTAGTCCAATGTACTTTGGGACAAAGGATTACCATGTTTCTGGTTTTATAAGGGGAGTAATAATCTAAAGAAGAACATTCCCTACACATTCTTTAGAGTGTTACACGATTCTGATTTTTTTTATAAGGAGAGTAACAATTTTATGAAGTGCCAATTACCCCTTTTTATATCTTTCAAAATTGTTTTGTTATTTCTTGAACAAGAGTGTCAATATAGAAATAAAATAATGTGGTTAGATAGTTAAAATGGTTATTATACCATCTACCCTTAAGAGCGATCACATAGCTTTCGTTACCTTCCGTAATCTCGGATGTGATCAGCAAAATAAATTTTCTTTTGTGCTATACCCCAGAAATATAAAACTAAGAGGAACTAAAAAAAATTTCGAAATCTAATGTGTATTCATCGCCACAGTTATTACTGATAAGGAATTGAAGGAGGTTACACCGGAATTAGAAAGGTTTACAGCAAGTATTTTTAAATCCTCCACTCTACATATTTTGCGAAACATCATTTTTTTAAAATAAAATTCTTGTTTTATATCATATTTTTAGAACATAAGGATGGTGAACAATCTACGACAAACCTAGATGGATGATGATGGCTCGGGATAATGTACATATTTCTTTTATACGTAGTACGTACTAACCCTTATCAATCAATCTAGAATTCTGATAAAAAGGGGCAGTTTGAACCTGCATAATACCGAGCTCAAAGAACCTTTCTCTTAGAATAATAAAATTACAAGAAAAAATAATATTCCTTTATATATAAGTAAAGAAGAAGTAGTCATATTTTATAACGGGTAACAATAAAGCCATCATAATGTAACAAGAGTTTAAAAAAAAAAAATAATAATAATAAAATCAAGGCCAAAAGGAAAATTGCAAAGTCCTTAATTATTTTTAGGAAAGTTGAAATAGAAAATGAACAAATAAATTAAAATGAATTATAAAATGTAAATAGTTCTAAATTTTCTAAATGATTCATGGTGTTAAAACGAAACTATATGATAGTAAATATATTTTTGCTTCCGAGCTTACCGAAGGTTATAAAAGCTGACCGTAATGGAATGTGATAATTGAAGGAACGAAACATTTTTCTGTCTCCAATTTCAAAACTTCCAAGACAGAAATCTGTTTAAGACATAAGGGAACATTCGGTTCCGTTTATGTTACTCAATTTTTGTGAGCCAAAATACCTTAAAAACCACTCCTTATGAAATTTAAACGGTGGTAATTCTTATGATTAGCCCCCTCTCTGCGCTCATTAGTTTCTTATCCACATGCGCACAAGAATAAATTCATTTACAACTACATCTTCAAAAGTTATATCATCTGATGTTTATGAAATTTTGACGTTTCGTCAAAAGTAGTGCGGAAATAGCTCCAAATTAATTCCAATCTTTTGAGTTCTTTAAAGTTTGCTGAATTTTGAAAGATTTAAAAAACGTAAAATTTTACAAATGTACGTTGTAAAAGCATAAAATCTATTAAATATATGATAATTACAAGATAAAATTTTCTTTTTTGCGTTGAGCTGATGATGATCAACGCCCATGAAAATGGTTCCTTTAAAGGAAGCAATTTAAGGGACTTCTTCAAGACGTGGTTTCGCCCAAAAATCCTTGATTGTTATTTATATCAGTCTTATCTTTGTCCTCGGTTCAAGTCGTTGAATATGCCTTTAGAATCTCATTTAAAATTGCCTTGAATTGTTTTCAAATACTAAAAGTGCGTGTTAACTTAAAGTCAAGGAATTATAAAGAAAAAATTGTATTAAACTCAAATTGGATTTGCAGCATTAACATCGGATTAGTAGTAGTAGTAGTCACACCAAATCCAGTGTTTATAAGATAGGATTATACATAGCCAACTGATCAAAAGAATAGAATTACAAATATGAATCACACCTAAAGAAAAAAAATAGAGTAAGGTTAAGAAATCAGGAAGTTAATCGATGGAGAAAGAAAAATTACAAGGGATTGCTTCAACTATTTCACAAGATATAGGCCAGTTTAATATTTTAAACGCCTGTTACCGATTGGAAATGCCTAAGGCAACAAAGAAGAATACAATTATATAATGGTCAAGAGGTAAATGAAGGCAATACAAACTATTCTGTATTCAACGGGTGACTTCTTCCAAATCAAGTTTTGACAGCGGTCGACGGAATGTTGTGTGAACGCGTAACCAAGCGTCAAGTTTTTGTTCTTTCTTTTATTTATAAGGTGTCGTCAATTCATCGGATCATCTTTTCTTGTCTTGAAACATTTTTTTTTTTTTGACTAACGTCATGCAAATCCATTAAGCATTCAATTGAGTGAACATTCGTTTAAATTCAATTGTATTTGAACAATCAAATCTAATCTTAAAAGATTTATAATAAGTTGATCGAATATAAAACTTGCTCAAGAATGATTGCATATGGCTTTATAATTAAAAATTATAGATGATTGTATTTGCCACGTGCCTTAACTAATATAATACATACATTACAATTTGTAAGTAAGAGTTTATTAGTGCATAACTAAGCAGCAAGCATCAAATTAAAGTAACCCTTAGATCTGTGCTTCTCTACCTCATTATGCTTAGTGACACACAACCACACAAGATTTTTCAGCATAAATGTTAGTTTTTTTTTTGTAAATAAACAAATATATAAGTATTTTATTACTTTCTGACGTGTAAATTTTGAATTGAAAAAAGGCTTCCAGAGTTAATGGTGAAATGCCTTTAGTGTCCGCAAATATGTCACCTCTTGTCCTAAGAGTTGGGGCGACAAGAAGCTAATTATATATTCTGAAAATAGAGTATCGCCTGCTGCCAAGCGTGTGCAACTAGCATGATTGTCGCATAAGTCGAGCGGGGGTCGGGGAGGGTCTCGAAATTAACTCCGCATAACCGACAAGTCATTAGTCACCAATAGAAGGTGTTGGAAAATTGAATCGCGCGTTGTCTTCGAATAATCATTGTTAAACTTAGCTAAGCCAAAACATTTAAATGTAGTAATTTAAAGTCTTGTGCAGGGTAAAACTTTGAAAAAACTTGATTTATACAAAAAATTTATGAAGCTTACTTGTTCTGGAGAAACAAACCTCAATATAACAGGTTATGCCTATCAGCAATAAACTTATTGGCCAATTTATGTCATCATAAGTATAAACTGATGACAAACAACAAATGGTCTGTTTATACATTAGCTAATGTGGTTTAGTTAAATTACTAAATTTCTGAAGAATAAGTTCTCAAGTGGAATTAATGTCAATAGAATGGTACAAAAAACTGGCTTTGAAAAAAACATTGTTTGAAATGTTTTCAATATCATAATTAAACTGTAAGAATAGAATAATTATTCTATTAATGAGTTTCTTGTTTTATCTTGTTTTTAATAGCAATCAAGAATAGATAGCAAAACCAATAAATCATTCATATACTCAATTTTGTAAGCATAAGAAATCATTATTAGCAGAAAGACATGTTTTTTTAATTTTTTTTTTAATATTTATCAATAATTATCATTGAAAATGCATAATTAGTGTCTATTAAACATCTTAATACAAATCGATTCACTGGAGCGCATCTAATGGAACATCTGAAGCAACATAATGAACAGTTAGTCTTTTCTTGTCAAGATTTATTCATCTACAACTAATTCATTTTAAGGAAATAAATATTACAACAATGAATGCCTAAAGTGTAAATCTAATTTGTTTCATATGAAACACCTGTTTCGTAAACGGTTAAAAACATTATCGTTGAACTCATGAAGATTAATTCCGACATGTATACGGCAAGAACTGGATGTTAATCTGTTAAGACTAAGGCTAACTTTCACCGTGATATCTTGTAGGTCGGAGACTATTATAACACAGTGCCGAGTCCAGTATCTTGTCACACGGGTTCATTACGCCTTCCTTGCAGCTCCAACCAATCACTGATCTTTTACTTGTATTTACAGCAGACAAGAAATAAAACAAAAATGTTTATCTCATACTCTTATATAATTATTTAGTAGGTAGACAATCTCAGCGATTCTTTAAGTAACATTTAACTATTTTATTCAGATCATTTTCCTAGATTTTTCTCTGAGTTTATTATATTCGAATGTGTAGGATAAAAAAATCGGTCCGAGAAAAAACTTTCTCATATAAGAGTTCCTAATTACTTAGCCCAGTGTTTTCCATTTATTAGTTTTCGTTGGTACTTGTAATAATTACTTAAAGTACTTAAGTACTTAAAATAAATAAAAAATTATCATAAAAATAACTGTTCCTCGGCGGAGAATCGAACCCGGCCTCTCTCTGTCCGCGTTAACGGTTATTTTCTTAGGAACAAGATGTTTATCCGGAAAACGGTCTATGTCGCTAGATACGTATTTAAATGGACTACATTTTAGATTTGTTTAATCAAAATCGTCGGAACCGTTTTCGAGAAATTATTTGTTTTCACTATTCTTCCAAGATTTTGGGGGGTAGAATTCATGTCTCGATTTCACCCCATGCCCCATGGTATGATTTTTCTAAATATGTATGACAAATTTCGACCAAATCGGCCAAGTAGTTTAGCTTCTACGTGTTGGCACAGATGACAGACAGAAAAGCATTTTTTAAAAACCAATGTTTTGGACCTTCCAAACACACTCTTCTGGTCACTGTTGGGGATTTCGAAGCGTGTAAATTCATCAAAATCTAATTTTCGCATCAGCACACTACTATCTCTTTATATGATAAAGTATTGTATCTTTTAAGTTTAGTATCTTCTAATCGATGGCTCACTAAGCTCGTCTATATGTATTTATTTAATTGTAAAATATGATAAATTGATGTGTGCTTATATTTATAGTTTAGCTACTAAGAGCTATAAAGAACTTATTTCTCTGATATGCATACTTTAAGAATTAGTTATGTAGTCTCTGGAGAGAAGACGACGAGAGTTAATGATAGCACTACTGGCCAGATCAAGTGAAGAGGTTATGACAGTAAGTCAGGTTATAACCAGGGGTTAGTGACCAGCTATGTACCTGCCAGGAAACAGATGTAGAAGCCTTCTTACCTTACTGACCTCCTTTCTTACTGTTATGCAAGTACTCGACACTTAGAGGCCTACCTGCGCTCACTTACTCCTCCTGACTATACCTGTGCATAGTAGAGTAAGATAGGAATTTTTTTCACTCCGGTTTCATCAAACTATATTTATTAATTTTTAATTGTTTTAAGAGTACTCCCAAGAATCATACTGGTCTATTGTAAATTAAGCCGAGTTGTTCACATAACACTGTTGATTGTTAATTTAGTATTTCGTTAACCCTAAAATTAAATTGACTTTCATTTTGTTTTGAACTTTATGTTGAACGATTTCCTCACAAAGTATAGTCTACGCGTGGGGTCCACTGGCCGCTTTCGATCATATGCGGCACACATATTCAGGGAGGGCTTTATTGAACCGAGCCAATGATGTTATGTTTTAATCTTACTATTAAACTGAGTCAATCGGTCTCAGGTATAAATTGGATAGTACTGGAGAAATATTAAACTGAGCCAATCGGCCTCAGGTATAAATTGGATAGTCCTGCAGAAATATGAAGCTCAGCTAATCTATATCTGGTTCAACATTATTCTTCCTCAACAAATATTAAACTAAGATAATGTTAAATATAGCTTTATGTATTTTTCTGTCTGGAAGCTTGAAAGAACTTCCAAAAATGTAAATATTGGTTGAGAAGAATTAAATTGTGTATTAAAATGAATGAATGCAAATATTCACATGCAACAGTTATTCTTGATAAATCAAACCTCAAGTGAGCCCACATAGAGGTATATGAGGAGGGTACTAAGAACTATTTTTAATACGCAGTTATTTTTTAAATAATCCACAAATTGATAAGGGTTTCTAATATTTTTGATTAAAATATTCTAAAATGTATTCCATTTAAATACTATTTTAACCATATTAATTGTTGTTCTGGGAAAAATATAGTTACCCGGATATTAGATTTAGGTAAAAACTTGAAGGCTAAATTTAATCGATCAACAGTAGAACACTTTCAAATAAATTTAATTATAAGTTTATTATGTTACATTTTATCGTATTTAAATTCATTATTACAATTATGGGAAAGTTTTATCCTTTCGATTTTTAATTTTATGATAGACTAAAAATATTTGCCTATAACTTTCCTGCTGGTTAAGTAGATATTTGAGTGAGTTACATGTGAATAAAATAGGAAAAAGGCTCTTATGCGGTCTCATAATACAAGTACAATTTCGAAGTCCGTTTGGAAATTTTCTTTTCTTTACGAGTATAATGGGTGAGGTAAAAAAAAAGGAGGAAAGCTTAGAGGTAAGGCATCGTACGACAACTATTATTCAACACTCGTTTGACAGAGAGACTCCCTCTGGTACTTGTCATCAAAGAACCAAGGACACTTAAATCTAAAGTACCTTCTCCATTATTCATTACTAGTACACTGCCCTAGCCTCCTTTCAAACATACCCCCGTTCTCAGTTCTCAGCCTTACTTCTAGTATTCAATCACCACCATGTACAGTACATACGTATATATTCTTAAATAAGCAATGTAAAAAAAAGCTATGGAAAACAGCCATGGTGAAAAACAAATGCATCGAATAAATTAAGTAAAAAAAAGTCTACCTATTTTTAAATCCGGGCTGTTGATCTAATTTGCTTTAAAAATACGTTTTATGATGGATGAATGGATTAGGTGTAACTTAAAAAAAATTATTTTCTTTCTTTTTCATTTGAGAAGTTGCCACCCTTGATTGAAAGAAGATGAAATAAAGGGTCGAAGCGTCTCAAGAAGGAGAAATTTATTTACACCTATTATTCCATCTACCCTCCAATAAATATAATATATATATATTTTTTTTTTAACAGAAAAGTATTTATTTTCTACTAACTAGTAAGTTGTTTTCTACATAATCTTCATTTTAAAAAACTGCATTTTACGTATTATATTTGATAAGTAATTTTAATGTTGTTAAAACTAAGATAAATAAAAATGTTCACAGATAATATATTGTAATGGCGAAATAATTGAGGGACTTTGAGCGATTTGTACATTGTAATCCACTGATTTCCTAAAAAGTGGTTTCAAAGTCGTCTCTCATTCGTGAATTTCGTTAACATTCAAGTATACATATTCTTAAAATACAAATTTCTATAGCGAAATTAATAATAAAGGTTATCTTTAGTTTTGCTAAAGTTTTCAATAAATTTATTTAAATTAAATTATGTAACATACTCTTCCGAAATCAATATTCTTTTCGTGATAAAGGTGCACAATGATGGAGAGTGCAGACTATCACAATAGCAATTTGTACTTCAGAAAGTTTTATTTAGGTGTCTTTGACCGATTAATTTTAAAATCATCTGATTATATGTATTGGGAGTTAGTTTGATTTCATTATTTTTTAAAATAACCGATAAAGTTTTATTTATTTTCATGCATTGTATAATTCCGTTGAACTTATAAAAGAAGTTTTGAGAAAGGTTCAAAATGTTTGTAAATGCTTTTTATTTTATCTACTAGTTTCTTTATAAGATTCATTTATTCTTGACTGATATCAATTTTCAAGGAATACTGTGAACAGTTGAGTCTTTTCTGTAGACAGGCGGATTTCTCAATTGGGTCTAATATCTTTTTAGTGAGTAAATATGAGGTGCTTCTAGTACTTCTACAGGGGCAAAACCCGTATTATAAGTAGTTGAATAGTGAGGTTCTACTTCTGCTCTCTGTCGTTCTTTTAAAATGCTACTATGTACTTTTAAGGCTACACTTAGAACTGCAATACCACTTTGGTTACTGCAATCTCTATTGTCTCCTTTTTAAAGATAGGGACGATTACAGCAGTTTCCCAGTCTCTGGGGATTTCCTTTGAGCGTCAAGCATTTAGGCCAAAGATTAATCCTTAGTCCAAATTCTATAATAACCTTGTACTCACAATCCCTGTAATCGCCACCTTCCCTCAAAATCCTTTCAACAACCCTACCCCACTATAAACCCGTTAACCCACAAAATCTTCAGGGCTTTCTTCACTTTTTACCTCCTATTAGGCTCGTTTGGTTGGAACCTTATATGAGTACTTAATTTGAAGTGATTCCAAATATAATATGTGACTCAAAAATAATACTCTAAGGACCACCTTAAAAAAGAAAAATAAATCAAAGCGAAATATATAACATAGGTTTAACAAACGAAAATATGAAAGTAAGAAAAAATGTGTTAAATAATAAAACAAAAAATAGAATTATGCCACGTGTACACGTTGGTTACCAGTTGTTATATTTTTAAATTAAATCAAATTAATTATCAACGATACATTGTCTGTAATTTGTACCGAAGCATATACAGACAATAGAGAGTTTAAATAAGACGTAAAAAAAATTAACGTTATACGTCTTTCAAATGTCAAACTTATTGCGCATGCGTACGTATAAAATTGTCGTACTGTGAAAAGACGTGATACTTTTATCTGTCACTATTGTCGTATCACTTTTTCACTTTATTTTTTTATGTTATTTGTGTTTATCTTCTAAAATACGAGAAATTTAAAACAAAACTGTCAAAAACAAAGAAATATAACGTCCACTTCACTACGTTTTTTGTTACGTTTTACTTAAACTCAATTATGAAAACATACGACATTTTGTTATTACGTTAAAATTAAAGTGTCACGACAATAAAAAATACGTCTTATTTAAACTCTCTAATAAATCAAAATTATTAAGCTTCAAATTAGTTTTTTTATTCACACACGCATTCATACCAACTAAAGTTAAGTTTATACAATTTTTTTCCCACTACAACTATCATATTCACAGAATTTAATTTGACAAATTCATTAATGAAGTAGAAATTCAAATGGACTTGGCTGCTGTGATGAAAACGTAGGAGATGGGCTGCATGTCGCTGCATAATTCTTCGATCCGGACTAAGTGAGAATTAAAGATACATTTAAAATTTTGCATGAAATTAAAATATAGCTGAAGGCCCCGAGACTAACTTTATGAAAATGTTAAATGCTTGAAAGTTAATGTAATATGTTAAACTGTTGTCACGTGCATATGTTGGTTAGCTCTACGATCTAGTCTTAGAGAGGGATGAAATTCGTCTGCCATGGGTATATATATGTTAAGTGTATATTCCATCGCTAATTTAATTGTTTTGATCCAGCTCAAGGACAAGTAGAGTGATTCCCTTTCTGAACGCACGAATAACCAATCGAGTGAAAAAAATGAAAGAATTAATGTAAGTAGCTGAGTAGCAACATATGGCTTCTTGTGATAACCTTTGTGATCTTGGTTACCATGTTGTCACCACAGAATTGATGTTAAACCCTCTGGTTTAACGGCCCCTGAAAGGGCAATCCTTGAACCTTCTGAATGGCCAGTGATAAGTTCCCCTTTTAGAGTTGATTTTCCCGAATTAAAGGATGTTCTCTGCTCTACATTGATTACTTCTATTCCAGAGTGCTCTTTGGTAAATTGGTTTAAGCGTTTTTCTACTTTTATCAGGCTTTTCAGTACAGCGTATATGTTTTGCGTTTTGTTAATAAATGTCGGAAGATTTTTCAGATTCAGCTGAATTAAGTGAGGAAGAGGTTGCCTGGTAAAGCTATAGTTTAGAGGCCATCTTATTTTGGTAGTAAAAGTTTGGTAATTCTTTAGATTGTTACTCCCTCTAATTGCATATGATAAAAATTACTTTGACTAAATATCCTATTAAGACGCAGGGATTTTTAGTAGGAATTTGATAAGGGGAGTAACAGTCTAAAAAAAACATTACGTACCTTCTTTACATTGATACTCCCCTCGGTTTTTTTATTAGGGGAGTAATAATCTCAAGAATTTCCAAAACTTCTATCTTTTATGCCAAATAGTGTTATTGCTAACATGGAAAACCATTCCTTGTATGCAAGTACTTTTTAGGGTTTCGTAGATTGTTAAGCATATATATGTTATATTATTATGAAATAGATTTTTTTTTTTATTTCTCCATCCTGCTCTATATAAAAATAGAATATAATATAAACAAATCTAGGCGGAAGACCCCAAATTTAAAGGGTCCCTGGTCCCATCACCCAGACAATGTTTTTAACATTCATGACAACTAGGTAAATTAAATGTATACGCCACTCGAATTTTGTTTTACGAATTGCACATACGCATTTCAATTTTTTTTTCTTCGCTATACATATTCCTCTTATGTGTGGGTCAAAAAGTGATGTGTGCAGACTATTTTGAAAAGTATTGGACAGCCATTCACCGAGTAAAGTTTTGTTTATAATAATATTGTCTAATTTTATACCTATCTAAATATGTGTAGTTTATAATTTATACTACCATTTTTTTCTTTTGTATACTTAAATTTATCTTCTTTTTTTTTAGAAAATCATGCGATAAAATAAGTATACATTGTCTAAAAATAGTATACATCTAATATCGAATAATAATACAACGCCTATAAATAATAGTTGCATTTATAATGTAAATTTTTGTAATTTGACAATTGGTCGTTTTTTTTTGTTTGTTTTTTATTTTAGCCCCGTTCGACAGGTTGGTCGTTTTATTGATTAGTTTTCTATGAAGTCGACTTTTCATACTATTTTTTTTTAAATTAATAGTTAGTATTAACTAATATCTAAATGTTGATTATACATTAATCATGTAATAAACATTAGTAAAATGTCTACTGAATAAAACCATGAAAATTAATTTGTAATCTCTTTATGTCGAGTTTAATTATTTCTAATGGAGGTGGCCTCAATGAAATGTTATCGATTGCATTATAGCGTCCTGATTTGAAACGGGGCGCAGACAGGTAACTCGTTTGACCGGATATTGTTAACTCACGTTGTGCAAATAATTGAGTTTTTAATATAAAAAGCCTTAAGGTTATTGAGTTACAGCAATCTTGTACGAACCTTTAGAATTGAGAGATTGCCGAATTTATTCGTTTTATGGATAAATATCTTGTTTATTTTACACTTTGGACACTGCACACGTTTACTATTCAGTAATTTGTAGCCTTTTAGGGATAACTTTAGTTTCATGATGTATGTATTTCAAATAAATAAATGTATATTTATCTAAAATTTAACCACTTTAATGGTAAGAGGAATCTTAAAAATACATTTATTTCGGTGAACAAACCCAAAGTTTCCTTTCCATCACTGTGATCAACATATGTATTCACACAGTGTGTCCCAAGATAGATTATTTTAAGAGGATACATTTTTTTTTTTTTTTTTTTTTTTTTTTTTTTTAAATCTTTAATTCTTTATAAATACTCCTGCTTGCTATTACCTCTAAAAATTGTTATATTCCCCTGATTTTGGTTAAAGGGTGTGGCACCAAACAAAAGATATAGAAGAATTGGAAAAAAGCCTGAGAAAGTGCTTACAACAACAGAAAATAGGCAGGAAAAACCTCATCTCAATAAAAGATAAACTAGGTGTGCAATGCAGTTGTCTGCTTGCAATATTGAGCTGAGCGTGTATTTTAATCTTAGGCAATAAACATTTGTATTTATAAACCGCTGAAATCGGATCAAAAATAGTAATATTTCCATTATTTTTCTTAATCTCTTAAATGAAAATATATGACAAAAGTGAACATAACAACAATAACTGTACTCTTAAAGAGCGACGACATGCATCATAAAGGGCGTATACTATTTTATAGTGTACCAATTTGGACCATTCCAGATTTATTCCTTCTTGTTTTTGGTCATTATGATCGTGCCGAATTTGGTGAGGATCAGTTCAGCCGTTCAGAAGAAAACTTTTGTACCCCCGTACCCCTGTGTACCAATTTGGACCATTTCAGATTTATACCTTCCTGTGGTTGGTCACTATGACACTGCCGAATTTTGTGCAGATCGGTTCAGCCATTCAAGAGCTTCGCTTCGCTCAGCTCAAAAAGGGAATGTAAAGCATGAAGACTATGAAGTAATTGAAATTATACGAGATTACTACCAAGAATTATATAATACACCACCTAACCATATGCATCAAAAGTCATATAGCTGGAGATCGGAAGAAGAGGGAAACGTTGGTAAGGAAAGGATGTCGCAGGAATAATGAAAATGGAAGTGGAACATGTCGTCAAGTGTCTTAAAGGAGGCAAGGCAGGTGGAATGGACGGTATTTTAAATGAGCAGCTAAAAGCAGGAGGAAACAAATTAATAGAAGAACTATGCAGTCTTTTTAACCTCTGCTATTCAACAGGAAATCTTCCCCAAAACTGGTACAACTCTCAGCTTATACTCTTGCATAAGAAAGGGGATAAGTTAGACATAAAAAACTACCGTCCAATAAACCTTCTCCTTGTAATCTACAAAACTTTTATGACCATAATTACCAAAAGAATATCCCCACAGTTAGATTACTTCTCCTCCGTTGAACAGGTAGGTTTTAAGAAGAACTTCAGTACATCGGATGGAATTTTGGTGGTTCAACAACTTGTAGCCAATGCACATGAATACCAATTCCCGCTGGCACTTCTATTTATCAATTTCGAAAAGGCTTTTGACAGCATATTCCATGGTAGTATAATATCAGCCCTGAACAACAACGGAGTAAATAAAATATATGCAAACATCATAGATTCGATAAATAGAAGTGCTATTATACACATAAAAAAGGGTGAAGCAAAAGCATGTATTAAACCAATGAGAGGTACAAGGCAGGGCGATGTTCCATCAGCGAAAATATTTAGTGCGACTTTGGAGGAAGCATTCATGGGCCTTCAGTGGAGTGACTTCGGTATCCGAGTAAATGGCGAAAACTTAAATAAAATAATGTTCGCTGACGATATCGTGCTTATAGGGAAAAGTATAGAAGAAATTCAGATCATGTTTCAAGACCTAATAAAGGAAGCAAAAAACATAGGTTTAAACATAAATTTCAGCAAAACTAAATTGTTCACCATGAATATAAATTGCGACACCACAATCACAGCCGAAGGAATGAAGATAGAAGAAGTGGAAGACTTTATATATTTTGGTCAGCTAATCTCTAAAGACGGCTGGGTGACAAGGGAAATAAAATGAGAATCGCATTAGGATGGAGAAGCTTCAACTCATACAAAAAACTCTTCAAATCAAACGTCGATACCAAAATTAAAACTAAACTGTGGAACACTGTAGTTAAGCCTGTCATGATCTACGGTTGTGAGACCTGGGGCTTAACGAAGGCTCACATTAATAGACTACGGTTTGCAGTAAGAATAATGGAAAGGAGCATGCTAAAAATAGGTAGCAACGAAAGAAAAACGAACGAATGGATCAGACAGAAAACTAACTTGAATGATATTGGGAAAGACATAGTGGAAAGGAAATGGAGATGGGCTGGCCAGTTAGTTAGGACTAACGACGGAAGATGGTCGAAGAAAATCATTGAATGGACTCCCATAGATCTAAAGCGAAAAAGAGGAAGGCCAAGTGTAAGGTTCCCACTGTCCCCAGTGAGATGAGGAAGTGTTGCGGAGAATCTTTGTGGAGGAGAGTGGCGCTTGAAAGAAATGAATGGAAGAGAATGGAAGTTGTATATAAGGAAGCCTGGCTACATAGTGAATAGTGAATACTGTAACAGTAAAGAAAGATTACCATTACCATTTACTAGAGTTAAAGTTACCATACACTAGAGTTAAATTTAGCATTTACTAGAGCAAATCTCAATTAGATGAAACTATTATTTAGAATGCTTATTATGTTATTTTATTTTGTTGTTGTTATATAATATGTTACTGTCCCTATCATTTTTAATTCAAACTATTGTGTCATGTAAATAGTTTTATTTTGTTTTTATGATATGTAAATTTTATTTCTACAATTAATTTTAATTTATAGCCATTTTCACAATTATATAAATGTAAAAAATAAAAAAGCAACCGAACATTACCTCAAAGGTTACCACAGCTCCGACTGATTTGAAATGGCCGAATGAAGCATTTACCAAAATAATTTAATTCATTGTAATACTGCGTCATTTTAATAAATAGTATTATTATTATTATTATTCTTTATAAATACTCCTGCTTGCTATAACCTCAAAAAATTTAAAATATGAGCTAGAGCTAACTTCGATTTTTATGGGTTACGTGTGATACTAGTTATTTTTGATGTTATGGAAAGATATTATTTTGAAAAAAAGTTCAGCATTGCAAATAAAAGTGTAGATATTAAATATTATCCTTGAAAATTATAAAAATAAAAAAAAAAAACATGCAAATTAAATAATAAGATAATTTTGCTTCCGAGCTTACCGAAGATAAGGAAGCTATGTCATCGATCTAAAGAATAAAAATATTTTAAGTCTCCGATTTTAGAAATTCAGTCAGAATCAATCCATTCAGTTATCAGGGAACATTTTTAGTTCCCTGTCGGTCTGTCTGTCGCTCAATTTTTGTGAACCAACATATCTTAAAAACTACCCGTCCGATTTTAATGAAATTTGTTAAGGTATGTCATAATTAGCCCATTGTTGGTTCTATGTAAGTTTTTATCTTCTGTGCTTATTTGTTTCTCTACACAATGCGAACAAACATTCATTTATTTACACACCTATATCTAAAAGTACTTGATCTGTTTTTTATGAAATTTGAATGGTTTGTCGTAAGGAGAACGCGGAGAGCACTAGAGTAATTTAAACTGTCTACGCTCTTTAACAAAAAATTAGAAGAAAGGTACAATAATTGTACCTTGCTTGTAAATTTCATAAAATTAATAAGTACGTGACAGGATGCGAGGAAGCTATTTTGGTTAATTATAAAAAAAAAGCAATGTGTGAAGTAAAGCTTATTTCTTATTTTTAAAAATAAAATTTAATATTTCAGAAAATAATTTAATAATTAAAATTATGAACTACTTTTTTTAAATAATTTTCTTCGATGCCATAAAAATTAAACATCATTTACTCTTCGTAATTTTATTTTAAATTTTCAACAAGCGGAACACCAATTTTATAGCCATTTTGAGCTCCCCCCCCCCTTTATGTTGCGCCACTGAATATGTATAACTTTTAGCCATTCATGTTTAAAAGGCGTTAATAAGAATATCTGATGAAGGTTTATAAGAATATGTTCTTAAATCAAGTTGTAATTATTATTAACAATGGGTAATAGACAGAGAAAAACAGACCCCGGCACCGGGAATCGAACCACAGACCTCTATATTTCCAGTTTAGCGCTCTATATAGAGGCCCGTGCTTCGAGTTCCGGTGCCGAAGTCTGTTTTTCTGTCTATTTCCCATTGTTAATAATAATTATAACTTGGTTTAATTTAAAATTTAAACTCTCCGTAGTATGAATACTACCAAAAACTTAAAAAATGGAAGAATATGTTCTTCTTGGGCTTCCTCAGCTAAAATGGTGTTACAAGTTGTTTTTTATGTTGCAACCTATTTTTAGCTAGTTATAGTTTGTAGGATTTTTTCATGTCGAAAGAGTTTTGATGAATACGCGTACCGAAAGTGTTGGAACAAAGTCAATATTTCATGCATGCCTTGCTCGTAATTGATTCGTATTCGCCTCTCTATTATCATGTCAATTTCTATGATATTTTTCCTTCACTCTTTTGCAACAACTGATCTAGTTTCTTGTTTGTTTTTTTGTTTTTTTTTAAATTATAAATTCTCTTTTCTTATACAATATATTTTTTCCTTTGTTTCAGGTCAGTGTACTAATCATGATATGATCTTGGTAAGTTTAAAATGTTATAAACTTACTACTTATTTTACTATATTTAGTCAATTTAAGTTTAAATATTATGATTTTTGTCTATAAATATTTATCAAAATTTATATCGTATAAATTGGAAGGTTATGGCTTTTCAAGGTCCTAATTTTATTTATTAGTTTAACTTACAAATTTTTATATGCTTAATAAGAGAAATCTTATGTTAGATTTATATATGATCGAAACGTTATTAATTTTATTGAAATTTGACATTTGTATGTTACAATGCTCAGGCTTAGATTTTGGTCATTGTTATCCATCCATAGTTTCTGTAGTTGTATTTTTTTTTTTCTTGCTTCTGAACTTTCCGAACATAACGAAGTTAAGTTAATATGTAAGTTAACGCTAGTTAAGCATAGTTAAATTAACGAACTTTTTTTTGCCTTTTTTTCTTTTTTTTCGTAAGGTTTTGTAAAATTACTTAAAAAAAATTAAATTTAAGTTTCATCATCACCTAACATTTTTAGATGGCAAACGTCCTTCAATTTTATTGTGATTATATTTGCAGCAAATAATTTTCATTATTCAAAAAATTAATTTACTCTAAATTAGTTGCTCTCGCTTCTGGAACTTTTTTTAGGAAGAGAAAAAACATGTATACAATAAAGTTCTTTAGACAGTCTTTGCTTTTAACTTTAAAAGCTAAGTTTAACTATTGATTTACGATTAGTTTTTAGCGCGTAAGAAACTACTGTAAACCTTTTGGCAACTGAATGTTACAAATTTCTATTGTGACCCCTCACTTTTCTTCTTGGCCAGACCACAGTTTGGCCAATTCTAAAAGTTTAACACTTTTTAACCGTAAAAGATACACAAAAAAACATTAGCCTTATATGCAAATAAAATTTTAAAAGTACTTTCCTAAATACAAATTTGTATTTTTTAGGGTCCCTAAATTATTTAAGTTAGATTATTGTACGAATTAAATAATTTTTTTAGTTAAAAATTAGGTCGTCTTTTACGGGTCACATACTAATACATTTTATTTCCTCAGTTCAAGAAAGCACAGTATCTTAAAGATAAATCTACATTTAATTAATTCGCGCTGCAACATTTTTTTAAAAAGACTTTTACTGTAATTAAAAATGATTTATTATAATCATAATTAAAATTAAAATATATTGGTGCAATTGATGTCTGTTTTCCGCGATTAAAACTTAAATCTTTTTATCAAACTGTTATTTAATTTAATAAAGCAATTCATTTTTCTTGTTTGACATGCCAAAATATTAAACTAGTAATAGAAAAAGAATGTTAAAATGTGAATGATATCTTTCTATAAGTCAAAGAAAATTCAGTTTATATTTTGACAAATATATTGCAGCTGGTTTCTCCTAGAGAGATGTGTCATTAACTTCTCTAGTGCTTTATCTTTTCCCCATTTCTTTTTAAAATAGATTAATAGCAATTAAATATATATAATAACGTTTTTTTAAAGCATTCTATTCTTCTTCTTAGCAGAATCTCGGCTTGATTAGTATTTTTATCTTTTTATGGGATATATCTTCAGGTACTTATTCGTGATGTCTAGTCTCGTCATATTCTATATCAAGGGATGTATTTACGGGATATATTCTGGAGAGATGATAGTTCTTTGTCAAAAGAGAACTTTTGGACAAAGGGACATCACTCTTCTGTTTTTAAAAGTGAAATAATCAATTAAATACAAAACTGCTTCTAATTATTCTTCGTTTTAGTCGTGCATTTCTTTTCTGTAATAAGAATAGTGTTCTATAGTTTTATGGAATATTTGTACCAAATTTTATAGTAATCGGCTCTGTAGTTAAATTTCTACGAGCATATACAGACAACATGACATGGCGTGGATGTATTGGAGGATATAATTAATCATTTTAAAAACAATTAATTGGTTATACAAATGGAATATGTATATAATGTACTGTAGTTGTCGTGCTATAGTTATATATCTATATTAAAAAATATATATTTAAAAAAAATGTTAACTCACCTTTTGCTAGATATCCTTTAAAGATTAAGAAGTGTTTTTTTATATTAATTAATTTTATATTTCTGCGTCAAGTTAAGTTGTACTACGATGATTTCGTCTTATACCGGTCAGATGTTGAAACTGCTGGAACCGGTCTATAAGCTTCGCGGGTAACAGAGAAATTGTGTATCGTGTGAAAGATCGCGATGCAATGAAGTTTAAACGGAGACGGTGGACCGAAGCGTATATGTCGGGGCTGTAGGTCGAACTCGGGTCCCCCACTTTTCATCTATCGTGTTATATACTACCCTTGCAACACACTAGCCTCCCACCTGTCTCCGCTTCTAATCCTTAATATTATATCACTATCTACTAATGGACAATCCCTTATCATTTGATTATCGCTAATGTTCTCTCACCAGGTTGTACGTGTTATCAGTAAATGCTATTTATAAAGTGTTCAATCGTGAAACTGTAATATTTGATATTTTATCAAATATTACAGATATTTTATATCATGCTCTCAAAGTAGAAAGTAGTCATAGAAACAAACAAAAGAAATAATTATTATTTAATAACATAAAAATAATTATTATTATTAATGGGACATTGAATTTTTCAATTTTAATAGACTTCATCCATTGACGCGTGTATATTCATAATAAATGTTGTATATACTGAAATTTAAGTTATTTCTCTATTAGAATAACTTTATTGTTTATGTGTTGTTAAGGTAGAGAAACCATTGTGATAATTTTAAAGGACGGCATTTTTTTTAAGTCTCTAATTTCAAAAATTCCTCCTGGTCTGAAATCCATTACAGATATCCATCAGGAAACATTTTCGGTCTTGTGTCTGTCTGTCGGATCATTATTGGTACCATATTAAATTTAACGTTCAGCGCCCATCGCTCTCTTAAGCGTGTTTACAAACTTGTTTTTAATATCAACTACATCTTTAAAATAAAATGTTACTCCCCTTTGGATTGTTTGTCGGAAGTACCAGATAGATCGTTCTGCATTAATTTTAACAGCGTGTACAAATTTAAATTTAATGAAAATAAATTTGACCTATCTGGGCATTGAAACACATCCCAAGCTTTTTTGCCTATTCTTCTAATAATAGGGCGCGAGGAATTATTTGCATCTTGTCATTTGTGACCACTGTACACTTTTGGAATTTTTCACACTTAATATTACCAAGATGGCGGCCATTATGGCGGGCGACTAAAAATGTTTTTAGTAACCATGACATGTTATACATCAATTTAAAGGTCATGGAATGTATAAAAGGGATATGCTACTAATAAAATTTAACACTTTTAACTTAATCGTACAGAAACCAGTAAATAAATCGCCTCCCGTACTTACGAGAAGCGCGCTTCACTTGTTTTATTTAATGCTTATAACGCATTGCATCCTTAAGCGTAGAGGTATTAGTTCTAAGCTTTAATGAATGATAAAAATAAATAAATAAACATGAAATTCTTGTTAAGTAGAATACCTAGTTATTATATCATTATTATTATTATTATTTTTATTATTATTATTATTATTATTATTATTGATGTTGTTTATTTGTTTGTACCATAAGGATTTTATTATTTTAAGAGGATAAAGATTTTCAGTTAACTTGGCAAAAATAATAGATTGGATTTCATTTATAAATTCTTTATCTGTTATTTTAATGGCTCTGCGTATCATGTTACTTGCCATGTTCAAGATGATGTGTTTAGGATGGTTTGAAGTAAAATTGAGTAATCTGTTACTTTTTAGTTGTTTAGAGTACCATTTTGTTGCCAATGTTCCATTCTCTCTCCTAATTATAGACATGTCTAAAAAATTTAAAGTGTGATCCACTTCTTGTTCATAAGTAAAAGAAATTTTGTTATTGATATTATTAAAACTGTTTAAAGTTGTTTCTAAATTGTCTTTCTTAATTATTAAAAATAAGTCATCAATATATTTGTAGATGATTTTAGGTTTATCTTCCAAATTATTAATAGCCCTATTAATCATATGGTTTAAAGTTATACCACTTAAATTTACGGACATCCGTCCCCCCATAGCTAATCCATTAATTTGCCTATACGTTTCATTATTAAAAGTAAAATAGCTATTCA
>KZ651537.1:282073-295920 GCA_001010745.2 Gerris buenoi
CACTACACCTCAGCCACTATCCTACTTCCCTTCTCATATTCCATAAACTATAACTATACTACTTCCCTTCTCATACCACGTCGGCTGCGCAGCGGCCGCTACCACGTCTTTTCGGGGGTTGACGAGCGAAGCGAGTAGGGGGCGGAGTCCCCTAGTTTGTATTATTTTTATTTTATACATTGTTTCTTGCTCATGATGTTCAAATTTAGCGAAACGTTAGCAACAATTTTTTTACTGTCTTATTTGACAGCATCACGCTAACATATCCTCTCATTATACTTGAACTGTAATGAACTACCTCAATTAGTAGGTACATACTTAGTAAGTAGAAACCCTTTGGTTTAAAGTCGGCCACATACGTCTCTGCATACCTGAAAGGTAAACCCTTTACTGGCAAACCGGAACATGTTTTCTATAAGTTGTATCATAATTGAACAGTAATGGTAGCACACACACAGGTATACCACAACATGTGTGGCCAGCCAAAATAATTTTTAAGAGTAAATTAGACTGCGAAAAAAGTACCACACTAACATATCCTCTCATTATACTTGAACTGTCATGAACCACTTCCATTAGTATTTAGTAAATAGAAACCCTTTAGTTTAAAGCCACAAGTTTCTGCATACTTCAATCATCTTATTAATTATTTCTGACTTTAAGATATCCTAATGTACGTTAAGTGGGATAACGAATCAAATAATTAATCATTTTGGGGCATTTAAATTAACTTGTTGTCTCATGCTTTAGAGTTACAGACGGTCATTAGAGTTAATATTTTTTATCGTATAGACAAGCTAGTTTGTTTGCTTTAAATATTTTGTTGTTAACAATAAAAAATATTTTGTAAAACTTGAACTAAATGGAACATTAAAAATTTCTTTTGTTTCCTTCTAGATTAAGATTTATTTGTTATATATTCCTTTTTAAATTATTCACCCTCTCGTCTTTTGCTAAATTCAGTTAGCACTCTAAATTCAAATAAAAATAAATTGATTGAGATTTAAGGAATGAGAATTGTTTAAAGTTAACTGCTTTAGACGAGATAAAGAGTTCCTCTTAATACTATCTATTCATCTTATTAGTTCCTTACCAGAGTTCATTTCTTTAATTGATAATTAGTCAAAATACATTATTCGGATTTTTTAAGAGCACTCTAAAACGACTCTTCTTCCACGAGTAATAGTTTTAGCTTTATTCTCAAATAATAGTCTTTTGAGTTGGAATAAATCGTTCCCAACCAGGATTATTTAGGTAAAAAAAGCTTTCGAATAATTTAAAAATATATGATTTCATTATTAGAAATGGACTTTTTAAATTTAGAAAGCAGAATTGAATACGAAAACATTTTGTTATCTAATCTGAGACATTACGTACTCTTTATCATTTCTTTATGGATTAAGAAATTTGTCTTAAACATCTCAAACATAATTTTTTAAGCCTTAAACAATTCTGCTTAATTATTATTTAACAATAACCAAAACCAAAAGATGAGTCTTCCTTATTAAAAGAGATTAATAAAGTTATATAGAGTAGATAAGTTGTGGCACTGTAGCGTTTTCTTTGGTTTGGTGTATTTAGTTTCAATTTGTCCACCACGCAGCAGTGCAATCTGTATGGGGGCTACTTTTCTACACAACTACATTTCTAACTCGTAACTTTTATAACTTGTTTACCTAATAATTATATTTTCATTTATATTCGCATTCATTTTAATAAACACTCAATAATTATTATTAATAAAATAATTGATCGAAAAAATAGCCACCTTATTAATTAGCCTGCACTCTAGAGGAGAAAAAAAGTGACTTTTTTTCAACCCAAGAATTCAAACGTCAATCAATGCCTGTGCAACAACTTGTCTATTCTATATAACTTTAGTGGTTAAATATTTAATTCTTAACTTTCATTTTAACACTAATGGCCCCCATTCACGGCCAAAATGTTTGCGCAAATATTTTGACCGTGTATAGGGCTGTTTGATGTTTGCGCCAACATGATGTTTGACGTGTAGGGTAAACCGGGGGAATGCCGCCACCCGGGGCAATGGCGCCACCCGCGATAGCTTGGAAGCTGAAAGTAGTATAACGTAATAAATGGGCCTGAATTCTAGCGGACAATGATACAAATAGTGCCTCGAGGAATGGTGGCTGTGCTGCTCGCGGTTTATTTTTACTAGTGCAATAACAAGTTTTCTACAATTTTCATCTTATTTTCGTGCTTCAAATCAGTCGAGGTATATGCCCTTCGATGCTGCAATACATATTTTAGATAATTTTATACTTACTCCACATGTTTTAGCTTACATTTTAGTGTATTTTGTTGATCTCATTCATTTGTTTTGTTGCCTCTATATCCGCATTTCATCCATTTTGTCAACTCGGGGTAATGACGCCACACTTCCAGGGGTAATGCCGCCATAGTGGCGGATTGTTCCTTCTTAGTACATAATTGTAAATTACTTAATTTAGATTTAAAAAAAATACTAAAAACCGGTAATTTTCATTTATATTACATTTTTATATAAAAATAAAATTTGTTACTCATAATATTTCACTGTTCCTTCTTTTTTAGCCATTCCTATGGCCTAAATTTGCCCAACATCAGGTTTGCGCAAAATGTTTGATCGTGTATGGGAGGGCCTTTACCTAAAGAATACTTTTTAGTTTAATTAACGGTATTCTCTCGTTATTATCATAAAGTACTCTGTTGGACGTTAGATTGTGTTACACTATCCACAAATAGTTTAAACTGTAAGTGTATTTTAACTGATAACAAAAAAACTGTGCCAACTTTTAGAGCCGTATATGGGCACAGATGTGGTTAAAAAATTAATTACTTACAAACAAATAAACTAAAAAACAAAAACAAGATGCGAATAAAGTTAAATAAAGCGTGTAAAATGTCCATACGCTCTCCGATAACTTTTCTTCTAGAGTCATGTTCTATTAAGTTTAACTTGTATGTTCGGTTTTTTATTTTTCTATTTCAATCTACATCTGCGTGGTTAAAAAGAGGGGATGTATTGTTATCTGGGATCTAAAGAATTGAACCGAGGTTTCATTACTATCGACAACATTGGACAATAACATAATTTGATCAACTTGTATCAGGAAAACCCCTAGCAATGGTTGTTAATTAGATCGCTAGGAACTGGAATTGTTATTTCACGTTTTAAAGACCTTGATAGAGGTGATGTTAGGAAACATTGTATTGCTTGCCTGAACTTCCCTGTTATACTGCACTAACAATGTAACAGTTCTGTGTTATACCCTAAGGAAAGTTGTTCGTTCGAACTTTACTGTTAGTGAACTTGTCATAACTAATGTGTCAAGATAAGTTTTAACTACGGAAGTCCCTTGTCCTGCTCACCATACCTTATCACTTATCACCTCTACCTTATCAGACTTTATTCTACTCAAAGCCTATTAAAACAAAAGTTAAATCTCTTAATATTTAATTTTGTTTTTGTTTGTTCTAAATAATCATCAAATTTTAGCTTTCATCCTTATCTTTTTTTACCAGAGTTCCTATTTTTTAAAAAACACCGCTGTTTGATTTTCGACCTTTTTCAAGCCTCTTTTTCTCTCCCTTGGTGAGAATTTAAACGTATGTTTACTTTGCCCAAAGCTTTTTTGAACTCTAACTCATTTAAAGCTTTTTTTCCAACTCTGTGAATAGCCTCTTTCTTTTTTTTTTTTTTAAAAAAAAAAGCTCAAAGATAAAATAAAAATTCACCGCTTTTTATCACATTTTAATTTTTTACGCTAGAATTCACAGCATTTTTTAATAGTCGAATTTACCTTTGTATAACTAAAATAATATATTTTTTGAAAATATAATAAACAGGAAAATTTAACTTTGTAATCTTCAACTTGTAAATATCATTTTTCTGCTTCATTGTTTTAAAGGGTGGAGTTTTTAAATAGTTTCATGTTAAACTCTTGTGTTTACAATCACTAATTTACTATATTGTGTACCATATACATAATGTAATAAATCAGTTTGATAAGAAAAATTACTAGTACTACTAGGACTGCGAGTAGATTCGCATTATTAGTAACCAGTGTTCGCACAAAACGCTCATGAATATAAACGATATTTTTATCTTTAGTTTTCTCTAGGTCTTTTTAAATATACTTTAGCCATATACTACTTAAAATTTACTCTTGGCGTTTATTTTACGATTAAATCTCAACGCGTAACAAGGTATTTACAAAATATTACATTCAGTATGTTATATTTAAAATATAGTTGAAGATTTGAAGGGACTAATAATGATATTAAACAACTTGATGGTATGTATATGCTATTATATGTTATATAGCTACATAGCTACACTGGCCTCGCTTTTTTCTTGTTGCCGTAATTAAGGAGAAAGGTTTGATTTGTCTAATAGTTGATTATGCTTTTAAAGATTCCTTTAAATCTAATAATTGCAATAATATTAAATATTAAGAAAATTGTTAATTACAATTACGATTAGTTTCATTGTTGAAGATGATAACTTGAATAGAAATTAGTGGAGTGGAGGTGCCGGGTACCTTTTTTATTATCCTACAACTACCCTTTCAACTTCATTAGCCTCTCAGCTGTTTTTTATCTATTACTATAAATGTATTACTTCACAACGCAAAAACTCCGGTCTGAATCAAATAAACATTTTTCATACCTGTTTCTATAGTACCTTGATTTTTATAAAGTTTAAATAAAATAAATGCATTAAAACTTAAGATATTGTTAAAAACATAGTTTTTCTTGTCTTAAGCGTTTTGTCCAATTTATCGATCATTATCACTTTAAGACGGCGTTGATGTGGGTTTTACTAATAATTTTATTAAAACAACCTTTTTTAAAAACCAAGCTTTTATTCGTAGTGTTCTCAGCAAACCCATTAATTGATACCCTGCTTTAAAATTCAGTTGCTAGATTTGACCCGAACTTGGTAATTTTTTTAGTCAGGTAGTACATACATACATTCATTGTAAGTTATAAAAGCTTGTAAAAAGTAGACTTTTTGTAGATCCAATAGAATTTAGAATGATTAGGTCCCAATATTTATCATGTTACCTAATGCGAGTATTTTAGCTTAGTTACACAATTATTTCATTATATTGAAATTTCAATATAACATTCGAGGAGAATAAATAGGTCGTACATTTGTGTTATGTCTCTGAATAATTGTGGCTATTATCACGGAAACTATATGTTTTCTGGCAAAGTTACTTCGCGTAAGTATGTTTTCGTTACCTTTGTTGGACTTTCATGTTTTTGAAAACTAATTTTCTATATAATTTTGTTTGCAAGAAAGAAAAATAATTCCATTGTCATTTGGTGGCAACGCCCCAAAAATATATAGATAACTCTTATTCCTTAAGAGTCTACTAAGTATTAACACCGCATTTTATTTAAATTGTTATTTTAAGCTTTATTATTTTCCAAGGATAATAAACCTGGGATTTTTTTTTGGTCAGGTAGTATTATTAAAAGGCGATTTTTACAGGAGGTGATATTTTGAAATCATTTAAAACAGGAATTTAATTTTTTTTTTCTTCAAAAACGCAGTTCTATCGAATTTTCTTTTCTGGTCTAGGAAATAGTGGATACACTCTCTAAGTTTGTCAAGGTAGTTAGATTACAGAAGAGCGTTGCAAGGATGGTTAGACAGATATAAATGTATTTATTCTAAAGTATTTGGAAGCCTCGAAAGTTAGCTGTTGTTTGCCCTTAAGATAACCTGTTTAATGCCATCCTTCATAAGTATGAAGAAACTACAAACCTAGATAGATGATTATGGCAAGGGATAATGTGGATATTTATTTTATACGCTGTAACCCTTATCAATCAATCTAGAATTCTGATAAAAAAGGGGGTAAGTTTGAACTGCACAATATCGAACTGAAAGAACCTTTCTCTAACATAATAAAATAACTGAATACTCTATAATATAATGTATATACCACATCTTTCTGGATTCTATCATTGCACTTTTATAAAGTACAAGTTTTAAAATAAAGCTTGGAGAAATACGTGCAGTTTTGAGTATAATAGGATGTCAGTATGGTGTAATGATTGGAATTTTTCAATATAAATATTTTATTATATTTATGATTGTTATATTATGTAATATATAAGATTATAAAATGGATTTATAACAATAACACCAACAAATCTGGTCAGTAACAGTGGTGATTACATCGAGTAGATAAGTTAAGTGGCCGGATCCCCGTCTTGTAATATCCTAATTATGTGCTGTGCTGATCGTTGTTTAGTAGGTGAGCAAAGTGGCCGGATCCCTGTGGTGGCATATCCTAATGATGTGCTGTTTGGTGTTGAGTAAAAAAGTAAAGTGGCGGGATCCCCGTGGTGGCATATCCTAATGATGTACTGTTTGGTGTTGAGTGAATAAGTAAAGTGGCCGTATCCCCGTCCTGTAATATCCTAATGATGTGCTGTTTGGTGTTGAGTGAATAAGTAAAGTGGCCGTATCCCCGTCCTGTAATATCCTAATGATGTGCTGTTTGGTGTTGAGTGAATAAGTAAAGTGGCCGTATCCCCGTCCTGTAATATCTTAATGATGTGCTGATCGTTGTTTAGTAGATGAGCAAAGTGGCCAGATCCCTGTGGTGGCATATCGTAATGATGTGCTGTTTGGTGTTGAGTAAATAAGTAAAGTGACCATATCCCCGTCCTGTAATATCCTAATGATGTGTTGATTCTCTGCGTTGCGTCCTCTATTCAGTGTCGAAGCTGTTAGTAATTCCTATAATTTTCACTTTTGTTGATTACGACCTTCCGACCACCTAGGCCCTTTTGGTTTTTCCTTTTACTTCTAGTTAAATTCAATTATATTAATCTCTATATTTCTCTCTTTTCCTTCACCCTACCCCTTACATTACCTTTCCAGCCAGTAGTCTATATCTGACGTTGTCCGAGCTGGCATTTAATTCTCAATCAGTTCAACTTTAATCTTAATCAACATCATTCTGAACCCGGACCTATCATCATCACTGCCGAGTTGGTTCTGCTGGTGATACCTAGTGAATGTACATTTATCTATTAGATGTCATCATATCTACTTCATCACAGAACCTTATATCATCTTAGCCTCTACTGGTAATTGGAATCCTGCATTAAGATACTTTGACTCAAGGAATAACATCTTTATTTTAAAGTGCACAAACTATTAAAGCGGACAGCGGTCTTAAACTTTTAAAACGGTCCTCTGTTCTCATAGTAAATAGACAATAATTAGTAAATAAACAAATAATTCTATTGCTGTATACTAGGCGGCGGCCGCGCAGCGGCCGCTTTTGTGGGGTTGACGAGCAAAGCGAGTAGGGGGCAGAGCCCTCTATGAAGTTTATTATTATTTTAATAAACCCTATTTTAACCATTTAATTTAAAACTGTCGTTTGTCTTCTTTATAATACAGTCCACATTTACTCCAACTTTTAATCTCTTTCCCTTTTAAATTTTCATATGGGTTTAAATAATGCCTGAAACACACATGTTAAGGCCAAGGTGCGTTTACATTGGGCTAGTTTACATTTTGTTGTATTAATAGCGTAGATTTTTAAATATGAGTCTCAAAGTGGTAAGGATAACATTACTTTCTGGAATTATGCAAAGGGCATGAGATTTTGTGGAATATACGACATAATGACTGTATAATAATAACATGAAAGGGATAGTGCGATGTCAAAATTGATGAGCGAGTTATGAGTGAAATGCTATTCTTGGATTAGATATTTTAAGAAAACAATTACAATCATACTAAATAAGGCAAATGATGGACAGGACTTGCCAGTGGCAAGGTAAATAGATTTTAAATTTCCAAAGCTATATGGTTTTATTGTACCACAAATTTTGTGAAGCTCGGATTTGAACTTGCGATATTGTGGAATATAATCGCGTTCTTTTCCACGATGCCGGGTTGCGGGTGCTTTAACGCACCCAAGTTAACGCGATGGTTATTTTTAAATGACTAGTAATAAAAATTATTGTATGTATGTATATATTTTTACAAAAGATATTCCCTTCTCGCTGTAAATAGCTTTCACTTCAAAAAGAGGGAGATATCTTTAACTACTACTATAGTTTAGTATAGCATTCTCTCTCTTTTTCTTTTTACTAACTAGACTTGTTTGTTAACCAAACTTTTATAATTATAGTATAGAAAGATAAATAAAAAATTGTGATAAACAAACCTTTAGAGCGATTATTTTGGTTCTTGAAACTATTTTGTTGTAAATTAACAAGATTTGGTTATTAAAACTTATTTTATTGCAGCAGCGTTGAAGGGAAGACTGCTTTCTTTCTATTTCTCTCTTTTTTACGATACTTCCTGGTTTTCGAACAGTAAATGTAGGAGAAAGAATATTATCAATTTTACGGCTGGGAGGCTAGTAAGGTGATGAAGAAGTGGGCCGTTAACGAAAGGACTAGTAAGGGGTTATTGAAGTTGTCGAAAAAAAATTGTTTTTTTCTTTTTCCGAACGACTTACCTAAAGGGGAGGGAACTGCTGTGGGCACGAACGAGAAGGGAAAACTGATTTTCGAGTGGTTTTTTGAAGGAGTGACAAGTTGGAGAGTTTGAGGTGTCTCTTGGGGTTAGAAGAAGATATTGAAGAAAGATGAAGTATCGGTAAGGGAGGATAGGAAGAGGTTACCGAGTCGAAGCAAGTCGTAGAATGTGGATGACAGTAGACAGTGGAGTCTTGAAGTAGGTACTTGAGAAGTTCATCCACCTGGCTGAGTGCAAATGCTTCAACAGACTCGACCAGACTTAGACAGTTCCCTCGTAGAAACCTCTCCTTTACTTGCTTTAGAACCGCGTGACGCTGCTTTAATGGGCTTTGCCTTCTTTTTTCTTACAGGGTACAACGACTCTAACACGTCGTTAACTCCCATGCCGATTGCGGATACAACGTAACTCGGAGTGAAATGTTTAACGGATAATGAAGAACTCATTAAAATAAACTCGTTAGTCTGCCCTCTGCTGTTAAGGGGTTTGTTAGCCGATGACATTGCCCGTCTTGTTATGACTACCAGAAAAATCAAAAACATTTAATGCATAAGCTATTAAACTTTTTTTTTCGAACAAATATAATTACATTGAAATCATTCTATTTGTAGGAAACCAATAATTATGCCAACTAGAAATTAATTAAGGTAATAATATCAAAAGTATTGATGAAAATCCAACTGCTTCCTTCTTCTACTATCATTAATAGTTTTCTTATTTTTGATGACGGGTTCTTCACTTATATGATTAATGCTATAAAATAAGTAGTATAATTATGGCGTATTATAAAATGAAAATAGATAGTAAATTTCTTTCCAAAATTGAGGACCCTTGTTTCTTTATTGTTGTTATTCTAAAAGAGCTGCACTTTTTTCACTGGTCCGTAGGCAAAACCAAAGACCCTTCTATTTTCTTGCGTGTGTCTGTCTGTCCGTCCGTCATCCGCCTACTCTGACGGCTACACCTTTCATCCGATCAATTTGAATTTTAGCATGTATGTATATTTTACCTACCTACACATTTTAAAACTGTAGCGACTTTAAAAAAATATTTTTCAAAAAATTAGGTTACTTTTTTTTGGACAACCTTTTTTTTATTTATTGATAAAATTGGTTTTTTCCGGTTCAGTGGCAAAATTATTTTATCAGAAGTTTGTTTATGTGTTTTGAGAATATTAGACCCATAGAATAGTTCAAAAGTAGGTTTTTCAGAATTTAAAAAAAAAAACACCATCAATAGGTACTACTTAAACAGGGGGATGCCCGATTCCTCCCCGCGGGTATAAATTACCCTTTTTGGGAGCCCAATTCCTCCCCATTTTAAATGACAGCTGAATTTTAAACATCCCGATTGATCCCCAAATTATTTTCAGGTATAAAAAAATAAATAACATACATAACCTTTTTTAAACCAAATTTATTATGCCATGAACTAATAAAATAGGAAAATCAACTTCATAACATAATAAAATATTAAATTCTAGCATTAATTATAAATTAAAAACTAGTAAATTTCCTCGACTTACTGATTGAATATATTGCAAAATTTGTAATTTAGCCTTCATGAAAGTTTTTTAAGAATTTATTCCTCTAACTATTTAATTCTTTTTCTTTAGCTTTTGCATGCATTAGTAATCAACTGATGACTTGATGTTTTTGAAGCCCATGTTTCAAAAACACCATTTATACAAAATTTATCTCTCCTTTCCTTGCTTTAGAACCGCGTGACGCCGCTTTAATGGGCTTTACCTTCTTTTTTCTTACAGGGTACAACGACTCTAACAATACACTCTCTAAGTTTGTCAAGGTAGTTAGATTACAGAAGAGCGTTGCAAGGATGGTTAGACAGATATAAATGTATTTATTCTAAAGTATTTGGAAGCCTCGAAAGTTAGCTGTTGTTTGCCCTTAAGATAACCTGTTTAATGCCATCCTTCATAAGTATGAAGAAACTACAAACCTAGATAGATGATTATGGCAAGGGATAATGTGGATATTTATTTTATACGCTGTAACCCTTATCAATCAATCTAGAATTCTGATAAAAAAGGGGGTAAGTTTGAACTGCACAATATCGAACTGAAAGAACCTTTCTCTAACATAATAAAATAACTGAATACTCTATAATATAATGTATATACCACATCTTTCTGGATTCTATCATTGCACTTTTATAAAGTACAAGTTTTAAAATAAAGCTTGGAGAAATACGTGCAGTTTTGAGTATAATAGGATGTCAGTATGGTGTAATGATTGGAATTTTTCAATATAAANAGGAGTCGGGATAGCTCCCTTAAACAATACGCAGTGTTGCCTACGGACCTTCGATGTGTGCTGACCAGCACGCACTTGACCTGTTTATTAACTACTACTCACTGATAAAAATTTTAAATATACACAGCTTGATTTATTAAGTATTATTAAAATTTGTTTAAAATTTTGAATATAGTGGGTTTGTAAAGAATAATACTAGTTAGTTAGTAAATAAGGCGATATTGGGACAAACGCTTTATCTTGTTGTAGAAATAAATTTAATTATTTCTGTCAGAAATGCGATTGCCGGTGGAGATTATATTAAAACAAATGGCAAAACCGCTGGATTGCATTATTGCCTGCTTAACAAAATTGAAATCACATTGATAAATTTATACTTAGAAGGTTATGAGCCTATATTATGTGAGGTATATGTGTTATGTTGTGAGATTAAAGCAAACTTGTTAAAGGGTCTACCATTAGTCTTTGATATAATGCAGACTGACCTTAGAGTTTTACATTGGTATCAAACATAATAGAAACTAATCAGGTCCTAATTAATTTAAAAGTTGCTTTATTTTGTATCTTGTATCCAATCACAAGAATGTTCGTGTTGTTTGAAGTTCAGTTATTTCAAATACGATCTTTCATTGTATTTGCTCAAAGTTTTGAACGATTCTATTATACTTTTTTAAGGAATCGTTTATTTATACGACCTATAAGTTTATTTAAAGGTCATAAATATAACTGCGTACAAGTATATGAGCATAGTGAAGTCCTTGAACTAAGTATGTTTGTAACCTAGATACTGGTATATACATGACAGCTAACCTCCTTGTTCACACGTATTATGTTGTTTTACTCTGTATATTGACACTTGTGGTCTCATTAGCATATTACGATGCGTTTTACCATACACCACCGTATTTTGACTTAACCACTGATTCTATTCATTCTTAAGGACAACAACCATCTTAAGAAAAACAAATAAAAGTGAATAGTCAAGACAAAAATCCTTGATTTATTGTGAATACAATTCGTCTCTATAATTAATCATTTCAAATCACATTTTTAACAAAACAAAATGTTCATTTAAAAAGAAAAAACACCTTAAACTGCATTGTCGAGAATATTGATGGATTAAATGGTTATGATTAACCTTTAATTTAATTTATTCCGGGTTAATTAGTTGTCTTTTTAGTTAATCGACTTTTGTCTACTACATGGTTCCACTATCGTTGTTGTTTGCTGTTATTTTTTTGATTATAAAAGTATTGACTTGTTAGAATTTTCATTATTATAGTTCTTATACAAATATAGTTTACCTTGAGTTTGATGTTTTTTATGACTTTTTACTACGTTTTTATTAGCTTGCTTTCTTGTTTGTTTCTTTTTGTCCAGTACAAATCTTGCAATCGATTTTTAACTAACTTCCCGAGTAGCAAGACATTTAAAACTTTTAGAATAGTTCACAACACGGTGACAATGTATTATTTTAATACTTTTAGCCATCCTTCAGCAAAATTTAATTAGTTTTCAGCAAATTGTGCTGTATGGAAAGTTAGTTCGAAAAAAAACTTCGTTATTTTATTTGTTTTGATATGTCCCATTGTACAATCTTCGTTTTGACAGGTTTCTAATTTATTACAGAAAATTTAAAAACGTAGTATATAAAAATTTATTTTTATCTAGCAATTATATTATACTATAGTTATTTGTATATAAGTATTCTTGTTATTTTTATTTATTTACTATGTCCTCTAAATTAGAAATAAAAATAAATACATTAAATAAAATGGGGAGCTTTTTTTCTTTCAAAGTCGTAATTTTTCGGTTGTGATTTTCTCATTTAAAAGGGATTACTCTAGGCTCCACATTTTATTAGAGTTATCAACAGAAATTAATTAAGCATAAAGAAGTAATTAATATATAAAATGCAGAAGCTTTTTTTTCTTTTTTTAGTAGTTAGCTTAATGTATGGAACTAATTGAGATTTTTGTTGTTTTTTCATTATTCGGCAAAAATAAAACTCATACTACTTCATTGAATTTTACTAAAAGGAAAGTTGTGTTTTATTTTGCATATTTTAAGTTTCTATCATGCAAATATTCCCATTATAATTTACATTCGAAATTATTAGTAATATAATTTTTATAAAATTTAGAGAGAGAAATATAAATTAAACGAATTTTAATTACAGAGCTCTAATTTGTTTCCAACCATAAAAATAAATGCATAAGAGTATTTGGTGAATGCTTTGCACATCGATTCTAGCGACCGTATATAAAAATCTTTCAATATTGTCCGGCGTGAATGTCTGTGAATCTTGTCAAATAAATAATCGTATATTTTGAATTTCCGATGCATTTACGCCCAAGAGGGTCGTTTTAGGTCAAATTTCTATAAGCTTTGGAGCAGCGTGGATTTTAAACTACTGGAACGGATTCCATGAAATTAGGTACACATAGTATAAAACATTTTACCTATCGCCCTCCACTTGTAAACATTAATATCCTTAGCGGCCGGTAAAGTTCCATATTACAGCCCTGGGGCCGGTAATAATCCATGTTTTATCCATTACAGGGCCGCTAATTAGTTCGAAAAGCGGCCGCTTCCTGGCCGGGCTGCGGCTCGCAGGAAGCGCTAGTAGTTCTCAGCGTCATCTGTTTAATTTGTAAACAATCAATATTTTATCAATATCGGTTTGTTTTGTTAATGATTTAACCTTAATATGCATTTATTGTTTTTGAAGATTACGGCAAAATAGTTTTTTGTATTTAGTTTACATGTGGTGGGCGATAAAATAGTGTACGACTTAAGTTTGACTTCTAATGCGTGAGAGCCTTAAACATTTTTTTTTTTTGTTATTGTTAGAAAGCCGCAATATCCAATATTTGGGGCATTTCTTTAGATTTTGTGTTAGACAAACACAAAACACACTGATAAACTTCCACTACTTTTATCTATACCTATTTTGATGCGTACACAGATGTCAAGTAACAGAACAGCACACGGTTCACCGCTCCTTTGACAGATTGAATCTTTCGCTGTTTACGTCTACGCACTAG
>KZ651537.1:317338-327784 GCA_001010745.2 Gerris buenoi
AGAGAAAAGGGCGAAAAAACCAAAAAATAAAAATAGAGAAAAAAGGCAATATAGAAAGAAATATACCCGACTAAAGTACATATATATAAAGAAGGCAAGTCAACTGTTATGGGCTGTTAGAGGTTCCATAACAGGCGACATGAGGATATCATATACGTGTTAAAGAATGGCTCCCTGGGATACTCAAAGAAGACGAAAAAGACAGTATAAATGTTCGTCAGGATCCAAGAACAAAAAGTACCCTCGGTTGATAAAAATATCACGTCATCTTAAGAGAAAAACCACTACGAGCACGTAACCAACAGTGTCTGTCCTGGTCATTTCTAAAGTGAAGTGGACAGAGTAAGGTCAAGTGCCCTTCCTGAATCCCCCGTAAATACCTCGGCACAGGATATGTGGTGAGATATGTCTCGACCGTATCGCTTATTTGAAGATTTAATAATAATAAAGATATGTTGGTGTTGGGATCAAGGATATTAAAAATATTTGTTGCTTTAATAAACTTAGATGATATTTTACAGTTGCTTCATATTTCTTGACAATTTGTTATAAATTCAATTTTTCTTAACAATCTTCATTATGTAAAATTAAAGAAAATAAATCCTCAAAACGTTTGTTATTAATCTGAAAGAATAATGTTTTTTAAATGGAAAACATCATCATACACGTCGGATATAAATTACATATAAATAGTGACTACTCCCGACGGGAGATTAGGCCACTTTAATAAGCTTTAAGGTGGGTTCTCACAGTTAACTATATATTCATCAAGCCGTGGAGACGTATTTGCTAGTTACCTATAACAAACGTATTTGCTTGGCGTCTGGCTATAAACAAAACAAAGACGATTCATTTGTTTATTTATGTTCTGATGGGATAATTTCCGCTGTTGAACGTTTTTTTTAATTAACAATAAACCTTTTAAACATTTCAATTTACGCTGTTGTTTATATTTATTCCTTTATTAAATTCTATACATTAAAACATAATTTCAATGCAAATAATACATCACTCAGACTCAGACATTGAAGGCAGTAGTACAACAGTTAAAACCGGTTTTAACGCGGGCACTTTGCCTTTACGAGCAGTTTGTCTTGCGACGATAATATACTGGGAAGTTTCTTCCGGTAATCATTCAGTTCACACAGTATATTTGTTGCTTTCTTCAGTCGCCTGTTACCATCATTATCTTTACTTTAAAATGCACTTAAGGCTTTTTTATGGTTACAGTAATCTTTCTGAGCTTTGGGATACAGAATGTTCTTCGTACTTCAATCATGTGAAAAATCGGCCTGTTTTGTCACTGTGGTTAAGGTACTTGTCACAATGCCAGACCTGGAAGAACAGAGGGGAAATTGAGTGTATCCTTCACACACCTTCTTTGATCTGAACACCACAGACCAACTAAAGGTGTTTAGGACCTTTTAAACCATGAAATAATTTGGAACATAAGGGGTTTATTTTTAATTTTTTGAGGAGTTTAATTAATATCCCTGTATGAACCCCGACACAGAACTTTACATTCTACGGTAAATATTACATCGACGGTGCCGTTATTCGTTAATTTTGATCAATAAACTTACTTTAAAATGGCATATTTCTGAATGCTGAGTAAATATTCCTTACTAATCTTCCATAAAATTATTTTAGTCTACCCCACAACTTTTTTTTTTTTTTTTCTACAGAGAAAATCTAACTTAATTTAATAAATGAATGTTCATACTTCGATATCCATGACGTTTATAAATGATCAAACATGTTATATTATCTGATTTCAGGAGTGGAACGACTATAAGCTCAAGTGGAATCCCGATGAATATGGCGGGGTCGAAACGCTTCACGTCCCCTCTGAACACATCTGGTTACCGGATATCGTCTTATATAACAAGTAAGTCGACATCTATTTTAATATAATGTGTAGTATATTTACAGGTGAAAAAAAAGAACTAATTGATTTATCAAAACTTCGCTATCAGCAAACAATACAAACTAGGTTGTTACAACAATTTAAAAAATAAAGAAGATAAAATTGGAAGTAATGGATATAAAAGAGGTGGTCTTAATTACGGATAAAAACGTCTAATAAATAAACAAGCATTATTCCAATCAAAAATGGCTCTATGTATCCTTTGAGATATTCTTGAGACAATATATCGTTACTTTTCTGCAAGAAAGTACGGTATATATATTTTTTCAAAAAACAGTATATTTCTTTCTGGAAATACAGTAATTTTCTGACTAAATATACATTACTTTTCTTATTGTAACTTTTGTTACTCTTCTTAGCTGACAGATAATATGAAACTATATACAAACATTTCTGCTGAATTTTAGCGTACAATGCATTTCTTTGTGGACTTGCAACAGCTTGTATTTAACAACACACTTTAACTAAAAAAAAGCTTAACTAAATGTGTACTGCATCCTAAGTTTTAAAGTTTAAAATACAAAATAAAACAAACTAATCTACAAAGATAAGAAACTTAGCAAAACTATGGTTTCTCAACTAGAGTTATTTAACTCTATAACTCTAAAGTTTCTCAAGTGATGTATCTAGGTTTAAAGGTAGACGTTTTTTTCACAAAAGATATACTTTACACAAAAGAACCTAAACAAACTGCCACAGAAATCGTTTGTCATGTCGAAAATGGCAAAAAACATTACGTGTTTTACATGATCTACGATAACCATCAACTTCTTAACGGCTTCTAAACGGCTTTCGATTTTGAAAGCGCGAAATAAAAATGACTTAGGATGTCCTAATCTCTTCTACGCATATTCTAATGTGTTATCGAGTCTTATAATCTAGAATTATTGTATATCGAGGAGCCTGTTTCCTTAGTGCGTTCCATGCAGAAATTCCTAAGGAACGGGAGTCTGCGTCTGTTTGTTTGTTTTTAAACTATGCTTTTTATTATAACTACAACTTTTATATATTATTTTACTATTTTTTATATTACTTTTCTTGTTTGCCTAAGAAACTAAGTTTAAATAAAACTATAGTTGTTTCTACCGAATTCATAAAAATTACTAATTTTAAATAATAGAGCATATTCTTTAATATGAATACTTGTATACTTATTTCACTAGAGCTGATTACCTTGGCATCACTTACGATTATTATATTATAATTAACGCTGAAGTACCATTGTTCTACATAATATGGAACAATAGCTGGTAATAGGTTAATTGTACTTATATGATCACTAGTGTTGATGTACGTTTCTTCACGAAACGTATTTTTTATCTCTAATTTAACCTCAATCATTTATGTGGACAAGTCCACTAAAATACAATCTTTAATAACCGGTCAAGTCCGAATAATCTTAAGAGGTAATTAGCATTATTGTTGTCTTAACAATGTAGGCTAATTGTCTTATAGAAAACCTTTGAATTTTTAGCTCACTTCCAAGTTGAAGGTTTTATAAGGTTAGAGACGATATTAGAGGATTTTATTTAGTGCATAGTAATTCAAATCGTTGGAATTTGTTTTGATAATGTCTAGGGTTGTGGGTTGTACTTTCTTTTTCTGGTATTTGTTTGATACTGTCTAAGGTTGTACTTTCTTTTTCTGGTATTGTTTTGATAATGTCTAAGGTTGTAATTTCTTTATAATCCATTTCATCGTCTGTAAATATACTTTAGAACTACTATTTTTTGAAAATATAATTTAAATTTTATTATAGATTATTTGGAACACGCTAATCTTAATTTTTCTTTATCATATCCTCGTTTTTATCGAATTAATGAGAAAAGATTTTAAAGTTTTTTTGAATTATTTATAGAGGCCACCATTTTAACTAAAGAACTTAAGAAGAAACTTAAAGCTATCAAGTTACTTTACTGATTAAAAAAGTGTTTTGTTCTATTAGAAGAAGTTTATTATTAAAAGAAAATAATTTAAGTCAAGTTAAGTGGTGGAAGCGGTGCATGAACTTAAGTTCTAGGGAGGTTACACGCTAGACTCACATGCACGTACAAACTACTCGTATTATGTCCTTACAAATGTTTCTACTTTTTCCTTACCTTAATGTGAGTTGGAAATCTGTTTGCAACTTTCCCAACTTGCACGTTTTCCTATCCAACTTAAATTCCTCTTATACCAAGTAACTTTCAGTTTGCAGTTTCGTGTTTTGTTTGTTTTTCTTAGCTTGGATAAAATTTTATGTATAATTCTTCTTATATCATTTCTTATTGTCTGTCTTTGAGTAATTATTTTTTTTATTTTTCCTTCCTTTTCAAATCCTTAAACAGACGAGTTCAATTCAAGAACTTGGTGATAACTTATTACCAAGTTCTTGAATTAATTAGTTAATCTTTAATTAATCTTGAGTTAATTCTTAAAAGATAACAAAGTAAGCTCTATCTGCTGCAAGGATCTTATAAAATACGGATTGAACATAAAAGCATACCTCCTGGGTTAAGAAGTGTCGCCAAGAACTTGGAAAAAATCTACATCAAACTACAAATGTGCGTGCGCATTAGTAGGACGAAATTCATCCCGACTGTTAATTGTTTATTTTTGAATGGAAGGTTCTGTTACAATCTAACATTGTTTTAAGTTTTTAATGAAATATTTTATTATTTTGTGGGTTTTTATTTCAATTTACAGTTTTAATTTAATATATTAATAAAACTTTAGCTATTAGAATAGTTTTTAATAACCGAATAAAANAGAGAATCTATTATAGAGTATGTTCAATAAGTCGTCATACTGGGAAAGTACAATCCTCCTGAGATCTGTACTTGTATAGAGGAAACTAAAGTACGCTTCACTTTGTCTCCCGAGCATGTATTACGCATCCATTAGTCGTAGCGTTGTGAGGGAAGAGGGGTTGATTCGTGATGGAGCGGCTGCATTACTGCCGTGCACGGTCGTACTCTCTCGGTTTCAACCCTACAGTTACGACTTTCCGTAATAACTCGGCTAGCTTGAATGCTTGAATACTCGAGAGAAACGCGTCCGAGAAAAGGGACTATCTCGTTCGGTGTAAAGAAGAAACGGAACAATACGGCTTAAAAGGCAAGATTTAAGTGACAGTTTAATTAGCTTTGCTATTTCCTTTTAACAAAAAAGATTTTAATTATCGTTTCATCTAAATAACCTGATCGAATTTCTAAGAACTTTTCCCATTCTTCTTGATCTTCTTCAGTTATAACCATACGGGAAGGTAAATCTATCCTACAACTAGATTTTCCAAGTTCTTGGCGACACTTTTTTCGTATAGTGCTCAATCCGTATTTTATAAGATCCTTGATATGCTGTAATATGTACTAGTTTTAATAATCTTCTCGGGTAACGCTTTCTCGCAATTTAGGAAAGTACTATGGTAACTGAAGAAACTATACACGTTCTGTTGGATATATATGTACTTTGTTCTTACCTTCTACGCTCCAGTGGTATATATAATGGTTTTCTATGATTAATTCTAAGCTTTATAATCTCTTTCCTGAGCACTCGATCTTCGAATGTTTTGGAAAAGGGTTGACCATAATGTTGAATTATTGATGTTAATGTTAATCGACACAGCGTAAAAAATGCACAATCCTTTAATGAACCATTTTCTAATTAAACAATGATATTAGCTGCAAATTAGAAAAAAAAATATGACTAAGATAGCACACAACAAAAAAATCTTGCTTTCACAAATACAATAGTACATTACGCGTCGAGTGTGGAAAGTAGCATTTTGCATGCGAGTGTTGAGTTTGCACCCGAGCGATAGCGAGGGTAGTAAAACCACACGAGCAATGCAAAATGCCGTTTTCGCACGAGTTGCGTACCGTACTTTATCTACGATTTTAATAATAAATACAGAAAAAAATAATAAACTTCCTGTATGTAAGCTCGTATTTCTCTTTTGATAAAGATGACATCAATTCATTAGTTGTATTTTGTGCCGAATTCATTATTTCGGAAGGCGTATTATTCACCTCATATTCGTCATAATCAATTAAATCACTCATTGATTTTCACACAAAACTCGATACAAACAGTTACTTTTATTAAATAAACATCAAATTAGTTATGTTAAATGAAAACAAAATCGTGCGTAAAGTTGAAGAATTCTTCTTCTTTACCGCTCTAGAGTGGTAAAGAAGAGGAATTCTTCAAAACTATAAGACGCGCATGCGCAATTAATACAGGTGCGTAAAGAATCACTTTCTACGAATCTAAACAGAGATACAATGTTTATATTACGTATCAATCGTAGATAAAAATATTTTAATTATGTCACATCAGATTTGTAGGATCGGGGCAGTGGTTTAATTTTTTTTTCTTGGCTGTGCCAATTCTATTAACGTTCCTATTTACCTTGTCTATCCTGGGTTATTTTCCTGGTTTTTTGTTTCTTTGGCATTCTGATTTACTTTAGTTGCACAAGGATAAAATAATACATTTTTTCAATCAATCTTTGTTTAGTCAGTTCAGTAAATGTCTTAAAAAAATCAATTTCAGTCTGTTTTCATTATTAAAGCGCTTTTGACAATACGGCTTAAAAGGCAAGATTTAAGTGACAGTTTAATTAGCTTTGCTATTTTCTTTTAACAAAAAAGATTTTAATTATCGTTTCATCTAAAGAAGAACAAAGCCTGCTTTAGACGACTTTGATTAAAAATATACTTGTTTGATTTCTAAGGTTAAATACCTTTTAATATATTTTTGATATAGTACTTTTTTACTCTATTAAATACCAATTGCTTTATAAAATGATTAGCATTTTGATTAAGAAAATATTAACTAGTTCTATAAAGTTTCAAGGAGTTGTTTTTGTTTACGTAGATTAGTTAGTTCGAACTTTTTTTTTATTTAAAATTTATTTATTTTTCCTCAAAAAATAATATTTATTCATTTTGTTCTCTCATTCTAATGTAATTTAAATTTAGGCATTTAATCTATTGCTAGGGCTGAATGAAATCTGTCGAAAGCAATCTAAAACTCTACCGCTAACACTAAAATACACTTGTTTTCATTCTCAAAAGCACTTTAGTAATACTTTTTTAAATTAACTTATTCGCTGTATTTCAGTAGCAAATAATTCATAAAACAATGTTATTATATCTTCTTTAATTAAATCAGTTAAGGAATTGAAACAATTCAAACTTGAAATATTTAAGAGACATTTAATATGTATTAGATAATTTCTATTTAATTTTTAAAATTATAACTCATTCTATTTTGTAAATACAATTATTATCTTATAAAGGCCCCCATACACGATTTGCGCAAACCTGATGTCGGGCAAATTTAGGCCATACACGTCATACATCATGTTTGCGCAAACATCAACCATCCCCATACACGGTTAAAATGTTTGTGCAAACATTTTGACCGTGTATGGGGGCCTTAAAGGCCACTTTACGGCCCCCACGACGATCAACTTGGTTGTCAACCTTGTTGTCAATATGCCACGTTGAAGCCAATGTTTATCGTCTGTGGATAGGTTGGTGGTTGAAACTTTATGTTGGTTCACAAGTTGGAGTAAAATTAAAAGACATATTCATGTAGTACGATTCTTTTTTATTTTGTATTACGTTTTTATGAGCTTGCTTTCTTGTTTGTTTGTCCGGTACAAATCTTGCAATCGATTTCTAACTATCTTCCCGAGTAGCTAGACATTTGAAACTTTTAGAATAACTCAAACACACGATGACAATGCATTATTTTAATACTTTTATCCATCTTTCAGAAACATTTAATTAGTTTTTAGCAAATTGTGCGGTATGGAAAGTTAGTTTGGAAAAAATCCGCGAGTTATTTTATTTGTTTTGCCTTGTCCCATATTTACAATCTTCATTTTTATAGGTTTCAAATTTATGATTTATGACAGAAAATTTAAAAACGTAGCATATAACAAGTCTTTTTATCTTGCAATTATTATTCATGATAATAACGAGGTACAATTATTCTACACCCAAAACCGTCAAGCAATTAACTTGAAAAAACTGTAAAAAGTAATGTCTGTTTAATGTTGTCCACTTACATTTCAAATTGGTTGACAACTATGTTGACAATCAAGTTGGTCGTCTATAATGCCACTATACGATAATTTGAAGTTTAACTGTTCTACTGGAGTTATTAAAACTAAAACTTAAGAAGGGAGTTAAAATCATATGAATACGTTAAATTTTTTACACAAACTTTAATATGTATATGAGAAAATTAATACGGCACTTTGTTTATTAAAGAAAAAAAGCATCATTGATATCTATCTTCTATATACAGCGCTGTTACTTTATAAAATGTACTTTCCGAATTTTCCTCCTTGCATTTTAAAACTTAAGGATTTATTTTTTAATATTTAGGTAATTAAGTATTCTTTTTAAAAAATGAAATTATTTAATATTATATCAAAATAAAATAAGAAGTATGTTTTTTATAAACTTTATATTAAGATTTTCATTTAATAAAAATAAAATTAAGATTGTTATAATACTGTAGAAAAAGCATGTAGGTTTATAATTAAGCTCAAGTTGTTAAGTGTAGGAAGAAGGAAGTGTTAAGAGTACCAACTATGTTCTCAGTGAATAATAACAATGCAGTTTTTTATTTTTTTTTGCAAAGTGGGAACTGTGTTAGTTAGGTGTGAATAACTTAGACTTAGGTGGGGTAAAGCCTCTTAGTACTTGCTAATTAGCGACAGCAGAGCTCAAGTTTCGTGGTTTTTCCGTTGTTTTTTATTTCAAAACTTTCTTGCGTTATTGTCGGTGTTTTTTTATGTTTTTAGTGTTAAAATGAAATATACGTGTAAGTAATCTTAGATAAATATTTTTTTTTTAATAATTCGACTGAATATTGTAAGGGGAGGAAGAAGAGAATAATTAAGCTTGGATTAAAAACAATTAATATAGAATTATCCCCTTTAATTTTTATTTTATTTTTTTAAAACATGGGTGCTATAATGTAAACAGTACTTTTTACACGAAGTACTCTTATCTTTTACATGTTGTTATTATTATGCAGCGTAGAATCTTAAGAAAGTTAGAGAATCTATTATAGAGTATGTTCAATAAGTCGTCATACTGGGAAAGTACAATCCTCCTGAGATCTGTACTTGTATAGAGGAAACTAAAGTACGCTTCACTTTGTCTCCCGAGCATGTATTACGCATCCATTAGTCGTAGCGTTGTGAGGGAAGAGGGGTTGATTCGTGATGGAGCGGCTGCATTACTGCCGTGCACGGTCGTACTCTCTCGGTTTCAACCCTACAGTTACGACTTTCCGTAATAACTCGGCTAGCTTGAATGCTTGAATACTCGAGAGAAACGCGTCCGAGAAAAGGGACTATCTCGTTCGGTGTAAAGAAGAAACGGAGCTGGGCCAAGTCGAGTGCCTTAGGGTTGAACCGTAAACTTCCCTACGACACCAACGTTTTTATTGTCAGCCTGATTTTCTTATTAGCTTCGCCTTTCTGAGCAATAAAACTCCCCCGGAGTTATAACTCTTATGTCGTACAAAGAATTCCAGCTGTAGAATAAAGTAACATTTGCGTAAGAATCAATAAAACGTCCGTGAATACGACAAACTGGCTACTCAATAGCTCATTTTATAAGATTTTAAGTGATAATAAAACATTTTATGATGTATATTATTTTTCATGGAAACTTGGCTACAAAATGTCAAATTTCCAAGGTAAAAAGGCAGTCGTGGATTGTAAACAGATAAGAACCAAGCAACAGTGCCTAGCCGAATCGAGCACTGTCCCACCATCCTTTACTGACATCAACTCGCGGCTCTTTGTACCACCCTCTATTATCGCGGAGTATGCACTTCTAGGAATAGATTAGTGTACAAAAAATATTAATTTTTTTAAAAAATAAAATCCGGTTTTTCTTAAGGCTAATAAAAATTATAACTAAATGGCTACTAAATGGAAAACTTCACAGCCAAAGTATTAATTCTACTCTTGTTTATAGAATTTCATATTGGAATAAGTGTGTCTTACCTTTATTTAGTATTGAGCTCGAAGATTTTCCATATTAACTTATACCTCGTCGTGTTGAATGATTTGGGGAAGATTGTGTTTAAGTTTGTGGGGGACAAAAAAAAAACACTAGGTTTGTTCCAAACACACTTCAAACTAGTTTCAAACAGTACGGCGCATGTGCATTAGCAAAAAACGTTCAAGTGGTGTCCGATGCGCATGCGTCGGACGTCGGACAGTTTCAAATCAGTTTGAAGTGTGGAACAAACCTATCAATTACTTGTACTGGATCAGTTTAACATAGTTGAACTTGATCAGTAAACAACTGTTACTCTCTAACAACTTTTTTACACCAGACGGCTTATTTTTTAACATATACGTTTTTTTGTAAGGATTTTTCATTTGATTAAAATGTAATTATATTTAATTTTATTTCTAAATAACTGTTTTGTTTATTTTTTGTTAATTAACAATCTCAAGAATTGTTAACGAGTAAACATTTTTATATATATATTATATA
>KZ651537.1:330721-345891 GCA_001010745.2 Gerris buenoi
TTTTTTTTATTTTACACGAAGTTAAAAAAGTACAAAAAAGTTTCTTTATATTTTAAAAAACAAAAAAAAGAAACCTTTCAACATCTTTTCATAAGTAATATTTTCAATGTCATAAACATAGGTATTAAAAAATCTACTAATAATTCACTTTTCAAGTTTGTAATAATAAGTACAATTTGTATACTAAATATACACGTTTTATAACAAACACTTTCAATTGTTTGTTTTTAATTTAAAGACTTTGTATGATAACCTAAAGTAACCTTCCCAAAAAATTAGCTGAAAAACTTTACTACCAACATAATACTTAAAAAAAAATAGGGAAAGTAACACTTTCCGTCCTATTATTTGCAATGTAAAGTCCAATTACAATGTAAGTCGTAGATAAAATACTTTAATAGCTCTTTTAAGTAGTTATATGTGCTAGTACTCTACGCACATGCGCGCTAGGTGTTTAGAAGATTGAAGTGATGATTTGCTTCAATGTGTTGTTAAGCTTAAAAGGCCAAGATGATTAACTTACACCGAAAAATTAATTTAAAGTGAAGAATAAAAATCAAAAATATAGATGTTTCTACAGATTAGCTTTAATCATGTAGAAAATAGTTTAACACAAATGTTGAACAAAATACATCGGTTTATTGTAAAAATGTTGTTAAAGGATTTAATGGCAATCTGAGGAGGGCGCTAGTGTTGTTTTTGTAGCATTTATAGTCAGTTTTTAATCAAATAGACCACTTTTTTGTAAATATGAATACGATGTAAGGAAGGTTTACTGGTTGCAGGTTCCATAACCTAACTCTTCCGCTCTCTTTGAATGTAAACGAAATAGTTATAGTTTTTATTTAGTTTTAGGCAAAAGAACATGTACAGAGTAGTATATACATATAGTCTAGATTACTATTAAGACAAAGGGATATTTAGTCCAATGTACCTTGGGACAAAAGGAATATCACACTTGTATTTATAAATGTGATAATATCCCTTAGTATAATTAACTATTAAGACAAAGGAAAATTAATACGATTATCCGTTAAGGAAACTGTAGAACTCATTGTCGTACAGTTTTCTGCGTATGATTTAGTCTATACGTGATAAGAATAGATTTTAAAATTGCGTAATAAAACTGCCCCACAAGTCTCAATGTCTTCGGGAGAGAAACCAACAAACCTTTGATACTTTTACTTTGTCACCCACCAGAAATGAAAGAAAGTGGTCGGCAACAAAGTAAAAGAGGTTGCTCTCATAAGCTTCTTTCAGTTTGTTGCCCACCTATATTGGTGTCCGTAAAATGCTGAAAAGTAGGATGGGTAACAGCCAAGAACTATTAAGACAAAGAGATCTTTAGTCTAAGGTAGGCCCCCCATATAGTAAGTCTTAGTTTAGTTTTAGTTCTCTCTTGTGCCGGCTCAGCACAGCGTGTGATTGTCGTAGGTTACTTTTGTTTACCAGCGGTATGCCAGACCATGTTGTTTTGTGCGCATCCGATTAGTGAATTTCATCAGCCAGTTTATAACCAACATCAGATGTCAGGCTGGTGCTGATGATACAGTCACCGATGCACTCTCTGGGGTTCAAGCAATACCAACACCAGGCATTTTCTCTTGTCTCGCTGAAGCACAGGCTGCAGATGACTCTGTTTCTGACTTAATGACGTCTGCACTTGAAGTGGATAGAGTTACCGTCAGTCTTTAACCTTATCCAAGGACTTAGCCATCCAGGAATTATGGTTTCAAAAAACTGATTGTTTAGAAGTACTTTTGGCCTAACATGTCCACGGATGTTACCCAGTGGGCTGGGTAACATCATCTGGGCAAAGATTTATCACCACACTGTTTCTCCACCAGCTTTCTTCGCACCTTTAGGTAGGTTTGAACATATACACGTAGATTTAGTTGGCCATTTACCTGCGTCCAGTGGTAAACGCTATTGTAATATAAACCGTTTTACCCGCTGGACAGAAGTATGTTCTTTAGAAGATATTAATACAGAGTCTGTGGTTATGGCACTCTACTCAATATGGATTTCTCACTTTGGAGTACCTGATACTATCACATCCGACCAGGGATATGCAGTTCAAATCCAATCTGTTTCGTCAGCTAGAACGACTGCTTGATATTCGACACTGCCGAACTACTGCTTATCACCCGCAGTCGAAAGGTTGTGTTGAGTGTTGGCACCGTAGTCTCAAGGCAGCTCTCACAGCTCAACTATCTTCCTCCAACTAGATTTTGACGATGCTACTCCTCCGCCTTTGACTCCACCATCCACTGGTACTCATCAGGTGCTGGATAGAGGTACTAAGATTTATAAAATCCAACTACCATCTGGACCTAAACATGTATCAATCGACCGGCTGAAACCAGTCTATATTCTTAATGAACCAGGTGGTACTGAGGCTCACCTCTTCTTCTACCAACTACGACAACTAGTAGTAGCAAGATTAATTTTAAGTGTCCTCCTGATACCTCTAATGACCCTAACGAAGAATTGCACTCATCAACTTCTATCGCTTAACTGACTTCTCCGGATCAGATTACTCGACATGGCGGTAAGGTCAGACTGCCAGTGCGATTCGATTTTCGATTCTGCGACAGTGCTATTGGGGGGATTGATATAGCAGCCCCTTGTTAGTAAGTAAGTCTTAGTTTAGTTTTATTTCCCTCTTGTGTCGGCTCAGCACTGCGTTAGTACAATAGGTGAATTATCTTAGGTTAATTATGTTTACCAGCCGTATGCCAGACCATGTTTTTTGTGCTTGTATCATTTTGTAACAAACTGCCTCGTCTAACGATTAAATGTCAAAGTTAAACCTGTTGTTTGTGTTGCTTCTTTAAAGACACATTACCGTATAAAATGTTAGTACTCAGAGATAAATATCTAAATGTTAAATGTATAGGATATCATTTCAAAATAAAAAAAAAGTGGGTAACAAAGTAAATGAATGCCGACTATTGTTCAGAAGTAAGTGGGGTGCTTAAATAAATATGATCGAAGAATGTTATAAAACACAATTTCACTGTGATCTTCCGTAGGAAATGCAGTTATTATTTGTTAGGAAAACCCCTTTTTTTTCTTTTGTTTTTAATAAATTCATTTTTGACAACTTATATATTTTTTTTTAATACATATCACGTAAAGCTGTCATTTATAAAATATATCAAATATTAGCACCAATCTGTACTGACGTTGGGACTTCCGATTATAGACGAAGCTAAGTTTAGAGTTTTTCCAAGTGACTTCTTTTTCTCCAAGTGTTTTCTCCAAGTAAAGTCACTTCTTTGTCAACTTTATCTTCATTGCATTCTAGCTTCTGCCACTTTAGATTGGTCAACATAATTGAATTGATAGGTTTGGCAATAACTAATACTTTTTCCAATTATATTTTTATGCACCGTGGGTAATTTTAGTACAATAAACTAAGTCTACATAAAATCCATTGCCACTGCCACGGACTTGTATTTGCCGTGCTCATTGAATTCACACACTAAATAGGAAAAGGCACTAAATACCGACAGGAAAGAGGTAAATAATTACAGGATTTTTTTCCTGTTACTTTGTTTTAATCTAAATTAATTTTGAACAATGAGAATTTCAAAGATCTTGAAATTAGAGAAAACTTAATTTCTCGATGCCAGCTCAAAATAATTTTACTCAAAAACCTTTGAAATGTAACTGATGTTAATCTGTAGAAGAGTTAATAGTTAAAATTAAATGTAGTATGGAAGTTAAATGTACAACATTTTGATACGGCATTTGATATGTATGGAATTGATTTTAACTCAAACATGTGTGGTAGGGAGAGTTTGATAAGAGACAGATGGCTGCATATAGTTGTAAAGGTTTCATTGGATTTATTTTTGGGTCGGTTGGGTCTCTGGGTCCCCTCTAAGAGGTAAAATTGAAACTGACATCAGAACACAATGAGGTCTTCTGACCTGACGTTCATCTCTTTAAGGAAAAACCAAATAAATATATATATATATATATTAGACACATTCGAAAAATGCTTACATCAAGAACTTTTTGATGGCTTTTAAGGAGTGCCATTTTTTTTCTTTGTTGTTGTGGTAATGAAACCAATTATTATCAGAAAGTGAGCTGAATATTACATTTCAGCTTTCTTCCATGTATAATTTTATAAATTTAATAATCTAAAAAGGAGACTTGTTTAACACTGATGGATCTCATCGTGGATCCCCGTCCTGCAATAATTCATTTACCGATAACTTTTGTTTTCACAGTTATTAATTCTAATGTTTGTCTGTTGCATCTAGTGCGGACGGAAACTACGAGGTGACAATAATGACGAAGGCGATACTGCACCACACTGGCAAGGTCATCTGGAAACCTCCAGCCATCTACAAATCCTTTTGCGAGATCGATCTCGAGTTCTTCCCTTTCGACGAGCAGACCTGCTTCATGAAGTTCGGCTCCTGGACCTACGACGGTTACCTGGTACTTTAATTTCTATCTTTTACAATTTACGCAGTATTAAACTTTTGCTAGCATCACAGGGTTGGGATATTAAGGGAGTTAAAAGACTCGGCTATAAACCACTCTTTTGACACATGCGTACGTACCCAAACCTTAACAAGCAGATAATGAATACTATTTCAGTCACAAGCTGCAATTAGTATATATGGGTTTCCATCGCGTCTAATATTATCCTGTCGTGTGGTTAATAAATTACTATGTTCTTCATTGTTTGCACTGCTAAAGCTACCGGTTTGAAAACGCTTCCGGCCGCTCCCCTTCCCGCAGTGCGGAATTTGCAGTCCCTCGTTATGCCCGCTATCATTTTTTTAACAAAAGGACTAAATTGGGAACGCAGAGATGCGAAGCTTCATTAAAAAAAAAACTTTTTTGAACAACTCGAAAAGTTGGGATACAGAATGGAAAATAAAGCGGCGAGATCTGCTCGATATATTCTGTAGGCAATAAAACTTGGGGCTGGCAGAATAAGGTAATCTCCCTTTATTTTACCCTCAAATCAACTCGCTTCCTTTAACGCTTAGGGGATCATACTGTGAATAAATTCATTACTCTGGTCCCCCAAAAAATAAATAATATAGAGATAATTAATTGCTCATTACTGAGGACGTGTTTTTTTAAACATTTATTTTGCTTAATTTATTAAATATAATTTTAGCTATATAAACTAAAATAACCTACTATATTGTTCCTATTAACTAATCCAGATAGTAAATAAAGAACAAAATTTATTAAATTATATTTTCAGTCATTGGTTGCAATTATTTGCATTTTACAAATATTTCTTTAGTTCAAAAAACATCAAATATCACTAATTTTTGGGAATTTGTAGCATCTGCATCTGCATATATTTTAGCTAATGTAATTTTGGTTTAAGCTTTAGTGTGGCCATTGCTTGAAATATAATTTGAAACCAATGAAAGAGGAAGTCAAAGTTCCTCTGAAGAATCACTTTAAGTGTAAAAGTAAGAAAAATAAAAGATTATATGTATTGACGGATTTAATTGCGTTTGATTCGAGCAGCTAACATGAAAACATTGGTTAAAATTCAATCTGCCAAATTTTTCAGATGGATAAATTGACTATATACAATTGAGTTAAAAAGTTTAGAAAATAAAGGCAGTGTTCAAAGAGTAAAAAAAACAAAACTTTGAATCCTTTAGTTTATTACCGTGTCTATTTACTATTTACGACAATAACGAGATTTGTGTATCTCATTTCCTTTCTTTAAATTGTTGAGCAATTTATAAATGATTCAATTTTGCTTTATATGGTCAGTTAAATTTATTTACAATTGCTTCCGAGCTTAATTAAACACAGAAACTCGGTGATCGTTCTCAAGAATGAACATTTATTGTGTATTCTTCTTCAAAAATTCTAAAACAGAAATCCGTTTCATCTGTGAAACGGGGGACATTTTGTGGTCCATTGTTTGTCTGTCGGTCCGTCGTTCAATATTTGCGTCCAAACACTTCTTAAAAATTACTCGACCGATTTTAATGAAATGCTGATGGTAGGTCATAAGTTGTCCAGTAACTGTGGTATAAAACTAACTACTTTAAAGTTATATGAATTCATTTTCATACTTTGGTTAAAGTTTTAGTGGGAATCCAAATCTTTCTCTACCACTCTACCACGAATAAAAACAATTTAGTACGAAGCTAATTTTCATCAAGCTAAATTGTGTCGGATTTTGTGCTTCCGTTTTGATTTTAATAACAGATACAGATAATTAGGTTTTTGGGAAGGTTAAAATGAAAACGGGAAAGCTCTTAGAGATGATGAAAACTGGTGTCCAATTTATAAATGAACGGTTAATGTTAGGTGAGGCGACCGATCATACGTTGCCTTTGGCTGAAGCCTGTCCCATCAGGATGACAAATACCTCCCGATCCCTCGCTATTCTGCTGAGAAACCCAGGCATTACCAAATCGGTTTCGATTATACTGTCGTTGTCCCGCACAGCGTTTCCCCATCGGACAAATTGACTCCTAGTCAAGAGTATTAATGGTCCATTACTCGGTCCTGACTGTGGTCCCATCCACCGCTCCAGTATTAGTCACAATTTCAAACGTATTCCTCACTGTTTTATGTCACATCATTCGCAGCTCTAGTTTAAGCGCACATGTCTAAAGCAATTGCTAAAATCATTTATTTAACCAAGATTTGAGTGAGAAACTTTCTTAACTGGCGGTTAATAAGGAAATTGCAATTTATTCATAAAAATTGGAAAAACATACACTGAATCCTGAAAAAAAACAACATTAAAACATGACAATAAGTCGAAAGAAGTAAGTCCTTGATTTTTAAGATGTATAATCAAAGAAAAAATACAAAAAAAATAAAAAATAAATAAATAAGAATTCGTTAACTTATGGCCTGATAAATTATAATTGTCAATTAACCAGGAGAATGAAATGAAATCTAACTTTCTTGTATTGGGGTAAATTTTAGTCCTTCTCCCAGTTAATAGAAAATTTAATTTATCAGGCCATATGAATTTTTAAGACAATTCTTATTTGTTGTTTTTATTTATTCATAAAAATATATAAATGTAACTAACTGGAACAATCAACCGTTCTTATGGGCCATGAGAATTACTGAGATAGGATATCACCAGTTAGCCAATATTGATTTTGAGGAGGAAATAGTGCGAATAACGTAGCTATAAGCAAGGAAAAATATTATTTTAGAGGGGGTTACTCACCATTGATTAAGGACCTAAATCCGAGGGGAAAAAAGAGTAACATGAAAAGCGTTACAATCAACAAGGACAATATAACTAGTGAATCTTGAATTTAGAAATAGAAGTAATTAAAGTAAAAGTATTTCAAATACAACTAAGATGAAAAAGAGGACTGGAAAACTTTATCATTAATTATACCTGCTGCCTTTCAAGTGAAGCTGTTTTATTTATCTATGATACTTACAATCCTAAAAAAAATAATTAGTTTTATTGGCAAAACTTATCTTTTATTCAACTTTTCTTTTAATTGTTTATTTTTGATTTTTTTTTTTTTTTTTTNCCTCCATAACTCACCCGAACCAGAGAGGTTGTCGCTACGGCTAAGTTATAGCTTCATTTAAGATGAAACCGGCCAAGATACTAAACAAGATTTAAACAACTAACGTAATCATTTTATATATTTCATGGAAATGTATACTAATATATTTCCTCTTTTATTCAATCGTGCTACATATTTTCTTTACAAATTCGATCCATTTTAACAGTTTACAATAATTATTCAACATGACATAGGACTGAGTTAAAAAGCTCGCCGAATAGATGAAAAAGATATAATATAAAGCCAAAATTACTTTTCTCTACCAAAATTTGGCTAGATCTTAACACGGTAAATACAATTTAAAAATTAAAAGTTATTTCATGAAAAAAAAACAAGATTTTATCGGATAAGATTGAGATGGGAGTAGACCTTCAGGATTATTACCTAAGCGTTGAATACGATATTATGAAAGTACCAGTAGTATAGATAACCTTGTACTGCAAAAGAAAGATGGTAGTTACTGGAGTCGGTTGGGTCAGATATTATATCTATTATCTTGAAAGTACCAGTAGTATAGATAACCTTGTACTGCAAAAGAAAGATGGTAGATTACAGGAGTTGGTTAGGTCAGATCTTGTATCATTACGGAGTATCTTTGAGCTGCAATTTACTTTTGGGTAAACGATATTGGTCTAGGTCTCTATTTATTATACCATGAAAATAATCTTGTGGCTTATTACTTATTACCTATCCCTACAGACTTCAATATTTTAATGTCTATTTTATAAAAATATACAAAATTGGATTGCTGAAAGTTTACTACAATTTAATGTCTCTTGACTGCTACACTGTTCCAAGAACCAGGAATCTTTATATTACTCTGGAAATCCTAATCTGCAAACCCTCTGGAAATACTTTAAAACCCCTTCTCTCAATGGGACCCTTAAAGCCAAGAGCAATTTCACATAGTCAAATACACATGTAGGAAATTCTTGGCTTCTTTTAAATGCATACTGTTTTTAACGCTTCTATGTATTCATTTTAAATTACTTTGTTGGAGATCTTACATATTACTCTTTTTTGTTTAAATTTAAATAATTTAATAAAGTTAGTATGTCACAAATACATTTTATTTTGCGACACGAAGAATTATGATCTTGTGTTTGTAATTCATTCTTAACTTCTTTATCGAGTTAGTTAAGTCATTGCATCTCTGTGTTTTTAGAGCAGTTTCCTCTCCCTGTCACTCGATATTATATTAGTTTTTTAAAACTGTTTTTGCTCCTTCTTATTTAAGAATTATGTAGAAATATGAAAGTATCTCTACATTAATTTCAACTTTATAGCTTGCCATCAACAAAAAGAAGTAATGAAGAAAATATACATGTATATGTATATACGTAGAAAAAAGTTTCTAAAGAACACGGAGCTAGAAAGTTGATAATGGACAAAATGTGTCATGTTAAAATAGAGAGGGCCTTATAGAGGCTTTAGGGAAGCTCTGCACTAGATCTCCTCTATTCTACCCGTAGCACTCCCCGCCAATTCACACGGGCCCTTTGCCAAAAATTTGGCTCCCTGAAAAAAGGGAGAGGATTCTCCAGTTATTTGGCAAATCACTTCGAGAGCTTTGGAACCGTCTGCGAGTCTCTAGGGCATCTAAATTATTTGGGTGTTTGGACCCCTCCCGCCTCCCTCCTCTCGCTCCTCCGTCCTTCCAAGGGCTAAAATATTAAAAAGGGCATGTAGAAGGGAATATTATGTATTATTCCCGTACGTGCCCTGGAACTCGAATCCGGGTTAAAAATTATGGAAGTTTTTCGGCGAGGAATATGGAAGAAGTAGGACGAGGAAAAAATGGACGGTAATATACATGATATTTATTATATGTGGCCCGGTTTCTTTTCTCCCTTTAACATAGGCGCAGTCCTCCGCCCTTTTCACCTCTTCGTGAAAGGAAAAGCGGTCTCACTAGGGAGTGACACTGATTTTCTATTGGACATGTATGAAAATGTGACATCTAGTCTTTTTAGACTGTGACAACTTACCGGCTCCATCTCACCTTTCCCCCTTCTTCCTTGTGTCAACTCTGTCTTATAAATCAGCATTTACAAACAAATAAGCCAACGTAAAAGGAGGTTTATGTGTCGACAAGAGTTGTTATTTTATATAGGAGGATTTTCGTCGGCTGATATAATAAAGTTTAACAATATGATGGTCGACAACAATCGAGATAAAAGATTTCGAATGGAATACCTTTCATAATAAAGTAATTCGATTCAGGTGTACTTCTTCGCTTAGTTCTAAAAAAATCTTGTCCTACAATAGGCTTTTGACTAACTATTCCAATTAAACTTTTGCATAGTCTAACCTTCTCCTTAAGTGCTGAATCTAAAATCTTGATTTAAAGGAAAACACACAGTTCTTGGCGCTAGAAGTTGATGAAACCTTTAATCAGAATAGATTAAAGGATTTATAGCAATTGCAAGAAGGAGGCAATCAAGAATCTGTCAATAGTCAAGAACTTTTCACTTCTTAATTATGAAACTTGTATTTAAAACTAAGTCGGGTTGTTCTGACCGTGATTTTGTGGTATTTTTTTGTAGTTAAAATTGATCTAAATTAAACTAATGCTGTTTTTATTCAACCATTTCAAGTTTTAATTTATGTTAATAATTTATTGATCTTTCTTTTACGTTCTGATCAACGCATCATTAGGTAACTACAATTAAAACATGGGATCCAGCCATTTAACTTATTATCTACTCAATGTACGGCAATAAACTGATTGACACCTCTTTAGATTGTTACTCCCCTTATTAATAAAACAGAGGAGAGTAACAATCTAAAGAAGGCGAGTGGAATTTTCTTCTTCAGACTGTTACTCCCCTTATAAAAGCAGAAGTGTGATATTCCTTTGTCCCAAAGTACATTAGACTAAACATCCCTTTCTCTTAATAGTTATTTAGTAAAAGTCATTTACATTCTAAAAAGCATAGGAGAGTAACCGTCTAAAGAAGTACCAACTGATTAATTAAACTGGAACTAGTTTTGGTTATTCACTACTTTTACTTATTTACCTTTGTTATGATCAAATGCCAGTCAAAGACTATTAACTGCAATATACCATCACCAAAAACCATAAAAAAAACATCTGATTTTGAGACTGTTTCATACACGACCAAGTTCTTTGTAAAACTTAATGGTGTGGATATATCCAGTTATACTTCAAAAAGAGCCATGTGATGTCTAGTTATTTCTTATTCTTAGCATTCAAAGAAAAACAGCTGAGAGATAATTAGTCTAGTTATTTCTAAATAGTATAAAGATGAAGAGATATACTTATACTGTTTAAATAGAACGTTTTTGGCCTTATTGTTTACTACAAACGGATAGCATAGTGGTAGAGTTCTTGCTTCGTGTACTAGAGGTCACAGGTTTAAATGTAGGTTTTTCTTCTTCAAATTTTAACGTTATATATATTATTTCGAGGTGCGTCGCCGTTGTCCGGACACTACTCGATTATATAAAAGAATAGCACAGTTGTAAAGTTCTTGCTTCGCCTACTGGATGTTACAGGTTTAAATCTGGGATTTAGCTCATCAATTTTTAACTTTATAAATTATTTTGAGGTGCGTTGCCGTCTTCGGGACACTACTCAATTTTATAAAAGATATTTTAACTTTTTGTAACAGTTTTAACTTATTCTTATAAATCCGCGAGTTTAAACTAAGACATGTTTAAGCTGGTTTAAGATATTGGTCACTTTTATACAAAGGTAACAAATGCTAGATCATTTTTCATCTGGTGGTTTTACCGCAGGTCCTGTAGAAGTAAAATTTAAGGGTTGTTAGTGCTCCTCAGTGAAGCCTCCATAACTCACCCGAACCAGAGAGGTTGTCGCTACGGCTAAGTTATAGCTTCATTTAAGATGAAACCGGCCAAGATACTAAACAAGATTTAAACAACTAACGTAATCATTTTATATATTTCATGGAAATGTATACTAATATATTTCCTCTTTTATTCAATCGTGCTACATATTTTCTTTACAAATTCGATCCATTTTAACAGTTTACAATAATTATTCAACATGACATAGGACTGAGTTAAAAAGCTCGCCGAATAGATGAAAAAGATATAATATAAAGCCAAAATTACTTTTCTCTACCAAAATTTGGCTAGATCTTAACACGGTAAATACAATTTAAAAATTAAAAGTTATTTCATGAAAAAAAAAACAAGATTTTATCGGATAAGATTGAGATGGGAGTAGACCTTCAGGATTATTACCTAAGCGTTGAATACGACATTATGAAAGTACCATTAGTATAGATAACCTTGTACTGCAAAAGAAAGATGGTAGTTCTGGAGTCGATTGGGTCAGATGTGATATCTATTATTATGAAAGTACCAGCAGCATAGATAACCTTGTACTGCAAAAGAAAGATAGTAGTTACTGGAGTTGGTTGGGTTAGATTGATATATCTATTATGAAAGTACCAGTAGTATAGATAACCTTGTACTGCAAAAGAAAGATGGTAGTTACTGGAGTCGGTTGGGTCAGATATTATATCTATTATCTTGAAAGTACCAGTAGTATAGATAACCTTGTACTGCAAAAGAAAGATGGTAGATTACAGGAGTTGGTTAGGTCAGATCTTGTATCATTACGGAGTATCTTTGAGCTGCAATTTACTTTTGGGTAAACGATATTGGTCTAGGTCTCTATTTATTATACCATGAAAATAATCTTGTGGCTTATTACTTATTACCTATCCCTACAGACTTCAATATTTTAATGTCTATTTTATAAAAATATACAAAATTGGATTGCTGAAAGTTTACTACAATTTAATGTCTCTTGACTGCTACACTGTTCCAAGAACCAGGAATCTTTATATTACTCTGGAAATCCTAATCTGCAAACCCTCTGGAAATACTTTAAAACCCCTTCTCTCAATGGGACCCTTAAAGCCAAGAGCAATTTCACATAGTCAAATACACATGTAGGAAATTCTTGGCTTCTTTTAAATGCATACTGTTTTTAACGCTTTTATGTATTCATTTTAAATTACTTTTTTAAAATTACTTTGTTGGAGATCTTACCTATTACTCTTTTTTGTTTAAATTTAAATAATTTAATAAAGTTAGTATGTCACAAATTCATTTTATTTTGCGACACGAAGAATTGTGATCTTGTGTTTGTAATTCATTGTTGACTTCTTTATCGAGTTAGTTAAGTCATCCATTTTCTTTTCTTTGGTCCAAACTTGTCCTATGAACGTATTTTTTGTATTTTAATAATACATTTTTGTTTCAATTTTACCCTTTCGAATATCTGTAAAGCTTTTATAATTATTTGTATTGCTAATATTACACTTTATTTATTTATTTGTTCATTATCTTGTTACCAGGTCGATTTGAGGCATATGTCCCAGACCCCAGAATCGGATACGATAGAGATGGGAATAGACCTTCAGGATTATTACCTGAGCGTTGAATGGGACATTATGAAAGTACCAGCAGTTAGAAATGAGAAATTCTACAGCTGTTGCGAGGAACCCTATCCAGATATTATTTTCAATATCACTCTCAGGTGAATATAATCGTAGGAAATATTATTACTCTTATCATTGCTTTGTTTATCTTGGCTCGTCAAAATCAACTTAACGATATATTTTGTGCTTATTAAATTGAGAAACAGAATTAATTATAAATCATCCTTCAGTATTTAAGTTAGACGGCTCACATTTTTTGTCAGAGGACGTTGATCAGTGATAAGCTCTTATCAACCAGTGCGGGATTATTGTCGCGAAGTAGATTTTTTGGTGACCAATTTTTCTCCAAGGATGCGAATTCCTACAAATCATGGAAAATGAATAACTTTTTCACTTTAAAACGAGAAAACGCTGGTTCAGATTCAAAGCCGAGATCAATAACCTGCGAAACTCCACTGATAGATAACTTGAATGATAACAATATCATAGGAGTACCTCACAAATCAACATGGTCCCTGTCTCCATTGTGATACAGAAAACACTAGGATTCTAAATATCTTTAAATGAGAGGGAAGAATCGAACTTCAATCCACCTTTGGTTTTCAAACCTTAACTCAAAAGATATAATGAAATTATACTCTAATTTTCATTAGTTAAATTAATGTAAACTGCATGCACTTATTCGTGTTTTATCGTTATTGGTATAATAATCAAATTTAAGTATATTTGACTAAGCAAATCTAAAACTCCCTAAAAGACAATTTAAATTATTTGATCAGTTTGAACAATGTTACAGCTTTTGAATTGTATCAGACTGCACAGTGACACTGCTTTTGAATTGAATCAGAACAATGTGATCGCTTTAAATTGAAACAGTTTGAATTAAATCAGTATGCATTGCATCAGATTAAACAATGTGATAGCTTTTGGATAGCAGTTTGAACAGTATGATAGCTTTTGAATTGCATTAGATTAAACTATGAGGTAGCTTTTGAATTGGAGTAATGTCAGATACACTTTTTAGTGTAGATTCACTTTGTATCATTTTAAGATAATACAGGATATAGGTGCTCATTTCTCTTGCTTTTGCTCTTAAATCTATATTTGTTTTGTTTCCTTGAGTTCATTAATTAACTTTTGCGAGTAAGTATCGATAATTGTATTCGGATAGTCATTAGAAGTCTTGGCTTGGAAGATACCAAGGCCTTTTGCAATTTTGCTGCTATTGTTTCTAGATGAGTTGGAGATGATTGGGAAATTCCAAGAGAAACCGTTAAGAGAGTTTTGCCCCTCGACCGCTTCATTATCAGTTAGTAATGGAGTTGGAGCTTAAGGAAATTGTAGTACCCTTGTTGTTAAAGAAAGAAATATCCGTTCCAAGCTTTTTCTTTTAATTAAAGTATGATATTGATGTCAAATGATGATTAATTTTACCTTGTAATAATAGTATATTTGTAATTGAGCCTGATTTAATCTTGTAATATTATACATTCTATATTTCAATTTTGTCTTATCTGATTGTTTCGAATTATTCATTTAAATAATAAATCTCTTTTATTACAGGCGGAAGACATTGTTCTACACAGTGAACTTAATTATTCCTTGTGTGGGCATCTCTTTCCTGTCTGTTCTAGTATTCTACTTGCCCTCAGACTCCGGCGAAAAGGTACAGCATTTATTAGCACTCTCAAAAATATATATTTTAATGTCAATTCCTTGTAATGAAACTTTTGTTGAATTAATGTCAACCAAGAGAGGAATCACATAGTTTTTTTTTTGTCAGCGACTATCATATAAAGACCAGCAAATTTCAAAAAGTGTTAAAGGGACATATTACAATATACAAAACGAGCCCTTAGGCGCATGGCAACGGGCTTTATAATACAGTGTGGCGCAGCGCGGATGATCACATTTTAAATGGTTACCATGTGAGCTAGGATATTTAAATAAAGCAATTCAATTTTTAAATTTTTGGTAGTTTTATTACTACGGAAACATTAAATTTTAAATAATCCAAATTACAATTATCAATAACTACGGGAGACATACAGAGAAAAATACACCCCCGCACCGGGAATCGAACCACGGGACCTCTGTTTACCGTACAGGTGCTCTTACCATCTGAGCTATACGGGAGATGGATTCTTCTCTGTCGTAACTGATACATATT